>JANAVB010021797.1:2134965-2377795 GCA_029216955.1 Iris pallida | reverse complement strand
CAGACCGTATCGATGATCTAAGAATGTGGGAAACGAATGTGTCGCGAAGAAACCGTAGGAAAGAGATCATAAGTGATAAACTATTGAGATAGCAATGTCGGATGATGACTCGGGATAGTTGACCCGATTGAATAGACAATTTGAGTACGATATGAGGATACAAGTCGAATTGAACAAGTGATGCTATGTCTATGCAAGTAAAAATTAAAAGTTTGGATATTCGATTGATAAGTTTTATATGATAGCTTCGGGAGTGACCATAAGGATTGTTTGATAGAATTGTCGGATAGATTTTGTCGGTTGCGGGTAAGTCTAGAATAAGGCTTCGTTGGGTATGACCCGAGTATGAGTACGGGTAGAAAGACTTGACCCTAGAATGTCGGTTGGTTGCCTAGAGTGTCGGTTGGTTGCCTAGAATGTTGGTTGGTTGCTTAAGTTTCAGATTGGTTGGCTATGTTCTTCAGTTGTCCGTGTTGGGAATAAGTTCACAAGATTGGGGTGGTATCCCATGTCCCTAAGTTGGCCAGACCATAGAGTTTTCCTATGATAAGAATTGGTTGTCTTTAAGGTAAGAGATAAGTATGTCCCTGATAGCTATCCATCTCATATGAGTTAGCTGAATGTCTGGTTTATCTTAGATTAGCTGACCATAGAGACTTGACTGAATGCTAAGTTAACTGTTGAAAAATCGTAGGATGTCCCTATTGTTGTTGCGTGAGTATAGTCGGTATGAGTAAGATGTGTCGGAAGGTAGACTTCGAAATGGAATAAAGATTGGAAAAATTCGGTGTTATAATGTTGGATGGGATGGCGGATCATGATGGTTTCGAAAATTTGGTTGCCTTATTGGAACGTCGAAAATGGTTAGAACTGGTTGGATTTGGTTGATTGATATTGAGCTGCAAAAATTGATGGTAGTGCCTTGAGACAGTTGGAATAATTTCATGGATCAGATAAAAATTAAGAATAAGTGTAACGGCGGAATTGGATAGTGCATGTATCCGAGATCGGCGAGAGCGAATGTGAATAGGAATGACCCTCAGGATTAATGTTGCTAGAATATGAGAGTGGCTTAGGCGAGAGGATAATATGTTGGCTTGATCAATACGAAAAAATATTGGAGTACAGCGAGAAATGTTACTAGAGTGGAATGGTGGTACAATTTGAAGGATGGTTCGATTTGGAAGATAGATTATGATCAGGAAATTTATAAGTTACAAACAAAGTGTATGGATGCGAACGATGATGAGTATAAGATTTGATCGACGAGAATCGGGGTATCGAAATGAAATGCGGCAATAGGATTTATCAACTTTGGTGGCATAGATGACAATGAACTTGGAAGGAATACTTGATACATCTAAGTCGAAATACTTTAGAGAATTTTGGATCGATTGTAAAAAAAAATTGAGTTGGAATTGGTAACATCTATTGTGTTATTAGTTGGTTGGGATATTGAATAAACAAGTGGGATTATACGAGATACGCAAAAAGAATTACTGATATTCGGAAATAAAGTTACACCGTAGCTCGTTCGCTTTCTCTATTACTGAACTTGGCTGAAGTGCATGTATTTCGGGGACGCCTAAAATATATGTATGATTCCAACTAAGTGATATGCTGAATTCAAACGAAGCCACGGGAAGGATTATCATGTGCTAAGGATTTGCACGAGTGTCGGAGGAAAGGTCAAAGATGGTAAACTATTTTGAATCAATTGGGATACTGTAACGAGAAGGTACATTACTTGAAATCAATCGGGAGATTACGGAGAAATATTAAATAGTGCAAGTCGATCGTTGAGAAGTTTCATGAAAAGTCGGTTAAAGTTTTGGGGATGAGTTTTATTTTAAGTTTCAAGGACGAAACTTTTTGTGAGTGGTATATATTGTAGTGCCCCGACCCGCAAGATGCCTTATGATGGATGGTTGGTTCGATGAAGCCTTGTTAGAATTGGGAATATGCGAAGGATCGCTTGGAAGGCTATACGATCGTGGCGGGAACCGTCCTATGAATGTGAGTAGTGTTGAACCCTTCAAAGATCCTTTAGCTTCATGCTTAAAATAAGGATGAGTATGCTATGTTTCTTGTTGAGTTTGCTCAATAACACCTTGCATGGAATTTGGAAAGATAATGAAAGATAATAATCACCTGAATGTAAACTGCTATTGCTAGATGAATGGTATGCTTGTACGCTGTTGCGATGAATTACATGACAGGTAAAGGAAAAGTCCCAAATACTTGGGCGGTGAGTATATCGAGCTTTGGCTCGATGAATAGATGGTAAAATAGATATTAAGATCCAGGAACTGGGCAGTGAGTATGCTTGAATTGCATTCGAATGAATGCATGCTAAGTCCTAGGAATTGGGCGGTGAGTACATTGAGTTTGGTTGGAAAGATGAATGGTATCAAAGATGAGAGAAAAGAATCATGTTATATTATCCTGTACCGATATAGAATATAGATTTCCCTAAGACCCTGGATTGGGCAGATGATAATGTGAGCATTGGCTCAAGGCAAGATGGCAAGATGGTAATACGAATGAGAATGATGGATTTTAGTTTTTCCTTACCATGCATTATATGTTTTCCTTATAGATAAGTTGCATATAGTTGCATGGTCATGGACAATTTGTCGACAAGGTGGTTCCTCGAACGGTATTCCTGGACCTTGGAAACCGGTTCATCCTGGGGGGAACCAATGCTGAAGTAGTAGCAGTGCTGAAGTAGTAGCAGTGCTAAAGTAGTAGCACGGTATACAGGACTTGTAGTGGGGCTAGCTACCTGCATTGTAAGGACGTCGTATACCTATAAGTCGGTCCAAGATGGCGTGTCGCCAGTGACCTTCATATAGATAGGTCCGGTGCTAATGATGTCTTATGCAGGCAGAGTAAGTTATTACTCAAACACAGGGAAGGATGCCGGTTGTTGGTAAGAATCGCATGAACGGTGATATTTATATTGAATCATGTTATTATTTCTAACAATGTCTTGTACAGGCAGAGCAAGTATTATAAATGTACAGGGATGGCTATACGACCGTGGGTAAGAATCACCAAAGGGTGATATCTATATGCTTTTAATTATGTTGGCTATGAGATTTGCATGCTTTACTTTTTGTCGGCTATAACAATGAAATTGACCCTAAGGTAACGAGAAAGACCACTGTTAATAATGTTCTATAACCTGATTACTTAGTGTTGTCTTCTTAGGTGAGTTGGGCCAGTAACGTTCGCCAGTACATTAATAATGTACTGACCCACCTTGTGGGCAATATTACAGGTGTTTGCTTATAGGGGAAATCCTTTGATCAGTGCTTGGCATAGATGATTCGGATGGGTGTGTAGAAGCTCTTCTTGCAAGACGATGCCTTCTGCTACACGGGACATAATGTATGGAACAGTGTAACTCAATTATACCAGTGAGATTATAGCCAAATTGGCAAGTTTAATGTAAAAAAGTTGGTATATTCAGTTGTAGCCCAAAGGGCAAGTGTATACATTCAGTTGACTATTCAAGAGTCTTATAATTCAGTTGTAAACTCTGTATTCCGCTGCAAGTCTTGTAATCCATTATGATTATCAATAAAGAGATACATTTATTCATATCTTGTGTGACTTTAATTTATCTGTTTGGTTTTACTGTGTTGTCGATGTTTTCTGAGAAATACCAGAAACTGTAATGGTTTTGCCTTGTACAAGTACAATCTAGACTTGTACGGCATCACGCCCAGTGGCTAGTTTTCGATCCTCCGGGATCGGGACATGACATTTACCCTCAAGAGACGACCTGGTATCTTTGTCCATACACTATAGGTGAGTTCTTTATCAAAGAGACATGACATGAAGCCTTGCGCTTTCCTTGCGGTGCTACACCGCTATGACATGGCCTAAAGCCAAGGCATTACCCCTACCGAGAACCTCATCGTAGTGTCATACTACTATAGCTTGAGGTCACATCCTCTTTGTAGTATCATACCACCCAACATGAAGCCTTAGGCTCCTTTGTGGTGTTACGTCGCAATGACATGGCTTGCAAGGCCGAGACTTTACCCCTATCCGGGTACCTCATCGTGGTGTCGTGCCACTGTAACATGAGGAACACCTCCCTTTTATAGTGCTAGCTACCCCTCTTTAATTTTATTATACAGCATTGGGCTACCTGCCTATTTGCGGTGCTACTCTGCTGTGACTTGGCTCACAAAGTCGAGACATTATCCCTAACCGAGAACCTCATGGTGGAGTCACCCCACTATAGCATGGAGTTACACTCATTGTAGTGTTGTGCTACCGTGATTCCTGTAAAGCACTCCAGGCATTCACTCTGCCTGAGAACTCATTAAGGTATTTAAGTCAGCCTTTCCACAGGATCCGTTTTTTGCAGAAAATAACAGTAGACAACAGTGGTTGTAGGTCCGTAACCTCTCCATGCCACAGAGGACAAGTACCCACCATTGCTGATATCCTTTCGGTTAATAGTCCTCCCTTGAACCAAAAGCTAGATGCCTAGTAGATTTCTCTTTGAACTAATAGCATAAAACTTTATGGTAGGAATGTAATAACACAATATCAGAATGCCTTCAAGCCCATTTTACAAGCTGTGTCATCGACCAGCTGGCACTTGAGGCCCTTGGTGAACGGATCCGCGAGGTTCTTCTGACTTCGAACATCAATCACTGTAATAACATCCCTCTTGATGAGATCGTGTAATGCCCTGTGCTTCAACCGCACAGTCCTCTTCTTTCCGTTGAGGAGGTCATTTGATGCCACCGCCACAATTGCCTGGTTGTCGCAGTATATCGGTGTACACCCCCTGAATTTTTGGGATTTATTTTTGAAATTTCTAAATGAATTATTTTCGATAATTTATTTTTATTTGATTAATTTTGATCATTAAATGCTCTTTATCGTGACTTTAATTTCTAGAGCATCAGGGATGCCAGTCTATGGAAACTTTTTTCTTAAAGTTTGTAGTAGACGAGATTATCTTCAATTTGATATATCATGTCCCACTCGAACTTGTTCCTTTGTGCTCCATTTACTTTGCGCAACTTTCGGGTCAAATTAGACCAATTTATCGTCTATCGTAATTTGCGATTTAACTTTCAATTTAATTTTGGGACCCGACATCGGTCCAATCTGATCGACCCAATACATGGCTCTGGCCTGTTTTGAGTCTACTATGCACGTACAACTTGTGTGCCACCCAATTGATCTCCCTTGTGCTCCCATTTCATCCATGATTTTAAATTATTTAAATTTGTGATTTTAATTAAATCTTAGCCCCAACTCAACCAAACTTGGCCCAACACCCAATCTAATTTGATGTATGCCCTCTCATGTCTACCCATACACCCTACATAGTTTTCTCTCTCTTTCCTACTCAAAATATCTATTTCTCTCTCTTGTATACACACACACACACACACACACACACACACACACACACACACACACACACACACACACACACACACATATATATATATATATATAAATATATATATATATATATATATATATATATATATATATATATATATATATGTATGTATGTATGTATATATATATATATATATATATATATATATATATATATATATATATATATATATATATATATATATATATATAAATATATATATATGTAAAAAAAATATATATATATATATATGTATATATATATAATATATAACATATAATATCTTTCTCTCTCTCTCCTTTACCCCTTACCCCTCTATCTCCTCTCCCCCACAACAGCAACCCCCCTCTATTCTCTCTCTTAATATCTCTCTCTCTTTATATAATATATACATATACATATACATATACATATATATATATATATATATATATATATATAATATATATAAACATTTCTCTCTCTTACTTTATTCTACACACCCACCCCCCTCATCCCTCCCTCTCCCATCAGCCGACAACCTCCCTCCTTTCTTCTTCTTCTTCTTCTTCACTTCATCATCTTCACCAACTCCTCCTCCATGGCCGAGCATCCCTACAGCCACCTCCCCATCCTCGTACTCTTCTTCACACCACCATCACCATCACCATCATATTCACAACCTCCACCGCCATCAAACCACCACCACCATCAACCGCCACCACCATCACCATGCTCCACCCCACCGCCGTCGGGCAGCAGCCGCCGCCACCGCCACCGACGCAATATCGCCGCATGGCCAGCGGCAGCAGCAGCCTGTAGTAGCGGCAATAGCAACCTCCAGTAGTGGCAGCAGCAGCCTGCAGTAGTGGCAGCAGTAGCTGCAGTTCGTCGCGATGTGGCCGCGCACCACTGCGCACCACCGTGTTCCACCGTCGTGGTCGGCCCCACTTGGCCGGATGCACCCTCGGTAGGCCCCCGTGGCGCGATCCCTCTACCCCGGTGCGAAAAATGCCCGATTTGTGTATTTTGCACGGAATCCTATCGACGCGCGCGCGGACGAATATCAGAAAGTGCGCTTCGTCACAGCAACTTCGTGCATATTTTTTGGAAAATTCGATCGTTGGATCGATAAACTCTTTGCTCCTCACAATCTCGGTATATACCCCTTCACTTCTATCAAGTTCGTCCGTTAATTTCATCGTTTGATACATCAAAACCGGCCACCAAGTTGACCGTTTAAATTGTACTATTTTTGGACAGTTTTGTGGAGCCTACTTCGTCAGCTCGTAACTTCGTCGTCGCAGCTCCATTTGGCGTGCCACCAGTTCCTGTGCATAGCTGGTATAACCCTCTTCTTTTTCCTTAAGTTTGGTTTCATTGTGAGCACGTTTGTTTTGTCGAATTTGACGCCAAAGTTGGTCGTCCGAATTCTTAATTTTACACTTGTAAAATTCTATTTTTGAATTCGGGACTCCAGATTCAATTTTTGACACTACCAGTAGACTCGTGGCATCGTTCTGGCACGTTTTTATATAAAGTTTGCTAGATTTGGAGGACGTGGGACCTGGCACGTATTTCGGTACAAAACGGACCCCACGGTCCGGGTCAACAGGACTTTTTTAGAACGACTCATCGAAATCCAATTTTGGATATACCGTTGAGTTCGTATCATCATTCTGGACTCGTTGACATATAATTTGCTGAGTTTTGTGGGCATTGGCTCCGACACATATTTTTGTACAAATCAGATTCCAATATCCGTATCAACGGGCCATTTTGAGATCGGCTCATCGGAATCCAATTCCGGATATACCGTTGAGTTCGTATCATCATTCTGGATTCGTGGACATATATTTTGCTAATTTTTGAGGACTTTTATTATGACACATTTTTCGGTACAAAGTGGGTCCGATACGGACACCATTTTGATCTAAAATTACCTTTTTACCCCTGTGTCTAAATTGGACTTATGGATAGGCTATTCTAGCTAATTGGACCATTCTGGACACGTTGGTGATGGTTGTTTTATCATCTGACAACATCTGTAGATTTTTACCCTATTATTATAATCTTTCTCCTTTTGTTGTATTTTGAGATCCATCGATTCCAGTGATTTCGCAATCACTGAAATTGATATATTGACCCTGTAGATGTTTATAGAGACTAGCTTTGACCCTGTTTGACCATGGTTGACTACTTCGACTGAATGTCGAAGTAGAGTCAACATTTGACCTAGGTTTGACTAGATTTGACTATAGTTACCAGTTGACTAAAAGTCAACTGTAAGTCAACCATTGACCCAGTTTAACCTAGTTTGACTTGGTTTGACTTTCTGTGGCCTAGTCTGACCTAGTGTGACTCAGTGTGACCTAGTTTGACTTAGTGGACTGAGATTGACCTAGATTACATAGCTTATACTATATAATCATGCCTAACACTGTTGAACCCTAATTAGCTTATATATATATATCTTATCTTTAGGTCTGTGATTTCACTCTGAGCCAGATTACACAGTTGACATATTTCTACCAGATCTCAGGCGAGTACATTCTCTGATAATATTTCTGTTTTATGATATCGTCTATGTTTCTTGTATTTAGTGTAGATATCCTTGTTCTCTTGACACATTGTTCATACGGATTAGTATTTCTCTGGATCCCGTCATGAGATGTTATTTCTTGTATTATCGGTATATCTTGTACAAGTTTTTCTTGTTCCTTGTGTATTATATAGACACGATTCCTGCGATGGCTAGCTACCTTCTCAGAGAATCGCGTGTCATGATGTGTCATGGTTGGTTCCACTATACTAGTCGGGGACGGAGAGTATTAGTGTAGATGTGTGGTCATTATCTGTCTTGTTTATTCTTGTAGACCTTGTGAATGCCAATCCTACACTCCATGTATGATTGGCTAGATCATTAGACCTTGTGCAGACCCAAGCCAGCCACATGTCGTAGCTAGTATTCACTCACGTAGATGGTATGATTTTCGACTCTTGTGCATGGAATTTAGATTTTCTTGCCAATGTTCTAGCTCTAGATTTACAACTTACCTTGCCATGATACTCACATGTACATTTCGTGATTCCTTGTATATTCTCTCTATTTACTGCTATATTTTCAATATCGTCTAACTAGAAATATTATTTGATATTTGTGCTCGCTCCATCCTGACTGCATATGTTGATAATATTTTAGGAGTAGTTGTGCCCTTAGTATTGGACTATAGGATGTTGCTAGCTGGGGTGCTTCCCGGTATTCTTCTCCGTGAGTTATCTCTCAGGAGTTCTAAATTTGGTAGTTATTTAGTTTTGTTATTGTTTCCCTCTGTTTTATTCTTGTCTCATATGATCCTTGTAGATTCTAGTTGTTCTAGTGATATTGTTATTATTTCTTGTCTTATCTTCCTTAGTTGTTGTGATGTGATATGAGTACCTTTATAGTTATAGATCCATAGATGTTGTAGTTAGAATCGGGTACTTGACAGCGCTCTACCGCCAATACTGCGGCGTAGGTTGGGCGTGGCCCACGTATTTGCACCCGTATATTCGGGTGCGGGTCGTGACACATTTTTCTGGTATCCCATATAGGTCTGTCTTTGCAAATTAATACGAAGTATGGTAGTACTTGATCTTATCTATACTACTGCGAGCCTGCCCTAGGATTAAGATTTAGTCATGAAATATTTTAGGATTTTGGTACTCAGTCACATATTAGGAACTCTTGGTAGATTCCATAGATGACCCCTGGAAATCTTATTTCGAAAGCTTTTCAAATCTTTTCCCACTTGTTTCTATTCGTCTTGATTTTTGAAATATTTGTCCGTAATAAACTTTATTCTTTCTTGGGATGAGTTGTGGATCCCAGAGGGAAGGTATAAGTTGAACTTATATATCATCTCGGTTGACGGAGAATATGATTGACCAATCTCATATCAAGGTTGAGATTTGTTTTAGATTATATTCCAAAATTTTTAATCTTGACCTAGATAGTACCTTTAGGACTTCTCCTGAGAACTTTTTCTAAATTCTATCTCAGAATCTGTTTTCGCTAGTTTTTATTTACTTATCCTTGATTCGTTGTTGAATTTTAAATCTTGATGTTCGTTCGTTGTTGACTTCGATTTTGATTTTTGTTGAGATCAGTTTTTATGGATTGAGTTAAGATATCCTGATAAGCATATTTGATGAGGACAATGAGAACGGTAAGTGTCTACTTTATTCATGTAGTTTAGAATTTATCGCAGTCATACTAGCTAGCACGACAGGGACATGGAGCCTGATTTTGGATATACTATCCTAGTTATGAAATTTAGATTTTCTTGCAGCTATACCGGTTGGCGTGGTAAGGAATCTAGATGACATAATTATAGGGTGTATACCATAGTTATGGACTCCATCGTTTATTGCAGCTATGCTTACTGGCGTGACGAAAATTCTGGCAACATGATTCTGGATAGACGTATATGGTTATCAGGTCATATCTTAAATTGATTCACTTCTTTTGATCTATTGATCAAGGACAATTCCTACCATTATTCCTTGTTCCGTCATTTCTTTTTCTCATCATATGAAGATTTTCTCATCTTGTCATTACTCTATACATCTTGATTAATTATGTCTTGGTTACACCAATCACCTGTCTTTTATCCATTCCTGTCAACCACACTATGAAGTTGTTTAAAAAAAAATTGTTTTCTTTTCACCTTGGAAAGGTTAAGGAAGTATCGTAAATCATCTCGTTCGGAAGGCGGATTTATTATCAAGTGGTATCTTGGTAGGCATATGGGATGTTGGATCTAGTATAGAATTTTGAGATAGAAGTATGATTGAGGTTGGAACTGAAACCAAGGGGTCGATATAATCAATTTAGAAATGAGTTACTAGGGTATTTCGAGGATGAATTACTTGGAAAGCAAGTTCAAGGATTTCAAATGAGAAGGACGATAGGATGTACATTAATGGTATAAAAATTTATATTTCGTGGATATAGTTTAGAACCTGACAAGGATATCCAAGATTGAAACATTTTTTTAAATTTGGACAATTTTTGGTTATTGGTTCTCGAAGTATTTCATACAGAGGTTATGATAGAAGTTTGTAATTTAATAATGGAGAATGTATTTTAATTATATGTGGTGAAGGTAAGAAACTGGACAAGGCATTGGTAAGAGGATAGAGAACACAAAGATTTTGAGTCAAAAAGAAGAGATTTTGTGAATATAATTTATTAATTGAGATGGTTGATAATTGAAAGTGTATGATGAAGGAAATATGAAGGTTGATTTGGTAATGGAAGAATAAGTTTTATAAAGCCTAGTGGTATTAGATTTGAATAACACAAGGAGCATGATTTGAACAAGTTCAAGGATTTTACGAACTTGAATTAGAAGTTTCATATCAATTTGGGACAAGGTGGAAGAATTCGGATTTTAGGTTGATTAAGTGGATAGTGTGGAGTTCTAGTGAAGGGTATACTTCTTGATTAGGGTTTTAGAAATTAGGTTCTGGCCTATGGTATCATGACAAGGTCCAATCTTCATGACGAAAGGGTAATTCTGGTAGTAGTTGTATAAGATTGGTTTTTATATTTGGACTTGTGAGATTAAAGGTGTGATTGGCCAATGATGATCGGATAAATTTGATAGTATCAGAGAGAGATGATCAACTTGGCTTCCCTAGAAAACCTTGTCTTTTGATTTTCTACCAAAGAGGATTGGACTTATTCCATATCTCTGAATCATCCCTTGAGTTTTCAATATCGTTAAATCATAATTTTTTTGATCGCGACCGAACAACTTTGGTCATCTCTTCTATCGTACCCGTATCCTGGGTCGTACTCAATTGAATTAAATTTAATTCTAACCTGGATTTCCATTCTCGGATGCTCGTGCTCAGGTTTTATTCCTGATCATAACTAGGTTTGTCATTTTTGTCGCTCAATTCTACATCGTGCCTAAGTGTTTGATCATTCCATAAAATTTTGATTGTATCTGGGTCTTGATTTCACTCATGACCAGGTGGTTAAATTCTTGATCAATGTTGTGCTAAGCATCGTTATTTTTCCTAACAATGCCTAATCACATCATTTTTATCTTGATCGTGCCGATCTACCCTAAATCTAATTTCTTTGACCTGGATCATATTTATCGATGTTTTGACCTGATTCTGACTTGTTCGTAATCGGACGATTCCTAATTTCTATAGTCGCGGCTTCGTGCTTACCTACAAAGTTGTGACTATAAATCCCAATCATGCCAAACCCTGTTTTGGTCATGGTTAGCTTTTCATCTTGATCGGGCCTGTGCGACTTTCGGGTTGATTTCCATCAACCTAAGCCCTACAGATCATCCCGTACTTGAACTTCATTTATATTTTCGATTCTCCTAATCGTCTCAAAAATTGTGCCCCAATGACTTGACTTATTTCTGAAATCATGCACATATAATTTTGTTAATATCATGATTCTATCGTGCCAAATTCCTCATCGTGCCTGAACAATTTTGAATTGATTATCTTGATCGTGAAAAACTCGTCATTCTTGGATCGTGCCTAAAATATTGCCTAAACCTTCTATCAAGTTTTAACCCCACTACCAACCTTTAATTTCGAGGACGAAATTTTTAAAAGGTGGGTAGGATGTAAGCCCCCTGAACTTTTGGGATTTATTTTTGTATTTTCTAAATGAATTATTTTCGATAATTCATTTTTATTTGATAAATTTTGATCATTAAATGCTCTTTACCGTGACTTTGATTTCTAGAGCATCAGGGATGCCAGTCTCTGGAAACTTTCTTCTTGAAGTTTATAGTAGACGAGATTATCTTCAATTTGATATATCATGTCCCACTCGAACTTGTTCCCTTGTGCTCCATTTGCTTCGTACAACTTTCGGGTCAAATTAGACCAATTTATCGTCTGTCGTAATTTGTGATTTAACTTTCAATTTAATTTCGGGACCCGACATCGGTCCAATCTGATCGACCCAATACATGACTCTGGCCTGTTTTGAGTCTACTATGCACGTACAACTTGCGTGCCACCCAATTGATCTCCCTTGTGCTTCCATTTCATCCATGATTTTAAATGATATAAATTTGTGATTTTAATTAAATCTTGGCCCCAACTCAACCAAACTTGGCCCAACACCCAATCTAATTTGGTGTATGCCCTCTCATGTCTACCCATACACCCTACATAGTTTTCTCTCTCTTTCCTACTCAAAATACCTATTTCTCTCTCTTGTATATATATATATATATATATATATATATATATATATAAAATCTTTCTCTCTCTCCTTGACCCCTTACCCCCTCTCTCAACCGACCCCTCTCTCTCCTCTCTCCCACAACAGCAAACCCCCCACTCTATTCTCTCTCTAAATATCTCTCTCTCTCTCTCTTTATATAATATATACACATATATATACATATAATATATAAACATCTCTCTCTCTCTCTCTCTCTCACTTTATTCGACACACACCCCCCCTCACCCCCTCTCCCATCAGCCGACAACCCCCCTCCTTTCTTATTCTTCTTCACTTCATCATCTTCACCAACTCGCCCTCCATGGCCGAGCATCCCCACAGCCACCTCCCCATCCTCCTACTCTTCTTCACACCACCATCACCATCACCATCATCATCACAACCTCCATCGCCATCGAACCACCATCACCATCAACCGCCACCACCATCACCATGCTCCACCCGACCGCCTTCGGGCAGTAGCCGTCACCACCGTCGTAGTGCCGTCGCGTGGCTAGCGGCAGCAGCAGCCTGCAGTAGCGGCAGCAGCAGCCTCCAGTAGCGGCAGCAGCAGCTGCAGTTCGTCGCGATGTGGCCGCGCACTAATGCGCACCACCACACGACACCGCCGTGGTCGGCCCCCCTTGGCCGGGCGTACCCCCGACTAGGCCCTCGTTTCGCGCTCCCTCTTCCCCTGTACGAGAAACGCCCGATTCGTACTTTTTGTACGGAATCTCGTCGATGCGCGTGCGGACGAATTTCAGAAAGTGCGTTTCATCGCAGCAAATTCGTGCGTATTTTTCGAAAAATTTGACCGTTGGATCGATGAACTCTTTGCTCCGTCACAATCTCGGTATATACTCCTTCACTCCTATCAATTTTCGTCTGTTAATTTCATCGTTTGACATATCAAAACCGACCACCAAGTTGACCGTTTAAATTGTACTATTTTTGGACAGTTTTGTGGAGCCGACTTCGTCAGCTCATAACTCCGTCGTCGCAGCTCCATTTGGTGTGCCACCAGTTCCTGTGCACATTTGGTATAACCCTCTTTCTTTTCTTTAAGTTTCGTTTCATTGTGAGCACGTTTGGTTGGTCGAATTTGACGCCAAAGTTGGCCGTCCGAATTCTTAATTTTGCACTTATAAAATTCCATTTTTGAACCCGAAACTCCGAATTTAATTTCTGACGCCACCAGTAGACTCGTGGTGTCATTCTGGCACATTTTCATATAAAGTTTGCTAGCTTTTGGAGGACGTGGATCCTGGCACGCATTTCGGTGTAAAGCGGACCCCACGGTCCGAGTTAACGGAACTTTTTGAGATTGGCTCATCGGAATCCAATTCTGGATATACCGTTGAGTTCGTATCGTCATTCTGGACTCGTTGACATATAATTTGTTGAGTTTTGTGGACAATGGCTCCGACACGTATTTTCGTGCAAATCGGATTCCAATATCCGGGTCAACGGGCCATTTTTGAGATCGGCTCATCGAAATCCAATTCCGGATATACCGTTGAGTTCATACGTCATTCTGGATCCGTGGACATATATTTTGCTATGTTTTGAGGACTTTTATTTTGGCAGATTTTTCGGTACAAAGTGGGTCCGACACGGACACCATTTTGACCCAAAATTACCTTTTTGTCTCCGTGTCTAAACTGGGCTTATGGATAGGTTATCCTAGCTAATTTGACCATTCTGGACACGCTGGTGATGGTTGTTTCACCATCCGACAATATCTGTAGGTTTTTATCCTATTATTATAATCTTTCTCCTTTTGTTGTATTTTGAGATCCATCGATTCCAGTGATTTCACAATCACTAAAATTGATATATTGACCTTGTAGATGATTATAGAGACTAGCTTTGATCCTGTTTGACCATGGTTGACTACTTCGACTGAACGTCGAAGTAGAGTCAACATTTGACCTAGGTTTGACTAGATTTGACTAGAGTTGGCTAGAGTTGACCAGTTAACTAAAAGTCAACTGTAAGTCAACCATTGATCCAGTTTGACCTAGTTTAACTTGGTTTGACTTTCTGTGGCCTAGTTTGACCTAGTGTGACTCAGTGTGACCTAGTTTGACTTAGTGGACAGAGATTGGCCTAGATTACATAGCTTATACTATATAATCATGCCTAACACTGTTGAACCCTAATTAGCTTATATATATCTCATCTTTAGGTCTGTGATTTCACTCTGAGCCAGATTACACAGTTGACATATTTTCACCAGATCTCAGACGAGTACATTCTCTGATAATATTTTTGTTTTATGATATCGTCTATGTTTCTTGTATTTAGTGTAGATATCCTTGTTCTCTTGACACATTGTTCACACGGATTGGTATTTCTTTGGATCCTGTCATGAGATATTATTTCTTGTATTATTGGTATATCTAGTGCAAGTCTTTCTTGTTCCTTGTGCGTTGTATAGACACAATTCTTGCGATGGCTAGCCACCCTCTCAGAGAATCGTGTGGCATGATGTGTCATGGTTGGATCCACTATACTAGTCGGGGACGGGGAGTATTAGTGTAGATTTGTGGTCAATATCCGCTTTGTTTATTCTTGTAGACCTTGTGAATGCCAATCCTATACTCCACGTATGTTTGGCTAGATCATTAGACCTTGTGCAGACCCAAGCCGGCCACATGTCAAAGCTAGTATTCACTCACGTAGATGGTATGATTCTCGACTCTTGTGCATGGAATTTAGATTTTCTTGCCATTGTTCTAGCTCTAGATTTACAGCTTACCTTGCAATGATACTCACATGTACATTTCGTGATTCCTTGTATATTCTTTCTATTTACTGCTATATTTTCAATATCGTCTAGCTAGAACTGTTATTTGAGATTTGTGCTCGCTCTATCATGATTGGATATGTTGATAATATTTTAGAAGTAGTTGTGTCCTCAGTATTGGATTACAGGATGTTGCTAGCTGGGGTGGTTCCCGGTATTCTTCTTCGTGAGTTGTTCTTTCAGTAGTTCTAGGTCTGGTAGTTATTTAGTTTTGTTATTATTTTCCTCTGTTTTATTCTTGTCTCATATGATCCTTGTAGATTCTACTTGTTTTAGTGATATTGTTATTATTTCTTGTCTTATCTTCCTTAGTTGTTGTGATGTGATATGAGTACCTTTATTGTTATGGATCCTTAGATGTTGTAGTTAGAATCGGGTACTTGACAGCGCTCTACCGCCGATACTGCGGTGTAGGTTGGGCGTGGCCCATGTATTCGCACCCGTATATCCGGGTGTGGGTCATGACAATCGGTATCATCGGTATTTACGTCACAACCACGGAAGATCATACATGAGCTTCTGAAGCCATTCTGCTTCCTCCGCTGCGGTATCAAGTGCAAAGAACTCAGATTCTATGGATGACCGCGAGAGCATAGTCTGCTTCTTCGATTTTTACGCTATAGAAGCTCCACCCATTGTGAAAATGTATCCACCTGTGGACCTTTCGCTCTTTACTCCCGAGCACCAGCTGGCATCACTTAAGCCTTCCTCTACCGGCAGATCTCTGCTGTAGTATAGTGCATATGTCTGAGTCTTCTTGAGATATCTCATAACCCGTTTCATAGCTTTCCACTGTTCAATGCCTGGGTTGCTCGTAAACGACTCAGGATTCCCACGACGAAAGCTATGTCAGGCCTTGTGGAAGTAGTAGCATACATCAAACTCCCGATTACGCTTGTATACTCCAGCTGCCTGACGCTTTCCCCTGAATTAGGCTTCAGCTTCAGATCACACCTGTATGGCATATCGATCCATGGAAGATCCTAATATCCGTAACGAGTGATCATCGTCTCAACATAATGAGACTGTGACAGCGCTAGTCTAGTGTCTGTTCAGATCATCTTTATCCCTAGGATAACATCAGCATCCCCTAAGTCCTTCATGCTGAACTTAGACGACAGGAACTTCTTTGTCTCAGTGACACTTGCTAGATCTATACCCAAGATCATCATGTCGTCCACGTACAGACAAATGACAACTCCTCTCCGTTAGCAAACTTTGTGTATACATATTTATCCGTCTTGCTGACCCTGTAGCCGTTTGATATTATGACTTTATCAAACTTCTCATGACACATCTTGGGAGCTTGATTCAGACCATACAGAGATTTTACCAACTTACAGACTTTGTCTTCAAAGCCCCTGACGACGAATCCTTCTTGTTGTTGTATGTAAATCTCTTCAGTCAACTCACCATTCAGGAAAGCAGTTTTAACATCCATCTGATGAATAATTAGCTTATGAATTGCACTTAGAGCAATCAATATCCTGATGGTCGTCATCCGTGCTACTGGAGCATAAGTGTCAAAGTAATCAATCTCCTGCTTCTGAGAAAACTCCTTGGCTACCAACCTAGCCTTGAACTTATCAACAGTTCCATCGGATTTCATCTTCTTCTTGAAGATCCATTTACATCCGATTGGTTTTACTCCTTCAGGCAGATCGACCAATACCCACGAGTTGTTGGAGGTTATCGAGTCATACTCATCATTTTTAGCCTCCTTCCAGAGGACAGCGTCTCTGATCTTCGTAACCTCATCATATGTAAGCGGATCTGCTTCCATATGATAGGTGACAAAATTCTCTTCGAAGTCTTTTTGTCTCCTCATTCGCTTAGACACAGGTTCTATGAGTTCTGGTTCAATAGTTGTTCTTGCAACAACAACTTCTTGAACTACATCGCTATAAGGAGCTTCAGCCTCCTGTGCACTCACATTGTTCTCCGAAATATCCATGAAAACAATATTCTTGTGCCTTACAAATTTATCTTCAAAGAATTTTGCATCACGAGACTCAATAATATGATTAGATTCAATATCAAGGAACCTCCGAGCATCACTCTTATTGGCATAACCCAGAAAGATTGTCTTCATAGTCCTTGTACCTAGCTTCTGAATCTTCAAATCCCGAAGCTTCACATACGCCAGACACCCCCACACTCGAATAACATTCAAGTTGGGTCTAACCTTGAACCAGAGTTCATGAGAAGTGACATCGAAAGTTGCATACGGTACTATATACAGAATGAGAGTAGTAGTAAGCATTGCTTCGCCCCAAAAGCAATTGGAAGACCCGCAGTCAACAGCATTGAGTTCATCATCTCTGTTAACGTTTTGTTCTTCCTTTCTGTAACACCATTTGAGTGAGGGGAGTATGGAGCAGTCATCTCATTAACAATGCGAATTCATGAGACCTATACTCTACATCTTGATCACTTCTGAGTAGTTGTAGATCGATTTAACGTTCATCTTCAGCCCTGAAGTCTCTGAACTACTCGAATGCTGCATCTTTCTACTTGACAATTTATGCGAACATGCACTTCGAAAAATACTTCGAACCGGCCTCTGTGGGAAATTGATAAAAGTTACAGATATCTGAGTGTACTAACTCCAGATGATCAATACTTTAGTTCAATCGTCTGAGCAGCTTTCCAACAGTCTTGTATCTGCACAGACCTTAAATTCCTCCACCTTCTTACCCCCATATTCTGAAGAGAAGGTCCCGATAGGATAACTTGAGTCTGCTTCTATCATAGAATAACTCTCAGTCCATTCAATGAAGTAACTTCATCACCATCAGCAAAAGTTCGAACATCCCTTCAACATCGAACATCTTTTCGAAGCATGTTCCTCGCCAAGAAATTACCATCTGGTTAGTACGAATGTCCATCTTTCTAATCTGTATAAGATAACAGACTTCCTAAGATCGAATCTTCGAAAATCTCTAGCACGTATAACATGCATTCCAGTATCCTTGTCGGTGGTTCATAAATATTGTCTCGATCTGTAGATATTCTGCTAGGTACATGTTCGCTATCGAGGCCTTCATCATAACACCGTTCGTCCTTGGTGAACAGCTCCTTCGAGAGCACATGTGGTCAGATGCACTAGTGTCGGACCACTAGTCAGCTACCACGCTAGATAACTCAACCTGTTCAACAATACCAACCAAGTTAAGTAATCAAAATAACCAAGTTTACCCATACCTGCTATTTTAGTTTGAGCTTGGATTTGCATTCACTTTTGTAGTGGCCCTTCTTGCCACAGTTAAAGCAAGTCACGTGGGACTTGGACTTCTGTTGCTTGAACGAAGGACCCTTCACTTTCAGATTAGTGGAGTCCTTCTTCTTATGATGAGAAGCCACCTGCTTCCCCTTGAACTCTCTTGTCTGCACCAAGTTGGCCTTAGCCAGTTGTTTGGACAGAGCGTCCATCTTCTGTTGAAATCGTATTTCATCCTCAACGTGGATCTCTTGTAGAAGATCTTCCAAGCTAATGTCCAGCTTCTTTCGATGCATTCTATCATAGAAGTTGCTCCAACCAACAGAAAGTTTCGAGACTACCCCTCCAACGACAAACTTGTCGACGAGAGGCATCTTCTCGTCACCCAACTTCTGGCGTAACTTTAGGAATTCCTTCACTTGAGGTAGCATCGCCATCTCGTCTTCGAAGAGCCACTTATGGTACTCGACGATGAAGATTTTGGACCTGTTCTCATCATCTTCATATAGCTTACCCAAAGAATCCCATATCTCTTTGGCCTTCACCTTCTTGGAATTTGACTCTGCTAGAGAGTCTTCCATAGAATTGAGAATCAGCAGTTTACAGATGCTATTTTCTCTCTTCCATTTTCTCTGCTTGACGAGTGCAGCAGCAATAGCATCTGCAGTTCCTCCTTCTGGAATCGTCGGTTCATCCTCAATTAACACATGGTCTACGTCTACGAGTTGAAGATTAATGGTGACCTTCCTCTTCCAGATTTGGAAATATTCTTCGTCGTATTTTTCCAACTTGTTAAAGCTGGTATCGATGAGAGAAGCACGAGAGTTTTCCATCTTCTAATCTTGCTTTGAGATTGTTATTCCCGAGGAGTAATTTTCGATGGAAACAGAGAATCGAAACAGTTATCAAAATAGCAACAACGTTTCATAGCAACACTTCAAAGAAGGTGCACTACAGAGATCCTTGGAGGATTCTGGGTAATAAAAATCTAAAGAGATTTTGTTACAACAGCAAACGAATGTAGAGCTTCTTTTAGGAAGATACAAATCGAGTTGCTAGCAGCAGCAACGACGGAAAGCCCACAAGAAGTTTCTGATTAGATCAGATCACCGTTGCTCAAAGCAAGATTCGCCTATACGATCTACTTCCAGGAACCAGCAAGTTCTAAGAAACTTTTGGAATGCTCGTCAGTCAATATTTGAGACTTGAACATGCTTCCTAAACTTTACAGGACTCCTTTAACTCTCTTCTTGGTGTATCTTTTCAAATGAGGCCAAGGGGCTCTATTTATAGAGTGGGGTGAGACTTCACCTCTTCTCCTATCCGATGTGGGACTAAAATACCAATACTCAAAAATAGAGTTTGATATTTTAGATCATCCCACAATCAGCATAGAAGTGTGCATGTCCACGCCTATCCCCCCGAACACTCCCTATGCATGCACGAGACATCCTGGAGTCTGTGTTCGAGTCTGAGTCCAAGTCCGCACAACAAAAATCAACTTACATCTTTATTGGAATTAATCATTTTTCCTTCTAGAAAAATTCTCTCACATGACACACACTTGTGCCCCACCACACCTCAACACAAATAATGCATTATATTGAGATACTCACCATTTGATGCTAACCGATGTGGGACTATCTTTCCTAGTCCAAAGACAAAAACACCAACAATACATGCATGGACAACAGTAGAAATATGTAGATACGTTGAAACCCTGGAGTTCAATAAGTTTCAAAGTAAAAAAAAGGATCATTCTACTGAAAATGAGTTAAAAGATGTGGATTATTAAGATAGCTTTTCTTTCTAACTTTGGGGGTGTTGAACGTTTACTAAACGTCTAAGTAAATTGTTAGTAACATTATAAATAATTATTTTTGGTATTATTCCCTAGTGACAGGAGAATCGCCAAACTGATATATTCACACAACATCATCACTCTTTGTACGACAGGGTATCTTTTAGATTCATGAAGAATTGGAAACCTTTATAGCAGAACACAGAAAATTTTCGGACAAAACATAGGAAATATAAAATGAGACAATAAAATAAAAATGACCCACCCCAGAAGTCTTCTTGAGGTTGACACCCCTCAAGACAAAGATAATAGTTTGAAAATATACCATGTATTCTTTTCATTCTATGATTCATGGATCGAACTTAGACATCGGATTTATTCTATTAATGAACCAGTCCCACTATTCTATTGTAGACCAAATTATGTGTATATTTTAATACGTAATTCTTTATTTATTAACTTGTACATGTATCTGTGTTAGCTCAAGTGGGTGGAGGATTCTACTAAGTCGATAATGATGGAATCCCACAGTCCATATTTGTTTTTATCACCTATGCTAGGGCCTAGCTCGAACTAAGGTAAGTTGGCATTTTGATAGCGGACTTTGTACTTTGAACGTTCACGTCGGACACGGTAGCCTCGCAGTTGGCTCGCACGGTTGGTTGGTTGTATAGTTGCGACCGTCAGGCTGTTTAGTTCTGTTAGTTGCCAATGTTTCAAGGGTTACTCATATTATGGTGATGTCATTTATTGGAAGTGTTCAAATTCTGAAATGATGAGTTGGGTGTCTCTCATATATAAAAAAGAGGGTCACTAAAATGTTTTTTCAAGGAGATAAGCTCATTTTCTTCACTTAGCGCAATAATGCTTATTCGAGTACCATTAGTCCAGCGCAAGCTATTCTATCCAACGAATGTGGTGATAAATAAAAGGGTGTTCCATAAATTCAAATACAACTTAGTGCATTCTGGACTTGTTAGTTCATGGAAGCGGATGGACGGACTACGATCAAATTTCGTTTTGAACAACGGTAGTTTTAACTACCTTAGCAGGCTGGTTTGAATTTCCTATAGAAATAAGCAGTAGCATATTTTACTGTTGCTTATTTCTATAGCAGTTCATACTACTTATTAGTATCACGCCCAAATTCGACAAAACATTCGTCCCCGTTTCCATTATGCCGAATCGATCGTCCTCGCTAAGGCGTGATGGCGTACGAGTCTGGAGTTGCACTTGTACAAGGCAAGAATATTACATTTTATTATTTTATTTAAAACATCAAGTTGAAACTTCACAAATTGCAGAATAATTGAACACGCAGTATAGGAAGATAGAAATATGCTTTTCATTGATAGCTTGCAACGAAGTGCAAGTCATATTACATTGGATATGCCGTTGCAGCTACATTAATTAAAACAAAAGAAATATACTCGACAAGCTGCCTAAACTAACACTTGCCGTTCCATACATTCACCCTTTTATACATTGAAAGCCTTTGATGAATTGGCATCAAAATACTTCAGAATAGGAAGAGCTTCAAAATGCCTCACCGAACTTCAGCTTTGTCTTAGCGACGTGCACCTCCAGAGTCCTCGTACCTGTAGGGTTGGAGGATTAGTACCCTTGGAAATGCACTAGTGAGCAGGACAAACCCACTCGTCTAAACCAATTTTGATTGTTAAGGTAGACATGCAATTGAGTTTTCTTTCTATTTAGAACTAAACAAATTTAATTCATATTGATGGCCTTCCATTTGAAACAGTTTAGCAGACAGAAATTATAGCAGTTTATCTCAATTCTTACCTCGGTCGTGCTCGTCCCTGCATAAAAATAGAGATAATATTTACTACCTGCATAAGACAATAGGAGAGCATACTACTATCTTATATGTGCGGTCATTAGTGTTACACACCACTTGGGTTCCTATCTTAACGGCATTGCGATCCCTTCAGCCTAGGTTGCGAACCTGGCTGAAAGTTCTACAACGCATCAGTGTCGTAGCACGATTATTCATTCCCCTAGGTCAATTCAGTTCCGATGTCCCGGATATCATTTTGAGGAAAGCTAACTTGTGCATAAGTTGTCCATGACCATGCCAATGCGAGAACAGTTTAACATATGAAACAGATTGCATAGCGTGGACAGTATTGTATAAACATTGTCATTTTTCCCAATTTATGCAACAAATCATTTTTTCCAAAGTCGTACTTCTGATTTGGTGTCCCGTAGGCATTAATTTCCCGATGTAGCATATGTCGCAACCAACGTTTTATTTTATTTTACAGATCATGAAAAAGTGTCTCTCTTTTCTAAAACTTTATCTTTTCGCTTTTTAAAGTGAAACTTATATTTTCAGAGTAATTTACTCTAAATTGATACAGTTATCCCGAGTTCTTTACTACCAGAATAAGTCAGATTAGCGACGATTTTTACGATGTCGTTTGCGGGCGTCGCTAAATTATGATTTTAGCGACGCTTCTAATAAAATGTCGCAAAATGTCGCTTATCAGCGATGTTTTGTGACGTTTCGAAGAAAACGTCACTGTTTTGTGACGTTTTTATTTAAAGTAGTAGAAAACGTCGCTAATCAGTGACGCTTTACGAAATTTTGTAAAAACATGTCGCAGATTAGCGACACTTTGTGACGTCACTTAAATGACGTCACAAATTTTTTACTAACACCAAAGGCTGGCCTTTCATTTCTCATTTCCTCCAAAAATTTCCTCCCTAAAAATTTCTCGCAGCCGATCTCCCCCCTCCTTCGCTATCCGACCACCTCCGTCGCCGTCGCCGTTACCGTTTGGAAGGTATCTCCAACCCCTCTCCTCCGCCCTCGACTCCTCCCCTCCGGCCTCGACCCCACCGTCCAGACCCTGTCCTCCGCCCCTGACCCCTCCGCCTCCTCCCAGACCCCCTCCACTCCCTCCGCCCCCGACCCCCTCCCCTCTGCCCTCGATCCCCTGCCCTCCCTCTGCCCCCGATCCCCTCCCCTCCGCCCCGCCCCCCTCTCTCCGCACCCGACCACCTCCCCCTCCCTTTGCCGTCGACCCCCTCCTTCCACCCCCAACCCCTCCACTCCCTCCGCCCCCACCCTTCGCCTTCTGTCCCGACCCCCTCCCCTCCGCCTCCACCCTCCGCCTTCTGTCCCGACCCCCTCCCCTCCGCCTATTCCCAGATTTGGCCGCCCCCGACCCCCTTCCCTCCTCCCCCTCCACCTCCGCCCTCCGCCCTTTGCCCCGACCCCCTCCCCTACACCTATCCCTAGATATGGCCGCCCCCGACCCCCTGTCCTCCGCCCCCGGCCCCTCTACCTCTGTCCTCCGCCCCGACCCCCTCATATATTTTTTATTTATCATATATTGTCAAAGACAAATAATGTACTGAACAATTAGTCAAGAACATTAGTTATATTGTTTTTTTGGTATGAGTTTATGTAATTTTCTTCTGTTGGAGATGATAAATGAAAAGAAAATTAGTCAAGAACAATAGTTAAATTGTTGGTGGATGAACAATTGGTCATGAATGTCGGGACTTGCTATGCAAACAACAAAATTGTTTGATCCAAAATTAAATTTCAAAGTTTGGACGTTGATAACAATTAGCAGTCAATTATTGATAGAGGTTTTAGAAAAGAGAGATTTTGGTTTGTAACCTTGTATCGATTCGCCATACATCTCTATTATAAGTCTTTGACCGTAGAAAAAGGTTACGATGAGATCCCAAAGGATCATATATAAAGAGAGATCTGTATCATTTAGTTGAGCACTCTCAACTAAGTTACTTATGTCAAGCCGTTTGGGATTATCAGAGTTCTAGTTTTTTTCGGAAATCTAGTATAACGCTGATTACCTCAAAAGGCTTGCATAAGTAAGAGTATATAGAGTGAGTATCCTAATAGTATATCGTAGTACCTAGAGTGTATAGAGTGAGTATCCTAGAGTGTATAGAGTGAGTACCTAGAGTGTATATCGTAGTAGCTAGAGTTTATAGAGTGACTATCCTAGTAGTATATAAGATATTTTAGAAATTGGGTAATTGTCAAGGTAAGTTTGGGGTTTAATTGAAAGTATCTAGAGTGTACCCTCCCTACTCCCCTTCTTCTCATTCGGTTCATGTGGCCTCCTATTCTGCATCATATGATATCCACCTTAACCAAAGCCTAGAGAATTGTGAAAATATTAATATTAACCAAGGTTCACAGTATCGGTATCAAAAGTAAAAAAAATTCAATTGACGTGGCAAGGCGAGCCGGAACCCTTTGACGGAGAATTCTTTGTCAAAGGATTGGTGGTGGGGCGAGCCAGAATCCTTTGATGGAGAATCCTGGCTCGCCCTACCACAAATCGAAAACTTTTTACTCTTAACACCGATATCGATACTGTAAACCTTGGTTAATATTAATATTTTTACCATTCTTTAGGCTTTGGTTGAGGTGGATATCATATGATGCGGAATAGGAGGCTGAGAGAGTCGAATGAGAAGCAGGGAAGTAGAGGGGGCCAAAGAGGGGGCCTTCTTGTTGTACATGTGTCTATGCATCCATTTGGAATATATTCGAATAATGTGTATCTATCTTTGCAAAATTATTATCAAATGGATATGAATTACTATTTGCGGTATCGTTCGTGGATGTACTATCGTCATCCTGATGACATATACGGTGTGCAGGATAAATTCATAGAGTGTGTACAACAGTTCCTGCAGTTCACCAAGGCATTCCCTCAGTACATAGACGGTACCAAAATTAAGTGTCCGTGTGTGAGATGTCGCAACTTAAAATATCATCCAAAAGTTGAAGTCGCATATCATTTGTACTCGAAGGATTTCACGTCGAATTATTATCAGTGGACCGCGCACGAAGAACTTGTTGTAGATACCAACTGTAGGGACGAGATGTAAAGCACTATACTCTAGAAGGGGGTGAATAGAGTAGGCAGCGGAAATTAGCTATTTAAAAAGTCGTTAGTAACAAGATCACGGAATATATAGCACGGATATGTAAATAAAAAATAGAGAATAGAAAGCAAACGCAAACACGACGATGTATACTGGTTTTTCTCTTGTGAGGACTAGTCTAGTCGGAAGAACTCTAGCTTCTAGTTGAATTTACTATGGAAAATCACCGCAAGTTTTCATCTGAAGTCCTTACAACTTCTACAACACGAGCTTTGATCCGAAGTACTCGACCAACTTCAATTGTGAAGTATCTATCTTCAATCAAGCCTCTGTTACAATCACTCTGAAACTTTTAGACCGTACTGCACTGGCAAATCAATTAGAGGATTATAACTGGCTTGGAATTTGAAAATGAATAACTCAGAACACTTTGGAAGAAGTAGTAGGCTTATAGAGAAGAGATATGAAAGTGAATTCGTGAGTTGAAGTGATCAAAATCATTCTCTATTTATAGTTTTTCCAAAGGCAGAACTCTATCAGAATTTGGCAGAACTATTTAAGTAAATCTCGGCAAGATCCGTAACTGTCGGAGGACCAAGTTCAAAATACAACGTCCACTAACCGAACTCTGGCCGAGTTCTGTCAGGATTTTTGCAAATAGATTTTTGGGTCTTTTAAAATTGTTTTAAGCAGTTATGAGCTTTTTGTAAATAGGGGCTATTTTTCAAAACATAGGATATTTTGAAAATATTTTAGGGTAGCCTATTTGCCAGTACGATGCAGTGTACATCGTATCCCTAGACTCAGTAAATAAAAAATATATTGATAAAATAGGAAAACCAAGAGCCCTTTGATGACGCCTTTCTTCCTTGACGACAGTCGTCCAAAGATAAACAGATCTGGAAATCTGAATACCTTTCGGGAGCTTCGCCCCCGAACGCCACAGGGGTCGCTGTCTCCTAGACCCTTATCCGCTGACCGGGTAGCAGAACCTCCGATGCGAGGCCCCGGATAGGATGTTGGACGGTTCAGAGAAATCTCTTGTATAATGTCGTCTTTGTCCCATTAATAATTCTCTATTGCATATGTCCTGGTTTGATCATTTTTATCATGCTTACTGCATGTCTGAAAGTACATGTTAGACGAACAAAGCAGTATGATGCATTATGATACAAACATGATATAGAACATTAGGACAATTTTAAGTTTAAATAGCAACATGATAGTGATTACATGAATATTAGTGACGTCATTATGTTAAACTTAATTGATTAGCCATATTCAAAAACATAATATAATCATTGGGCTAACAATCTCCCCCTTTTTGATTATGGTAAATCGGTTAAGTTTAAGATATATACAATAGATGCATGTATCACTAATAAACACATAATACTAGAATATTGTGTGCTAAATTAAACTTATTTCTCCCCCTTTGACATGATCAAAAAATAAGCTCCCCTAATAAGAGATAAAACGAACTCAAGCATAAGTAAAGGAGGAAGGAAAAAATAATCATGATCAAGGATTAAGAGAACAGTGTAAATGAAACTGTAGTTTTGAAAGAGACCAATAACGAATTTTAATAAAAAGTATATATCAATATAGTAGAAATCAATCATTGGTCATAAATAATTCATGAAAAAAATTCGCAGACCTAGTATATACTAAAAAATATAATGAGACTTTTAACAATGATCACAAAAAAATATGATTCATAATTTTCCCATACAAATTAGTGAATCACATCAATAAAGAGTACAATCATCAAAAAAGAAATCAAAAATACCTATACTAGAATCTGTACAAAATCAATATCAAAGTTCATACATTTGAATTAAATTACCTTAACATGATATATGTATATCTATTAGATAAAAATGAAGGTAATGAAGACAAAATACTTGGGAAAGAAAAATTCAGTCGACTTGAATGCTCCCCCGCAAAGTATGACCAGTCTAAATATAGATAATAATAAACTTTGAGATAAAATCTCAATAAGAAATGCCAAAAGTAATTTAAACTCAATCAAATAAGGATAATTAAATATATATTTGGCAAGATAATTTTTAGAAACTTGAATGAGAGAATTAAAAATAAATAATAATAATCTTATATTCTCTCATCTAATACAAATCCAAATATTATGAATAACTCAACAAGATATTTTAAGTAAAAGAATATATGTCCATGATGAACTAGGTATACCACATATTAAGGACATAAAAGAATTGAAATAATTAATTTTGCTTTCCCTTAAAATATGAGTATCTAGTTCCGAAGAAATTTAAATGCAAAAATGGATAAACTAAATAATCACAAGATCTAAGGAATATCCAAGATATGTACCTTTCTTTCATTTGATCAAATGCATATAAAGTCCCAAACTTAAAAACAAATATCATCTTTAGGCAAATAAAAGAAATTCAATGAATAAATACTTAAAGATGAACAAACAAAATATATCTCCAATATATATATATATATATAAGAAATATTTCAAGACATTAAAAGATTTTGAAAACTGTCTTTAATAATAACATTTGAGTACCAGACAGATTCAATAAATCAAAAAGAAATCAAAAAGATTTTTCAAAAATATGGAATTTATTACGAAAAATTGTCTTAATAAATGTTCGAATGCGTCCATTTAGACCTCAGACTGAAAGTTGGCAATTCGAATCACGGAAACAATTTCAATAAAAGAATCCATAAATCCATTTGAACAAATAAACATAACTAGATAAATGTCCAAAGAAAAGTGTATTCTAGATATATGTCATGTCAAGGAGATAATTGATTTGAAACAATTAATTGCTCCACCTTTATATGGCTATATCCAAAAAAATAATAGTATTGACATAATTTTTAAAAAAAAATTCAGAAACATATTTCCAAAAGTAGAAAACTAATTAAAAATATTAGGTCTTCTTATTAAAGTTCATTTTTTCCCTTTTAAAGCCTTAGCACGGTGTCCACTTGACAACCATAAGGTCAAAGAAAAGAAACGCTTTGAGAGAGAGATTCAATTTGCCTGACTTCTCTCCCGCAAAGAATTACTGCTATAGGCAGTTAGTAACTTGAATAAGAAGAAAATAATAAAGCTTAATAAAACGATTATCATGAATATTACACAAGCTAAAGACAAAATCACAAGACCATAATATTCAACGAGTAGTCACAAGATCATCAAATCTGAATATCGAATAGTGTGACAGAAAAATAAATATATCAAAAGATGATAAACATTAACCTATGAAGATCAATATATGTTACCTTTTGTAAAACTAAATCATTAAATAATATTATCCATCAAGGCTAAAAACTAAAATCCATCAGATAACAATTACAACTAGATCTGAATAAATATTTAGTTTATAAAGCATTGATCAATCTTGGGTTAGCTGTATGGGTACTATCACAGCTAATGGAGGTTCACCGGGAAACATTTAAGTACCGCTTCGCTTTGGTCGTAGCCGTGGTGACAGACAGACCCTTTGTAGGCTTGTACCCGAAACAAGTCTCTTCTTTAATAACCGAGGATTTAAGAAGAACTAGTGCAATATGAAATAAATTATATTCTATGGACTTTAAAAAAATCTTAGAACAATGTAGCATACAACATAAGATGTATCAATTATATTTATCCATATGTTTGTAAAATCATTGGGTAACAATAAAATCTAAAACATTTATAAACCAAAATGTAAGACCTAGATACGTTGATGTATTCTGGAACCTAGGGGACAAGATTCAGTACCTTAGATCCAGAACTAGAAAATAGTTGCAAGTAAACCTTAATAAATCTTAAGTCTATAAAGTATTGATCACTTCGGGTTAGCTGTTGGGGCCGGTTCCTAGCTAGCGGTAGTCCGAAAACTAGTACACCGTGTCGCTTCAGGCTATTTATACCTGTATGACAGAAGGACCCTTTCGGCTTGTACCCAAAATGATATCTACTTTTAAGAACTTAGATTTAAAAGAATATATGCAGTATCATTGAACAACATCGAAATCTCGAATTCCTAAATATAAAAAAAGTAAATATCCAAAGAATGATTTATCAAGATCAGGATACTAAAAATAACATGTATCCAAAATGTCAACCAAATATCCAAGAAAAATATTATTTAAAAAAGGCTTTGAGGAAGAAGCTAATAAGAGAAGAACATAAATTTGTTCAAGGTAATCAATAGCTAAAGTATGAGGTAAGCACAAGTTTGAAACTATTTTTTAAAATAATATATAACTTAAACTTAACTCATACATCCCCATAAAGATATTTATACAAAAATATAAGAAACATATGAGCAATATATAAATGAAAAATGAATTATGTATCCTTAATAAGCATAAAAAAAATCACAAGATAAAAAATATGCATAAATATGCTTTGTCAGACAAAGATGTAATTGATTCATAAGACGTTAATCAAAATAAAATATGAGAATTAATAGTGAATATATTATGCATGCACAAGGTTAACATAAAAGTATATGTATATATTTTTCAAGTAAAGGTGACTTGTGCTACACATACATACTCACAAAATACTGATCAAAGTAAATATGACAGGTTAAAGACAAATCGATAAGAATTGACCATTAAAAAATATTAAAGACAGAGAGTCAAAAACATATTAACTCAAAAAAATTAGCTCCTATGCATGCTTCAAGAATAAAGATTAAAAGTAAAGAGCATATATAGACAAATATGTAACACTAAAAAAATACTATATATAGTTTGAACTAATCGTTTAAGCTAAAAAGCTAGTCATGCTAGGATTATATGTATCTCACATTGATTCAAACAATAAACAACTAAAAGATATCAAATAGAAATACATTAATAAGAACATGATAGATTCTATAAATAAAACCATAAAATAAATTATTTAGCATGTTACCGATATGGTTCAAGTGACCACACTTATGTTGGTACAATTGCATGAAAGATGATCTTGTAGTTGTGCAACTACCTCCATGGTTCTATGGATCAGCATAAGTAGTCCCACCTGAAATATTATGTGAAGACTTTGGTATCCAATACATTGATCAACATTTGTTAGCTTTGGGAACCCATTTGCATAAGTTCATATCAACTAGTTTTCTAATCTGACAATGATTAGAAACATGTCCATCCATACCGCAATAATGACAGAAAGTATTAATTTTTGTGCTACGTGCAGCAATATAAGAACGTGCAGTAGTGTGATATGATGTGCATGGATACTTGTAATAGAAAGTATGGTTATGGAAAGCTTTAGCTTTTCTTGCTTCCTTTCTAGATGATCTGTCGTGTGTGACTTTCTGATGTTATACGTGTCTTTTGTTAGACTGAGTCATAGGTTATACTACATGATTTTCCAGTGTAATCTCTAACTTTTTAGATTTAGCACAGATCTCATTATATTTAGCAGAGAGTATCAATTCTACATAAATCAATAGAATACTTCTTCTTTTCTGCTTCTAATTCCTTCTTAAGTTTAACATTTTTTTGAGTGCTTTTCTTAATGCAATCAAGTGCCTCATACAATCTAAACTTCAGTGTGGAAATCTCAGTAGAATTATCATAAGGAGAACTATTTCTAGCATCATTCAATAAGCAAGTAAGCTTTTCATTCTCACGCTTATAGTATTGAATATCCTTTCTAGATTGCTTATACTTATCTAATACTTTCTTGTGTTCTTTGAATAGATCACTGAAAGCATCAGATAACTCATCATAAGAGAATTCATTCTCTTATAAAAAGAATTATTTTGTACCTCGTTAGATAATGCCATTTAGCATAAATTTGTAGCTTGATGAGGTCTCTCTTCTTCTTCAGAATCTCTTGCTTCGCTTTCACACCATATGCTCGTGCTAGCATACTTGTAAGATGATGATCTTCCTTCATTTGATCCTTCATAGTGACTCTCCTTTCTAGCAGTAGTACAATCTTCTTGGATGTGACCTATCTTCTTGCAGTTGTCACATACAAGCTATTCTTCGTATAAAGGATTGTGTTGTACCATAAATCCCAATTCCATCATGCACATATTTGCATCATTATGAAGACTATCCTCCTCTCTGGAGTTGTTAGCTTTGCTTTTATACCTGCACTCATAAGTAGCTTCAAGAACTTTCCAAATTTTATGAGATGTTGTGCAAGTAGTAATAAGATTGAATACATTTGTATCTATAGCACAATAAAAGATATACGTAGCTTTTGCATCAAGGCTAGCTAACTTCTTCTCTTCCTCTGTGTAACTATAATAAGGCTTGTTGATTATAGAGGATGTGAGAAAAGAAGTGATAGTAGGCTTTTTGTGGCCATTAATAACAATTGACCATAAGTCAAAATCTAGAGACTTCAGGTAGAAGCTCATTCGTGTCTTTCAATAACTATAGTTTATTCCATCAAATAGTGGGAGTCTATTTGAGGATTCCTCTTCAGTTGTGAAGTACATACTTGCCATATATAATATAGTAATTAATATAACAGCAGTTATATAATAACAATATTACCTCGCTTTACCTGTATAACCCGCTCTGGTAATGAGGATATTCTCCAGGGATGTTAAGCCAAATAGTAGAGTCCTTGCTCTGATACTAATTGTAGGATCAATTGGTATGAGCAATAATACCTCTATAAGGAGCACCTGCAATAATATCTCTATAAGGAGCACCTGCTCTAATATATCTATAAGGAGCACCTGCTCTGATATATCTATAAGGAGCACCTGCTCTGATATATCGATAAGGAGCACCTGCTCTGATACCAATTGTAGATACCAACTGTAGGAACGAGATGTAAAGTGCTATACTCTAGAGGGGGTGAATAGAGAAGGCAGCAGAAATTAGCTATTTAGAAAATTGTTAGTAACAAGATCACATAATATATATCACAGATATGTAAATGAAAAATAGAGAGCAGAGAGTAAACACAAATACTGCGATGTATACCGGTCTTCCTCTTGTGAGGACTAGTCCAGTCGGAAGAACTTTAGCTTCCAGTTGAATCCACTATAGAAAATCATCGCAAGTTTTCATCCAAAGTTCTTGCAACATCTATAACGCGAGCTTTGATCCGAAGTACTCGACCAACTTTAATTGTGAAGTATCTATCTTCAATCAAGCCTCTGATTACAATCACTTTAAAACTTCTAGACCGTACCGCACTGGCAAATCGACTAGAGGATTGTAACTGGCTTGGGATTTGAAAATGAATAGATCAGAACACTTTGGAAGAATTAGTAGGCTTATAGAGAAGAGATACGAAAGTGAATTTATGAGTTGAAATGATCGAAATCCTTCCCTATTTATAGTTTTTTCCAAAGGCAGAACTCTGTCAGAATTTGGACAGAATTCGGGCAGAACTCTTTGAGTAAATCTCGACAAGATCCGTAACTACAGGAGGACCAAGTTCAAAATACAACATCTACTAACTGAACTCTGGACGAACTCTGGCAGAATTCTGTCAGAATTTTGTCAGGATTTTTGCAAATAGATTTTTGGGACTTTTGAAATTGTTTTAAGCAGTTAGGAGCTTTTTGTAAATATGAGGCTATTTTTCAAAACATAGGATATTTTGAAAATATTTTTAGGGTAACCTATTTGCCAGTACGATGCAGTGTACGACGTATTCCTAGAATGAATAAATAAAAAATACCTTGATAAAATAGAAAAACCAAGAGCCCTTTGTTGATGCCTTTTTTCCTTGACGACAGTCGTCCAAAGATAAACAGATCTGGAAATCTGAATACCTTTCGGGAGCTCCCCTGTCCGCTGACCTGGCAGCAGAACCCCCGATGCGAGGCCCCGGATAGGTCGTTGGATGGTTTAAAGAAATCTCCTTATATAACGCCGTCTTTGGTCCATTAATAATTCTCTATTGCATATGTCCTGGTTTGATCATTTTTATCATGCTTACTACATGTTTGAAAGTACATGTTAGACGAACAAAGTAGTATGATACATTATGGTACAAACATGATATAGAACATTAGGACAATGCTAAGTTTAAGTAGCAACATGATAGTGATTACATGAATATTAGTGACGTTATTATGTTCAACTTAATTGATTATCCATATTCAAAAACATAATATAATTGTTAGGTTAACACTTGTGTCTTTAGCATCGGAGTTGGATCCTTATGTGGAGGTCCACAACCATGCTGCTTACAACGATGGGTGGGTGAACATGGTTTTTGACGTGATGGGGCCTAGTTTCGATCCGGACAATCATGATGTAGCTGAGGAGGCACCGAATGCCGATGCTATAAAGTTTATGGAACTGCTTGAGAATGTAAGGACTCCATTATATCCTGGTCGTGATGATCATTCACCATTGGAGGTGGTTACAAGATTGTTGAGCATCAAGTCCGATTATAACATGTCGTAAGAATGCTACATTCGACTGATGGAGTTGATTATAGAGATATTGCCTGAGGGTGCTAAGTTGCCTAAAGACTTCTATCGGTCTAATAGGACGGTGAGATCGCTCTGGATGGGATACGAGAAAATCGATTCCTACCGCAATGGGTGCATGCTCTACTACAAAGATGATAAGGATGAAGAAGTGTGTAGATTTTATAGCGCTGATCGCTACAACCCAACTGCTACAGGGAGGTCTACTGGTAAAAGGATGCCGACCGATTCAATGCACTACTTGCCTTCGACGCCGCGGTTGCAGAGGTTATTTATGGCCAAGGAGACTGCCGAAAACATGAGTTGGCACAGACGAGAACAGATTGAAGGAGTGTTGGATTACCCATCCGATGGAGAAGCTTGGAAGCACTTTGATAGAGAGTATCATGATTTTGTCGAGGATCCGCGTAATATAATATTAGGGCTCTCCTCTGACGGTTTTATCCCGTTCGGACTTTCGGGCTCCCAGAATTCGTATTGGCCTGTGATCATCACTCTGTACAACATACCGCCTTAGATGTGCATGAAGATTCCAGTTATGTTCTTAACTTTCATCATCCCTGGTCCAAACAACCCGAAAAGAAACATCGATGTGTACTTACAGCCTTTAATAGATGAGTTGAATCAGCTGTGGAAAGTAGGCAAAAACACGTACGATGTTAGCAAGAAATAAAATTTTCAGATAAAGGCCTCACTTACGTGGACTATCAATGACTTATATATATATATATATATATATATATATATATATATATATATATATATATATATATATATATATATATTTAATATACATATATATTTTTTAATATACATATATATATATATATATATATATATATATATATATATATATATATATATATTTAATATACATATATATATATATATATATATATATATATATATATATATATATATATATATATATATATATATATATATTTAATATACATATATATATATATATATATATATATATATATATATATATATATATATATATATATATATATATATATATATATATGTATATTTAATATATATATATATATATATATATATATATATATATATATATAAATATATAAAAATATATTAAAATATATAAAAATATATATTTTTATATATTTTTATATTAAAATATATAAAAATATATATATATATATATTTATATATTAAAATATATAAATATATATATATATATATATATATATATATATATATATATATATATATATATATATATATATATATTTTAATATATATATATATATATATATATATATATATATATATATATATATATATATATACATAACTCTATTTTTTTCATTTAATGATAAAAGGTGAGATTGTTAATATAAATATAAAAATTGTATTTCTAATGCGTTCTAATTTATGCGAGAAAATCTTTATTTTTTGTTTTTAGAAAATAATGTTTCCAATTTCATTTGTAGCTAAACTAACGTACGATATTATCAACATAAAACCCATAAAATACAAAAAGGGCTATGCTACTCCTAAGCTACGCAATACAGGGCTCAAAGAAAGAAAAGAAAAATAGGCTTATGCCCTTACAACATATTTTAAAAAAATAAAAATCCTAAATTACGCTGTGCCGATCTTTTAAGCCGGGAATGGTCCAGTCCGAAAGCACTAGTGCCATGCACCTAAAATATAGAATACCAAGTAACAAGTTCTACAAATCTAAAATAAACTAAAGTTGCAAGGCAGGGTCAACCAGAGTCTCAGACTTGGTCACGCAGTCACACGTTGCTAATAGCTCACGCCTCAATATTCCAGAATATCCAGTCGCGTTTGTGTTTCTCTAATGGCTCATTCTACCATTTCGGTCGTCGCTAGGGTGGATACGATAAAGTCTCAATTATGCCAAACATAAATAAACTAAATAAAAGTAAATCATGTAAAGTATACTATAACCCCACGGGTCGTGACATATACACTTTTTGTAATAACCAGTTTTTTGAATATAGCAATAATATATATATATGTATATATTTTTAAATACGTCACAATATTAAGAGTATAATTAAAACGTAATTCTACTTTTAAATCATATATATTTATATACATTATAAAAATCATACATTTATGTTAACAAAACTAAACTTATAGGACTATTTTATATAACAAACTACAATACCAAATTATTTATCAAAACTACATAACCAAATTATATAACAAGCCTTACAGTGCCAAATCCAACTGACACAATTTCTAGTCCATCCCAAAAATTCATCGAAACAACCAAAAAGTCCGAAATTGGACTATAGAACCCAAACTAAGGAACAAAATCATTCTAACAACTTCACAAAAATTAATTTCCCGAAGCCAAACCAACTTCATAGAATAAATCCCGAACATAACCGAAACCAGGGTCCGGAATCGAACTACAACTCAAATTCCAACAGAATAATCAACCCATAAATATTGGCCCGAATCCACAGCATATATATATGTGCCCGATCCCGACGCAACAACATAATTTTGGTCCGGAACCAAAATGACGATATGAGGATCGTCTCAAGTATCCACACACAAAAGCAACGAAATATAATCATCCAATCCCGAAGGGGATCGAGACCGAGTCATCATAGACTACAACGGGAAGGGACAAACTACTCTATTAGAAATTATATCGAAAGATTAATGACAGAATCCGAGGGTGGCCTCGAATTCGAATCGTGTATTGTCACGGGCTAAAATCCTCGGGAATGTGTCTGGACAGGAACGCAGTGGCCAGGGGTGGTCACGGGACTAACCGCGAATCACGGACGGGTCCAATCTGGCATGGGGGTGCAGGCCGGTCAGGACAGCAGCAGCGACGTGGGGCCGCGGGTCCGGTACGGAGGTGCACGGTATAGGGGGTCGCCAAGGATCGGTGTGTAGAGGGTACGACCTGCTGGAGTCACCGCGGGTGCGCGTACGGGCTGCGGAGGGCGGAGGCATGGTCGTCGAAGGTCGACGACTAGGGCACGCAGAGGTGGTTGGGCGCAGACAGGGGTGACCGCGGTCTCGACTGACCGCGAAGGCGGTCCGCTGAACAGGCGTCGATGGCCACGAAGGGGCGCTGGCCGAGCGTCGGGCGCGGGGTGCGCCGGCGAGGGCTGGCCGTGAGGGGGTCGGCCGGAGTGGGTTTGAGAGGGAGAGGAAAAAGGAATGGTACTGGTGTTGTGAGTGTGGGATTTTATTCCTTCTCCATCATTTAGAGAATAATGATGTGGTGGAGAGGAAAATATGTGAGAACGTGGGGAGAGAATGAAGGGGGGTTTGAGTTAGTCAGTTGTTGGTTTTTAGTTTTGTTTTTTTTTCTTTTTCTATTAGAAATGGGTTTGGGTTTGGGGAGAAATGGGTTTGGGTTTTACAACCTTCCCTCATTAGGAAATTTTGTCCTCAAAATTTCAAAGATACGGGCCAGGGTACAATCAAAGTCACTTAGCCTTGATCAAAAACTAGATTCAAATCATCAGGCACGATCAAAATTATCTAGATATGAACTGAGATAGAGTTGGAATATTATTGTGATCAAAATTATTTTAGGCACGAGTAAAATCTAGGTACGATTGAAATATAATCAAATGATCATAAAATAGGGAAAAAATCAAATGAGGTCTTGTGAAACAGAAAAGGCAAGAAAGAAACGAACATCAACAGTTTATTGAGAAGGCATAAAATAACAAAATCTTCTGAGATGAGGGATTAAAAATTCTAAATCAAATTGGAATGGGGTATAAGGGTTCGTGACTCAAAAAAAATCAACAAATTGTATGATAGTAGGATAGCGAGGGTGATTAGGATATTATAGCTATAATAAGAATGTAATCGGATATGATATTTCCATTGAGGATTGAGTGATGATCAAATAGAGGTAGAAAGAATATTGTATTACTATTTCAAGGGTCAAAAGATAGGATACGCAAAAAAAATGACTTACAAGACAACCATCTTATTAATACCCATGCAAAAAATCCAATCTCTAACTCGCTAAACTAGTTGAACTCTCAGTATCTAAAGAAAACTAGGACAGCTGCCAAGGTATTAAAACTAAATCTATTTGGAATCATAAATCATCTAAATCGAATTTCCATCCGTCATTGTAAGTAACTCGTATGCCAAATATATTTCAAATTTTAAGGATTTCTTTCGATCAAATCATTTTACAGACATAAATTTTCAATTGCCAGCCATTCTTCCAAAACTGACTACATCAAAGTCACAGTCTTCACTTGTCTTAAAAATTCTTTAAAGATCCATGATCTATATTCGAGAATTTCTAATTCTTGAAATCAATTGACCAAATTATAACCACTAATCAAATTTTAATCTTTAACTATGCACCTAACAATCGTTCTCACCCAAACACAATAGCAAAAAAATCATAAAATCTCAATTATTCTTACCGTAACTAATAAGATTCTCCAATATTTGGTAGAAATTGCAAACCAAATTGCTCCTTTCCAAAGTTGCATGCCAATGGTCTTATCTCAATTTCTCACTGCTTATTCCTTCTCTAGAACCTATCATTCCATTGCTTGTGATATTCCTTCCATGGCTATATCCGTCCCTTCTAGGTATAGTAGTCATCTAATCATAAAAGTCGATCCCCGTCAAGTGTTTCTTTATTTGATCATCATATTCTCATATTTATATATTATCCAAATTCACTTTCTCCCTGGGAGAACCTTACCAAGTCATAGATTTTTCTCGCTAACTACACCTACGTCTTCCTCTATCTTCCATAACTCTTCCTTTAATCATAAAATTCAAAATCGTCAAATACATGAATGAGGTTTAGACACTAGTGAGCACTACTAACGATTCTAACCCAAATAAGTCACAAGCTAAGATATATCACACTTCCAAGACTAGCTTACTCAAGGTATTCTTCTACCTTTTCTACCTTTTAGCTAACTAATATTGATCCCAAGGATGCCCTTACTAGAAATGAAGTAGGTAACAATCTATGTTTCCCCGTATATAGCTATCAACTATATACATATAGTCATCCACAAGATGTATTTCAACTATTTAATATATAAAGCTATCCACAACTATCTATAGCTTCTAAAACATGTAACTATCAACAAAATATATGCAACGTACTAAGGTTGAACCAGGAAAGAGATTGGGCCAATAGGTGTTGGAAAATAGTCCTAAAAAATCAAGTAGAATTCCTATATGAATCCAACAGAAATGATTTCTGAAAATTTAAACTAGTCGCTAAGATTCCAAATAATCCAAAATTTTAACGAATCAAGACAACTCTAGTAAATTTATCAATGGTGATAAGAGACCAAACATGATTTATTTATAACAGAAATATAGTCTCAATAGTATCCGGAACCATACATATCCCAAGTCATTTTGCCTAGAGTTTCGGCCCAAAATTTTGTCTTGTACTCTGAGCTCTGGCCTTATTATAGTATGCATCTTGGGAAGGCAACGATGGGCAAGGTGCTCCTGCTGCTGGTCGGGGAGCTAGGTATAATGCCCCGCTCCGCATGGTGTATTACGATGAGTCGTTGACTCGAAGAGTTGCGTTGACCCGATGAGGTATCGATACGAATCGATGCAAGAGTTACGTTGGCCAAAGGTAAGCTTTGAGTCGGTTGGAATCTATGAATCGAATCAATGCAAAGGATAAGTCCCGTTGAGCAAGTGCTGATTTTAGTTGATCTGGGGTACAGGCTATGCTTTTACGCTGGACGATAAGAGGTCGGCATTTTTCCTTATGCAATGAAGTGTTCGCGAAACCAAATTGTGGCCTTGTAACGGATTGTGGCATGGACGCGATAGGCCAAATTAACCGAGTAGTTCAAAGGAATGGCTAAGTCCGAGAGTTAGCTATGCGACCAAGTTATGGAAGCGAGCCGCTTCAACTCGGCGAGACGGCAAGGCATATCGGCTTAAGGTGGGCGGGTTCTTGACTCTCTCACCCTATTCCTTTACGTCTAACAAAACATATCATTGTATGCGTAAGATGGTATCGAGTTAGCGAGCGTGGCTCGGCGACGAAAGGTCTAAGTATGTGTCGAACACTAAGATAGAACATTGAACAATCGAACAATTGAAGCGACGTGCATCAAGTGTACGAGTCGCGGTAGGGCGGTGTTGGTAGAACATTGAAAGACAATATCGAGATGTGCATCATGTGTACGCCTCCGAGAACATTGAACACTAGGCGTAGAACATTGATTACGACGCTGAACGTGCCCTCGTGCACGGAAGCTAAGGAATAACTAAGTATCTACAGAAATTAGGCTATGAGAATGACTTACGAATGGTACGCGTTGAATACGAGTACGAAATGACTAAGCCGTTGGGTGTTGTGCATCAATATGGATGTGTTAGGGCATAACGCCGACGGAGCTCCCCATACGGATGGTGGATTATATTTATGAGACGCGAATATGTTTATGGTGCGAGACTATGTTTATAGAATGGAGGATTGGTTGAAATGCTATGTGTGTTTGCTATGGCGCGTATTGCATGGTCAATGGACTCGGATGGCCCGTGCACGGGTGCGGCTTCCCTCGGATGGTTATGCCGGGGCACCGGGACTGTTCGGCCTAGGAGGGAATTATGTGTGGTATTTATGGTGCACATCATTCGGACGGATTGTGACCGTCCAGTGTTGTGATAAGCTATGATATCCGTAAGTTTGGGATCCTTCGGATACTAGGCTAGCAACCCGTATCGAAGTGATTGTAGGCTTACACATAAGAGATGCCAAGTCCATTACGGTGCGAAACACCGTGACCTTCATATAAATAGGGCCGGTGGGCTGAGATGAGAGTTGGGTACAGGTGCAGGGCCTGCGACCCTTATGCATTGTCTAAGTTTATGGTCGGAATGTTGCGTGAATTATATGGTTTCTTACGTAAGTTCTATCCAGTGCAGGCTAAGGAAAATAGGACGGATATAAGCACGAACACTATGTTTACGATCATATTATGCCTAACTGTATCTGCTGCAGGAATACGGTAGTGGACACATTATGATAAAGTTGCTATACATAAACATTGCCATGAAACTGATCCTAAGGCTAATTAGAAAGAGCACAAATTAAGATGCATGTTTTACTAAAATGATTAAGTGTTTGGTTTGGGTGCGAGCGGGACTTGATCAGTACGAAGCGAGGATGAAAGCACTAATCCCCCACTAGTTTGTGTGCAGGTTCGGGTTATGTTCGGCTCGGGGAGGAGCTTGGCTTGGACGTGCCGAGGCATGGAGTCCTTGGCGTTCAAGAGGAGCTATCGCATAGGCGTTCGGACTTGCGACATGGAGATGTTCGGCCGAAGACAACTTGGTGGCTATAAAGAGACATAATGTATGGAACAATGTAATCCTTTGTGATCTAGAGAGACCATGAGCGTTGTAGCCAATTGGCATATATGTTGGGCTATTCAGGGCCTTTGTAACCTTCAGTTCATTATGAATAAAAGAGATTTTTATGTTATTCTTTGTTTTCTTCTGTTGCTTATGTTACGACCTTGAGATAATTACTACGTGAATCGTTATCTTGTCTTGCACGAGCGTAACTCCAGGCTCGTGCGGCATCATGCCCCAGCGAGGACGATGATTCGGGTAAAATCTAGCGAGGATGAGCGATTTTCCGGATCGGGGCGTGACAAGTTGGTATCAGAGCGGTTCTATCCTTTGGACCGTGCATGAATCTCTTTGACCCTCAGTTGCTTCGCTATCGAATTCAGTTGACACTAAGTTGTTTTCACAACCGCATGGCTCTTGGATCTGCTCGACGCTATATTGGATGTTCCATACAATAAGTCTATATTAAGTGCGTACGTCTGCCACAAGTATGTCGTGACTATCACGCTATCTCCGGGTGCCATCGGAGAACGTTGGTTGCACGAAGTGCAACAAAATTATGAAATGTTGGTTGCACGAAGTGCAACGAGTTATGGAGTGTTGGTTGTATGAGGTGCAACGGGTTATGAGATTATGGTTTTCGAAGTGCAAGAAAGTTGTGAGTCGCTGGTCGCACGAAGTGCAACGAATATGGTGATGTTGGTTGCATGAAGTGCAATAATATATGTGTTGTCGGTCGTACGAAGTACGAGGAGTTATGTATTGTTGGTCGCACGAAGTACGAGGAGGTATGTGTTGTTGCTTGTACGAAGTACAACGGATCGATATGTGAGACGATGCGTGTTATGATGCTATGCGAACGGTTATGTGTTGTTGGTTGCACGGAGTGCAGCAAGTCGTGAATCGTTCGTTGCATCAGTACAACGAGTCGATATGGTATGATGCGTGTTATATGGCTATACGGATGGATAGCGATATGTTGTACGAGATTGAGTAAAGACCTTAATTATCGAGAATGAGTTGTTACACGAGTTGCAATGAGTAACGAGTCGAGTTGAGTAGGCGAACGTGTATGTTGGCCGTACGTCGCGTTGAACTTTGAATATAAGTGAATATTGTGTATGTGATCGAAATAATCGCTAAGGTACGGTTAGATTTGAATGAATGTCGAATTTGAGCGAATGATAGGGCATGTTGGTTCAGTTGTTATGCCAACTCGAGTAAGAAGAATGCTAGAGCTGGGATCGGAAAGATTGCCATACGGGATAGTTGATTGAGAATAGATGTCGGACCTATACGGAATGTGATGCCGAGTAATGACTCGATTTCTAGTGGTATATGCAATACCAATTATGCGAGCAAGTGTAGTAAAGTATTATATTGATAACGATAGGCTCAATCCTGAGTGGTATATGGAATACCACTTAGCGATAGCTATGTTAAGCCGCTTGGTGACTTGCGATAGATTTCGTCGAGACGATTATGTTGTTACGATATGTTTGTCCTCAACGGACGAAGTAGTACCGAGACTTGAGTGGGAATGACTTGATAGAAGTCGATGCAAGTATGCCTCGATGAATTGAGTTGAACGATTATGTACGAAGTCGTACCTATGGATGATACGTCAGATGAGAATTCGTTAAGTGTAAGTCGAACGATAGGCCGAGCATAGCGAAGGAATATTACGTTGAGGAAATAGTTGACCCGGTCGAACTTATGTTGGGTTAGTATGAAGACTTCTTCGGAACGGGTCGAGTAGGTACGAAGAAATCGTACGAACAAAATTGGGTTAGTGCGACGAATCGGTAGCACGATTTGGAAGTTCGAGTTAGGGATATGAGAATAGATATGTGAATTGGGAATTATGTCTCGATGATGGTAGTTAGTTACAACAGAATGGATCTTGGTACGTAAGACTGGATTCGTATTCGAGTTCGAAAAATAGCAGTGATTGTAACGAGTTTGAGCTTATGAGAGAGGAAGATGTTCAGGTTATGCATATCGACGATGGTATTGAGGCGTATCAAAGACGATATGCAATAACTCGGGGATACTCTGATCGAATGAACGAAAATTATATTGAGCATTGTTGTGGGATGAATAGGATGTAAGTTAAGTTATGGCAGTTTGGATGGTAACGGTAGGAATGCTTCGGAGAATTTAAGAGTCGATTGATGTTACTCGTAAAAAAACGAAAGTGCTTGATTATTTCGAGGATAACCACAATATTGATATTCTTGTCTTATACGAGTACAACTCTAGCATCGCACATGCGTCACGCCAAATCAGGGCGATCATTCCGCGTGAGCGCTGGTATGGTGATTCATACAGTGGGGATGATCAAACTTGCAAGACATGGCAAAATCGGATTAGACTTGTGGTTTGATGCGAAAGTTGTTCGAGGATAGTTTCGAGGAGTATGGAATGTGTCGGACTATGATTACGGATAGGTAAACTCGGACCTGAGGCGAGTAGATGTCGTATGACTAGCAAAGATAGTCGACGGTAATGCATGAGTGATTCGAGTAGTAACGACGCACAAGCGTATGAGTCATTCGAGTAGCAACGGCGCATCAGTTGCGCAGGGATAAATAAATTATGGATTGATATGTCAGATTTGGGTAAAGTCCCCTAGGAATTGTCGAGAATTGATTTGGCTCCGCGATAGGTATAGCATGGTTCGTTGTAACTGTCCCTCATGATGATCTTCAATTATCGAGCGTAGTTTTGGGGCAGACGACCCTAGAAGACTTGACCGCCAAATCAAGTGAATGTTGAAGTCCCATAGGATGACCCTAAAGAAGTCGCACAAGAAATTTTGTCGAAGATAAGGAATGATGCTGTGTATGTTGAGGATAAGTCCAAGTGAGTGAGTATCGTGTTTCGGAAGTTAGCGAGTAGCCTTCGACTAGATCGATATGGTTAGGAAGTTTATGATCGATCGAATGGATACGTAGATAGACTTGGGTAGTCGATGATCGAGTATATATTGAGAAACATGCCTAGTATAGCGATACGGTAAGGCGATTGCAAGAATTCTGCAATGCGCGAGAGCAACGGATAGTAGAACGATCCTAAGAGTTGTGTCGTGGATCGGGTTGAGTAACGGTCAGGCTATGTGTGTTTAGCGCGCTATCTATGTTACGAAGCGAACTAGTCGGGATTGATTCGAGAACTGAGTAAAGGATTCATACTCGGTCGAGAATAGGAGATAGACGTATCGTAAGAGACCTTGGGTCGGAAAGATTGTTGCCTTTGAGCATCGTAGACTCAAGTTGACCTCTTGTGTCGGGAGAGATTAAACATGATGTCTGGATAAGTTACCTAGCGGAGGTAGTCCCAGACGCGATGCGTAGGTAGTTCGAGAACGTGGATCGTGTTGAGATAATTGTGTGCGAGACTTAGTGCAAATGGTAGGCGAAGGAATTTGGACATGTTGGACTTAGTCCATGTCATTAAGGCCAAATGTTATGAATGATCGGATGAAAGACTTGGGTTATGTGAGAGGTAGGCAAACGGTTGGGCGAATAGGCATTACGGAGAATTGTTGTGATCGGATGCACAATGACTCGTTGCAATGCGAGTGTTAGGTGGCCGACGAGAAACTTATGAGATCGAACTAATAGTTCGAGTTAAGTTATGCACAGGAAGTTGGAAGATGATCGCATGTTATAGAATACACATACGAGGAGTATTTTGGGAATAGGCGCTAAGATATGACTAAGTCGAGTACGGAATGATTGGTGCTTGAAGATTTAAGTTGAGCTGTTAGTTATCCCGATATCCTACAACTAAGCTTGGGTAAAATGCATATATTGGTGGGACGCCTAAAATATGGGTATGATCCAAACTAAGTTGTATGATTCCAACGATAGTAGCACGAGATCGTGAAACGATTTAACGAGACACTTGGATTTAAGTGTTGGTTTCGGTTCGAGGACGAACCTGATTTTGAGTGGTATATTATGTAATGCCCCGCTCCACATGGTGCATTACGATGAGTCGTTGACTCGAAGAGTTGCGTTGACCCGATGAGGTAACGATACGAATCGATGCAAGAGTTACGGTGGCCAAAGGTAAGCTTTGAGTCGGTTGGAATCTATGAATCGAATCAATGCAAAGGATAAGTCCCGTTGAGCAAGTGCTGATTTTAGTTGATCTGGTGTGTAGGCTATGCTTTTACGCTGGACGATAAGAGGTCGGCATTTTGCCTTATGCAATGAAGTGTCCGCGAAACCAAATCGTGGCCTTGCAACGGATTATGGCATGGGCGCGATAGGCCAAATCAACGGAGTAGTTCAAAGGAATGGCTAAGTCCGAGAGTTAGCTATGCGACCAAGTTATGGAAGCGAGCCGCTTCAACTCGGCGAGACGGCAAGGCGTATCGGCTTAAGGTAGGCGGGTTCTTGACTCTCTCTTCCTATTCCTTCACGTCTAACAAAATATATTATTGTATGCGTAAGATGGTATCGAGTTAGCGAGCGTGGCTCGGCGACGAAAGGTCTAAGTATGTGTCGAACACTAAGGTAGAACATTGAACAATCGAACAATTGAAGCAACGTGCATCAAGTGTACGAGTCGTGGTAGGGCGGTGTTGGTAGAACATTGAAAGACAATATCGAGATGTGCATCACGTGCACGCCTCCGAGAACATTGAACACTAGCGTAGAACATTGATTATGGCGCTGAGCGTGCCCTCGTGCACGGAAGCTAAGGAATAACTAAGTATCTACGGAAATTAGGCTATGAGAATGACTTACGAATGGTACGCGTTGAATACGAGTACGAGATGACTAAGCCGTTGGACGTCGTACATCAATATGGATGTGTTGGGGCATAACGCCGACGGAGCTCCCCATACGGATGGTGGATTATGTTTATGAGACGCGAATATGTTTATGGTGCGAGACTATGTTTATGGAATGGAGGATTGGTTGGAATTCTATGTGTGTTTGCTATGGCACGTATTGCATGGTCAATGGACTCGGATGGCCCGTGCACGGGTGCGGCTTCCCTCGGACGGTTACGCCGGGGCACCGGGACCGTTCGGCCTAGGAGGGAATTATGTGTGGTACTTATGGTGCACATCATTCGGACGGATTACGACCGTCCAGTGTTGTGATAAGCTATGATATCCGTAAGTTTGGGATCCTTCGGATACTGGGCTAGCAACCCGTATCGAAGTGATTGTAGGCTTACACATAAGAGATGCCAAGTCCATTACGGTGCGAAACACCGTGACCTTCATATAGATAGGGCCGTGGGCTGAGATGAGAGTTGGGTACAGGCGCAGGGCCTGCGACCCTTATATATTGTCTAAGTTTATGGTCGGAATGTTGCATAAATTATATGGTTTCTTACGTAAGTTATAACCAGTGCAGGCTAAGAAAAATAGGACGGAGATGAGCACGAACACTATGTTTACGATCATATTATGCCTATCTGTATCTGCTGCAGAAACACGGTAGTGGACACGTTATGATAAAGTTGCTATACATAAACATTGCCATGAAACTGATCCTAAGGCTAAATAGAAAGAGCACAAATTAAGATGCATGTTTCACTAAAATGATTAAGTGTTTGTTTTGGGTGCGAACGGGTCTTGATCAGTACGAAGCGAGGACGAAAGCACTAATCCTCCACTAGTTTGTGTGCAGGTTCGGGTTATGTTCGGCTCGGGGCGGAGCTTGGCTTGGACGTGCCGAGGCATAGAGTCCTTGGCGTTCAAGAGGAGCTATCGCATAGGCGTTCGGACTTGCGACATGGAGATGTTTGGCCGAAGACTACTTGGTGGCTATAAAGAGACATAATGTATGGAACAATGTAATCCTTTGTGAGCTAGAGAGATCATGAGCGTTGTAGCCAATTGGCATATGTGTTGGGCTATTCAGGGCCTTTATAACCTTCAGTTCATTATGAATAAAAGAGATTTTTATGTTATTCTTTGTTTCCTTCCGCTGCTTATGTTACGACCTTGAGATAATTACTATATGAATTGTTATCTTGCCTTGCACGAGCGCAACTCCAGGCTCGTACGGCATCACGCCCTAGCGAGGACGATGATTCGGATAAATCTAGCGAGGACGAGCGATTTCCCAGATCGGGGCGTGACACTAGGGGTGCTGAAGCTGTAGGCCTTAAGTCCTGATGCGCATGTACTAATACTCGCTGCTCGAGGCAATCTCTAGCCCAGTGCTGTCCCGATCCATATCTCATACATAATCCCAAACAAATCGGCAGTCATCTCTAATATGGCCTTGCTTTCCATAAAAGTGGCAAGTGGGCTTCTGGTAGGGGGTAGTCCTCTGCCGGTACTGTCATGTGGTCCTCCTGACAGGTCCTTCCTGAGTAGCTTGGGCTGGTGTAACTGCTGGTGTATGCCGCGATGTCTGCTGTTGCTCCTTGCGAAGAATCTCCTTAGCACGAGCTTTTTCCAAGACAACTGAATGGGAGACTCGAGACTGGGTAGTCATATAAGACTTGAGCTTTGGTGCAAGCCCGTAATGAAATCTTATTACCTTCTCTAACTCTGTCGGGATCAATCCCGTACCAAATCTACTCAGGCGATTGAACTCTGAGTCATACTCATCAACTGTCATATTTTCTTGCTTCAGATGAAGGAACTGGTCGTAGAGACCATCTCGAACATGGATGGGAAAGAATCTCTCATAGAATATATCATAGAACTCCTTCCAAGTGATTCCAGTCTGTAATCGTCTCTCTTCTGCCTTCCACCAGTGGTGAGCATTATCTTCTAACAGTAAGTCCACTACTGTCATCCAATCCCGAGCTAGCAACTGGGATGCCTTCAGTAGCTTCTCTGTACTAATAAGCCATTATGACATCTCTAGTGGCTTCTCCGTTCCTCTGAAGGCCTTGGAGTTTATGTCTGTGTAATTCTTGATAGAGCCTTCATAAGGATGCAAAGCCAGTGCTGGTGCTGGTACTAGAGGCGGTGGTGGAGGTCTAGCCAAGGCTGTCATCATAGTCTGTCTCATCAGCTCAGTCTGCTACTACTGAGCCTGCATCATGGCGTACATAAATTGGGAAGTAGGGCTCCCATCAGTCGGTGGTAGAGACATCTGAGGTCCCGACTGTGGTGGAAACTGCTGAGGGAATGATGGTAGTGAAGGAAGTGGTACATTTCCTTCTGAGTGTACGGTAGTGGTCTGTCCAGCCTGGCTGACTGGGGGTGCCGCAATCTCTGGAGGCACCGTGGTCGGCGTCATAGTAGGTTGCGACTGTCCTGGCTGGTATGGTGTCACCGGAGTCATTGGAGGATTCTGTCCCTCCGGGGTAGCCTCTTCACCAGATGTGAGGGCCAAGGCTGATGTGCGCCCGCTTCTTAGATTCATATTGTTGGCACGAAGAAGAATATGACGATATTAGGAATGGTTAGGTATGAGGTAATTCAAGTAGTTTGAAAAGATTGGAAATCATGAGAAGTAGTAGTTCTGGATGAGATATTCCTATTCCTATATGCAGGCTTGTTGGACATAGTCATGTGACCCAACAATATTTTCTAGACCTGTATGGTCCACCACAAAAAACATGTAACGCTCCAGTCCCAATTACATAGGACCGAGTACGCGAACATTCCAGTTGCACATATACGAAGAATACTCCAATATATGAAATCCTCGCATACGTACATAAGTTGTATAATAAATCATCACAAGCCAGAATAATATAATCTAATCTCATCACAGCTCAACACAGAAGATAATAAAGTCTAGAAAATAAATGAGTGTATCAAAAGATAGCCGGGTGAACATACTCACTCCAACCAGCTATAAAATAGTCTCATAAGATCGGAGTCCAACCTCCACAAAATACAAAGAAAAGAGATGTAGGAATATCCACTAATGTCTCAAATAAGGAATAAACTAGAAATTAGTAGGAACTTCCTCGTCATCAAGGTATGCAGGATCCAAAGCCGCTCTGTACTCCTACGGAAAGTCGTCTAATCCTGGAGAAATAACTAGGTCCTCAGCAGGACGTAACAAAATACAAGAAAATACCATGCTATATAAACTGTGATAATATAATAAAAAAAAGGATACATGCATTCGGGTTCCTGACCAGTCTACTGTGAATATACAGTTGAGATACAATCCTTTGACGCATGAGCCCTGGCTGAATATAGGATCCGATATAGTCCCCTCTTGGGCACGAGTGACCAAGAGCATAACGTTCAAAAACGTCAGTGGCCAACCTGAGAGGATAATCATACCCGTATCTCCAGTGGAGCTTTCGGGTTATAGGGGTAGTGTAATCGAAGCCCATACATCAGGTATTGTTCTCCCCACCCAATGTCTAGTATCATTATCTCCATGACTGATATGAATCTCTAGTAACCGCCAAGTCTTCTAGCATGAATTCTATTGGCAGTTACTCCTATCCGTCGTATGCTCCATACGTATCGGTGTCCAGCCGACTACGCGGGTACGTGTCCTACATGTGACTCATAATATATGGTAAAGCAAGTGTCAAGGCCATACGAGATATACCAATAAACAATGGGTGGTCACTATACTAAGTCAATGCAAGAGAAATAAATAAAAGCAAAAAAATGACCGATAGAGTCGCTTGCACCCAAGTGTGACTTGGACGCATAGTTTTATATTATCAATAAATAAGAAATGCTGAAAATAACAACAGAAAATAAGAATATAATAATCACAGAGTAAGGTGGCAAGGTATCTTGCTTGGTGGTACGAAGGTGGCAAGTCCAAGAATCACAATGTCAGCAAAAGAAATGTCACAATCTCCAAACAACTCTGGATGCTGAAACAAACATCAAGAACGTGTTTGAAATAAGTGATATATCAGGGAAATTCCTGTCCAAAAGTCTAATTCTTGAACAGGGATAAAATCATAATTTTGGATCAAAACGATGTCCGTCGTTGGACTCGTTTTCCACCGAAATACGTGCCAATGTCTACGGTCTCTAAATTCATCAAACTACATATCCACGGATCCGGTTTGAGGAGACAAACCCAACGGTATGTCCATTTTAGGATTCCGATGAGCCGTGCACAAAATCGCCCGTTGGATCAGGTCACGGGCCCGCCAAATTGGCGTTCCGATCAACCTTCTCAGAATCGGACCAAACTTGGTATACAGGACCAAAAAATTGATACGGTCTTGTTGGCGTAAGTTTCGTGTCAATCCGACGAACGTGCATGAAGTTATGGCCAAGTTTACAAAACGTCGATACGGGGGTATCTTGACGGATATGCATTGATTTCGTCGCGCACACGCAACGAAATTGAGTTCCGTCAGTTCCCACATGTCGGCAATATCCATACACGCCTTTTAATGTGTATGGTGTGCAACCACATCGCCCGATTTGTCGGGACGCACGTCGTATCGGGATGTTTTTCTATATTTTGAAAACAGAATAGACAGTTTTTTGTGAAACTTTAACCAAGTGTAACTTTTTGCATACTGGATGAAAAGTGATTCCAGATGGTGCGTTACAATCTCGTATATATTATTTTTGACTATCTTTAATTAGTTTGACAAATTTTTTAGTAATCGGTCCAGAAAACGGCTTCCAAGTTGGTACTTTAAAACTGTTTTTCAACATTTAGAAAAGTGGCTTTTTCCCAACTTCGTCTCTATTTTTCGAGCAAGTTAGACGGCCATGTCGAAATCTATCTGGGGGATCCGAAGAGGGTCATGGGGGCTTCTAACAGGAATTCATTCATTCAAAAATGATCAAACGTAGATGGAAAAAGGGAAGTGAGAAGGGGGTTACCTTGCTGACGAAAAATACGGAGTGTACAGTGGGTGCGGTCGGCCTGGGGTTGGCTGGAGGCGTCCGCGCGGTGGTGCGGCGCTGTCAGCAGCCAGGTGAGTTCGCCGGGGTGGAGGAGAGCTCGGGGATGGCTCCAGGGGGCTTCGCAAGTTTGCTAGGGTTTCCTCGAATTTTTCCTATGCTATGTTTATAAAGACTATCACAAATCCGAAGTCGAGCCCGACTTGGCTTTGCGGGTTTGATGAGGATTTGGTTAACTCTTCTAATTTGATTTGATACAGATAGGGTTGGCTGAAGATTCAATTTGTTGAAGATTTTGTAAAGATTAAAAAATATTTGAATTCTTCTTTCAATCTCATGAAGGAGGGGGAAATCGGGATATGCTGAGTACTGTAGCTCCGGCTACAGTACCAGCTGCCATTATATTTTTTTCTCATATATATATATATATATATATATATATATATATATATATATATATATATATATATATGTATTCAAGGTCTATAAAACAATTAGTACTTTTAAAAAAATTTAAAAATATAAATAAAAATATCTAAAATTCCAAATTATGAAGTAGACTATATATAAAAATAATTAGGAATAAAATATGGGGGTTTACAACTACATCTCAAAACATCAAAAAACTAAAAGACAAATAGGAAACACTAAAACAAGAAAAGAAGGATCCATCGCGCGTACGAAGGATCCAACCGATCAAGATCCTCTACAGGAGCAGGATGATTGGAGCTCCCGATGCCACTGCCTTCCGATGCCGGTTCTTCCTTAACAGTGACTTCAACTTTTGGAGTTATCTCCTCCTTGATGGTCATTGGTTCTTCTTTGACAAAAGGGGGCAGCATCTCCTCTTTCACGACAACCTCTGCTTTCGGTACCGATAATGTAACAAAACAAAAGGGAAAAAGAATTAGCATAAGAACTCAATTCCTTCTTATAAAAAATCGAAGATATGCGCAATATTAGCATCAACGCATACAAGCTACTGTGCATCAAAAGTCACGATGCATCATCGGGACAAAAGGTCCTTGTGCATTGACTAAATTCCACCATAGTGCATCCTCGGGGCCAAAGTCCATGCGCATTGGAAGAAAGTTTCGGCACATCATCAGGACCAAAAGTCCAAGCGCATCAGCACAGAAAAGCTTCGGTACATCATCAGGAACAAAAGTTCATGCGCATCATCACAGGAGAGCTTCGGCACATCATTAGTACCAAAGTCCATACGCATCTGCACAGGAAAGCTTCAGCGCATCATCAAGACCAAAGTCCATGCGCGTCAACACGAAAAGCCTAGGCGCATCTTCAGGGTATGGTTCATACAAACCATACCCATGCGCTTCAGCAGAGTAGTTCGGTGCATAATTCAAGATGGTTACCCACCCATGCATCCAAAATCGTGCAACAAAGTGTCTGTGTATTCAGTAAACTCCCAAGCAACAGATCACTCACCAACGACTTCAGGGCGCACATCGGCATGCGTCGTGTCGATGACTTAGGGTTCCTCGGCGTCAGCCTCCACAGGCTTCTTGCCTTTGCCTCTGCCTCGGCCAGCAGCGCCACGAGGAGTTTTAGGGGCCATTTCTCAAAAGCTAGGGTTTTTGAAAAAGCTCAAAGGAAGAAAAAGATAAGAAAATAGAAGTTCTTCTCTCCCCACAGACGCCTATTTATAGGCCTAAGCCGCGCGTGAACCGATAGAAACATTACGTCGGCGTCTCTTCGGGTTTCGTAAAACTGATAGTTGTATATCTTCCAAAAGAGACCATCATTAATCACTCAGAATTCGAGAAGTTATATTCTTTCATTTAAATCGAGAAGAGTATGAAATTTCAGGTGCATCCGAAAACCAGAGTGTCCATGTGCCACAAAAATCATGCGTCGAAGACTCAAAACAGAATGTTTTGCAAATCATTCAAAAGACAGTAAGGATAAAAGGCGCATGAAGATTAGATTTTTATTTCATATAAAAATCAATTACATGGCCAACTCTTGTTATAACAAATGTCTATTAGAAAGAAGCCTAGTCTAAACCCTACAACTAGGCGCATCACTCTGACATCTCAGTCTAGGCGCATCATCAGTCTAGGCGCATCAATCTGGCATCTCAGTATAGGCGCATCATTGTTCCTCATCAGAGCAAATTACTTCCTCGTTAAACACACGAGTGCTTTAGCTAATGAAGCATTTATTGAGCAGAACGTGGGTTGGCAATCAATCCAAACTTGGTGGCTCTTCCAGCATAACGGGAGTCGGGGTACGACAACCCCGATCTTTAGATACCACAGGCACCCAACGCCATCTCGTAGAAGAACATTGCCGACAAGGGGTTCGAACATTAGCTGTTGTGTCCATAGCTCTCCCGGCGAATCTCAGTCTTCTGAAAGAGTTCGTTGTCAAAATCTAAGCTTCTTTGAACGAGGAGATCCACAATCCGCAGTGCAACATCTTGCCAAGGAGGAGGATCGGTCGAGTTCATCTCAAATAATAAGTTTGGATGAAAAGAATGAGCAAACTCTTTACACTACTATTTATAGGTCACGACAAATCAAACCCATGTGCCAAGTGGCAACTCCTTCAAAATCTGTGCAATGAACTTGCATTAATGGTGATGAATCTGCCATCTCAAATTTAGCTAAGTCAAAGAGTCATCAATTTGAGCCTCGAAAGACTCAACAAAGCTGACCAAACGAGATGCGACACACAGCTTATGCACACGTCAGTTCCATGCGCTGCACATCTGATGCGCCCACCTAAAGCTCTCCACCCATCAAAGTATTTAATGCTAAAGTGACCAAAATGACAACAGCACACGTCTCGAAGTCTGAGCAGTCAGCTTTTGCAGAAGACAAAGAGATACAATCATCACTCTTTTGTCGGTTATGGCTGTGCTGTGCCACGTAGCTAACTGATCACTTGCATGTGCCCCCGCAGCCATGCGCTCAAACTCTACATGTGTCTCAGAAGCCATGCGCATAGACTTGCTCTTGTCAGAAGCCAAGTCTCCTCATGTGCCATCCAAGGCGCATCTACTCAAATCAACCTGCAAAGATCTTTGAGTAATGGGCACGCACCACGTGTCTTTGACTCAGTTCTGCCTACAAATGGGTGCCAATCACCCAGGATCTCAACAACAACCAATTCTCAACAAATGTCACATGCCAGCTCCTCTGAAGCCCAATAGTGCAATTCAAAAAGATTCAGTTCCCGGTCCCTGGTGTATCGTCCATGCGTCCAACAAAGTCAGACAAGTGGCGTCCCTACGTGCAAAACCTCCATGTGTGCATCGCATATGCGCGCATAAGTAGATCATTCTGCTGCCTATAAATAGAAGGATCATTCCTTTATTCAACCTCTCCAACTTCATGTTCAGCTTTGGTTCTTCAACTTTTTCAACCACTTCAGCATCCGGAGCACTTGCAAGAGTTCCAATCCTTTTCAAGTCCCTACCTGTTCCTGAGCAACTCAGACATCCAGAGAGTTCGAGATCATCATCAAATCGTCAACGGAGTCAAAGAATTACCACTTGCTCCATCGACACGATTCCCAGATAAAAACAAAAGTGTAGTCCTAGGATCCCAACGAGATCCTACATTGTACTCCGTTCTATTTGTGATTAAATATAAAAGTTCATTCCATAACTTTTTAATGGCAAATAACATCGCACGCAAATAGTACAAATTATTTACATAAATATTACTTTTGAAATTGGTATTTGTATAACAAATAAAATAGCTTTTATATAATCATAAAGCTTGGCAAATCTAGTGCGAATATCTACCTTATATTATATCGAAGCAAAATATTTTATATATTTATAAAAACTTATAATAACATTTAGTGCGACACCTTTTTATAAACAAGATAAAATATTTACCTTATATCATTTAGTAAAATATATTTATTTTCTGTATAAAAATCTATATTAAAACTTTTGTATATAAATAAATACTTCGTATACACGTATTCGCACTCGACGTACAAATACCAAGATAAAATAATAAAATAATCTATTATGAAATTTAGGTGTTGTATAAGTCTCATCTCCCTCCTTGATAAGGCAACTAATCGATTCAGTGAAACCACATAGCTCATAGACATATGCCAGCCCTCTCTATCAATCAGACTGATGTGGTTGAACCAAGGATCGTGTCATAAACTAGTTTGGTTTTGGAGCAGATTACTCTAGCAAGTCTAGGTTTGGCCGTCCTTCTCAATCCCATGATCAATTTAAGTGTAACTCAATAGTTGTTATTAGTCATGGCAGACCAAAAGTTACCGCCAGGAAAGTACCTCCCTCTAATTCATTCAGCCCATAAAGATTTTTTTTTCGTGATGAATTTTCAGAATATTTTGTAGGAGACAGTATCTCTAAGGAGCGCCATGGACCTCAGGCCAACACCTCCCTCCCTCTTCGGCTGACACAGTTATTCCCATCTGATAGCATGTATCCCTCATTTTCATAGGAAATTCACGCATATTCTTTCTATCTTTTTTATATGGCGCCTTTAGGTATCACGATAGCTGGAGCCAATACAACGCAATAGTCGAGATGACCGCTCTGATAAGTTCAATGCCCTCCAAATGACAAAACTTGTGCTTGCCATGCAGCTAGCCTAGCTTGAGTGTAATTACGAATGCCCTCACAATCAACATACGTGGCATAATTAATAAAGAGTAGCAAACCTAGATATTTGACTGGAAGTGTCCCTTCACTAATGCCCATCTTTTCCACCCATGTCTCCTTTTGCCCACAAGTCCGATTCATGAACATAATACTCTTGTTCTTGTTAAGTTGCAAAGCTGACCACCTTTAAAGATTATATATACATATGGCATGCTAGTTAATTATAACAGAAGAGGTACCAACTTTTTTTGTTATATATATATATATATATATATATATATATATATATATATATATATATATATATATATAAGCACCCTTTAATTGCCAATATCCTGGATATGATTAATACATATGGCATGCTAGTTAATTATAACAGAAGAGGTACCAACTTTTTTTGTTATGTACATTCATAACAAACTATAAGTTTTCTTCTTGTTACAAGTCATTAGAACAAACTTCCATTATTAATTAACAACCTATAGTATATATAGAGTACACACTGAAAAGCAAAGAAGAACAAACCAAGCACAACACCATATATGAGATCACCTCACTAATTAATTTCAAGTCCCTACTACATGGATTTCTTGTCTACCTCACCCTTCTTTTCCACTGAATACAAATCGGTCCTCCTGGTTTGACTAGTGAACTCTCCAGTTGAAGTAATGTTCTCGTGCTCAATCTTTCGTTGTTGGCTGCTGTTCAATTATATCAGTAACATCTGCTGATGACTTCTTCATAACACCTTCCCTGGGAAGAGACTCTTCACAGCCGTCATGATTAACGGTCGCCATTAATTAGACTACTTGGATTTGTTAGCAATTCGGCAAACGGAAAAAATTTGAAACGACAAAAATACGAGTATAAATCGGTTCAGTACAAATAAAATACGTTAAAAAATTCGGTCAAATATTTCAAAAATGGAAATATTGACTATAGAAACTTCACATTTTTAAATATGTTATCAAATTTGGTTAATTAAACATGTTCTCACTTACGTTTTTTGCCAAACTTTTCAATAATTTATTAATTTATACAAAATATGTTTAAAATTTCGCATGCTTAAAATTTACGTACTGATCCAAATTTATCAAAAGTACATAAGTATATACGTTTCTGAAAATACAAAAAAATTCACATATAATACGAGTCTTATTCAGGTGATTGCTAACCAGACTTTGAAGTAGTCTTTTGAGTACTAGTATAGGCTTTACATTCTCCATCTGTTGCCTTGGGAGTGGCAGCGACAGTGACCTTTAGGGCTGTAAAATGGACAGGACAGTCCGTTGTTCGTCCGAGTCCGGCTCAATAAATGGTTCGACCGCCGGCCGTCCGATTGAATTAACGGACAGAGTTTGGACAATTTTTTTAGGTCTGTTTAGTAATCGGACCGGACTCGGACATATATATGTCCGGCCCGATATGTTCATGGGCCAATAATGGATACTCCATTCCTTCCATATTTTATCCACTGCGGTCTATGGGTGGACCGGTGGAGTCATACGACTCATATAGTCAGGAGTAATGACAGTGAAACAAAACCGAATTTGTCCAAACTCCAAGGGTTATATAGTAAATTTATTTAATTTTAGGTTATTACTAATGGTCATTGGTCACACATAACCAAGTCACAGCTGTTGTTCTTTCCAAAAGCAAGCACCAGCCACCAAATAGACAAATAGGCAAAACATAAGCACGTGCAAGTGAGTCAATTTAGGTTATTCTCCTTTATTTCGATACCAAATAGGGAAGCAAATACCAAATAGCAGCTTCAGGCTTCCAGCCACCAACCACCGACGACGCCTCGGTTCCTTTTCGTCCTCAACAATCACGCAAAATTTATTGGACCTTGGCGAATGGCGACTCAGTTTCCAACAACGGTAATTCGACTCTTCATCTTCTCCTTGATTTCTCCATTGCTCATAAATTCTACAGAAATTATGGCACCAATAAATTAGTTTCCGCAAGCTCAACCCTCCTTGATGGAGCATTTCTGACTTTGTAGCCAATTTTTTCAAGCAACATTCACACAGAACTTTTGAATTTATGTGTCCGTGTCCGTCCGGTTAGGTCCGGTCCGTACGAATAGGCCCAACGGACCGGACGCGTACATGAGCCAAGATTTATGGTCCAGATCTGAACCAAAAAATATTTGTCCGGATTTATCCGAGCCGGACAAATGTCCGTCCGTTTTTTTTTCCCGATCCGAGTCTGAACATAGTGTTGTCCGTGTCCGTCCGACCCGTTTACACCCCTAGTGACCTTCCCGATGGGGTTGCTAACATCTGGAGTACTTTCCTTTGGTAGAGTATATGACTTGTACTGTTCTCCGTTGGACTTTTCTTCCGAAGGGCTAGCCGAAGCGACTTTGACGCCAGACTCATAGCACCCAAAGTCTTCTTCGGAGGGTTAAAGGATTCTGTTGGCTTGAACTTAAAGGAGGGTTCATGGTAAGGACGACGACCCATCAATCCATCACCTTCAACCTGCGGAGACCAGCAACAGAACTCTTTGAAACACACTTCAACTATCTAGCGAATTTTTCTCTGGTCACTTTCAGTTCAACTTTTGTTTTCTTTTTCTCTCTCCCTCTACTCTTTTCTTTTCTCCCTCAACCCTTTTCTTCTCTCCCTCAACTCTAGGTCAAAGAATTTAACCCCAAGTTTTTTCCCAACCTACATTATTTTTAAATTTTTCTCTCAACTCTAGGTCATTGAGTTTTATTCCAAAATTTTTCCTCAACTATAAGTCATTGACTTCTCTCATTTATTAGTAAGTCATCGAATTAATATATGTCTAATGTTTTAAACATGAATTTCACATATAAAAAGTTGAATTATGTATTTAATGTAGAAAAATATTGAATATGGAACAACCGGGATCATCAAATGTTGCATACTCTCTTCCCGCCACGTCCGAAGAACACTTTGATGCATCGAAAGCCCTCTTGGTAACTAAATTTTAACTTTTCATCGGATGAAAAATCGGGTTGTGACACAGAGGACTGTCACCTCTCTGGCAGTCCCGATCATAGATTAGGACTGCTAGAGAGGTGGCAGTCCTTAATATATGTAGGACTGCCAGGGGCCTGACAGTCCTCTACATATATTTTTTTTGCGATTCTAAAATTTCGACAAAAAGTGCTAAAACGGAGGTCCAAACATCATTTTTTTGCGATTCTAAAATTTCGAAAGACCGTCTAACGATAAAGCTGTTAATCTCAGGATCCTCAAAGATACGTTCATTTTACGACAAACTGGACCTCGTTTCGACCTCCCAGTCATAAGTTATGGCCCTCCAAAGTTTCAACTGACCATAAAATGCACCGGAATGACCATTCTCCGTCTTAATTTACACGGAGAATGGCTATTTCCAGTGTTAAAACGTAGGTGAATGACCATTCTTCGTGTTAATTTACACGAGGAGAATGACCATTCTCCGTGCTCCGTGCTAAATTACGGAGACTTACAAATAGGACTGCCACCCCCCTGGCAGTCCTACATTGAATTAGGACTGCCAGGGTGCTGGCAGTCCTAATTCAATGTAGGACTGCTAGGGGGTGGCAGTCCTGATACTGGATCAGCTAGCCATTCTCCGTGCTAAATTACACGGAGAATGGCCATTCTCCGTGCCATTCTCCGTGCTAAATTAAGAGTTTTCAGTTGAGGAGCTCATCACAAAGTTTGATAAGTAGGACTGCCACCCCCTGGTAGTTGTCACGTCCCGATTCCGTAGAATCGATAGTCATCCCCCGGACGTGATGCCGTGCGAACCTAAGTTGCGATCGCACAAGACATAGTCATAAGGTTATCCGAAACACAACATCAAGTTAGAGTACGCAGAGAAATTGATTGACACATTTGAAATAGAAGTAAACTTTTTCATTGATAATAAAACTTCATTTACATTGACTTCATTACATTCATTGCCGCGCGGGCTACAACATGACTCGACTTACAAAATAAACGCCGATGAGATAGTCGTTCCATATATTATACCCCTTTATACAAGCAAAAAATGTTACACATTTCCACCTGCTATCGCGGAAAGTCGAGTCGCCATCTTTTCTTCTGGACTGAGTGCGGGTCTTCTTCAAAAGGAATCCAGAATACAAGCCTTCACACGCGGGCGAGGCTTCAAAAGGGTTCACGTTGCCTTGAGTTTCAAGTGGCACGCCCTTCGTAGTTCGGGATACCTGCGTGGAGAGCGAGGATCAGTACATTACACTTTGTACTGGTGCGTGGCTATTTAAGTTCCAAGCTCTCATTTGGTTGAAGAGTTTATATGACTTAGAGTATGAATGTTTCTAACCATCCTAATGAATTTCAACAAGCATATGACAAGCATAATAAAATTTACGTTAAAACTTACCCACGGCGAACCGCGCCATGCCTTATGAAACTTACCATGTTCTTTCCTGTCAATTGTTAACATTTTTCATATCAAATGCAAAATGCACGTGTGATTGATCACTGGCATCACAAGCCATCCTGGACGTATAGCTTTGTTAATGGAGATCCTTAACGCAAGTAGCTAGCTCCGTTGTAAGTCCCCGCTTAACCTGTGCTGAAACCTTATGCACGACTATACCCTGTTTCCTCCTAGGCCGAAACGGTCCCGTGGCCTCGGGTTGCCGCTCGAGAAAACTATCGCCTTATCGACAAGTTGTCCATAACCGTGTGAAGACATATTTTTCTTTTTAGTTATTAAGACATAGCCTACATTCTCTTTGAAAACTCAATCCTTTTTCCCGTGTTCGTGCCCTTGCATTTATCCTTTCATTCGCACAACATTATCGATTTACCTGGGAAGGGGGTCAAGAAGAGAAGGGTCAGCCACTCACCTTGAGTTTACTTCGGCGAGAGAACTTGTTGGTCGCGCTAGACGTCGCCTACGCGATTACCTGAAATCACACACACAACCGATTAGAACACTGTATTATTCAAGGAGTTCGATAGGAAATGCGAGTTCGAAATGCAAGCCATGAAAACCATCGAAAATATTTACGAAAACGCATTCAGAAAACAAAGCCAAAACCAACGCAAGCGGCGTGAAAAGCAGAGCAACGGGAGGTCTCTCCCGAGTCAACCGCAGAGCCAATCCTCGAGGCGCAACCCGCTGAATATCGGACTTGGTTCCGAAGAAGACATTCCATAATGAGGAATGGATCTTAATTCAACCGTTCCCGTTCGATCGACTCGGTCGATCCCGACCTATCGATCTCGACCGAATCGATAGCGACAGTGTTCCTTTCTCGCGCACCCCATGGACAGAGTACGGGGCACGATGTAGGGACGGGGCACTACACCATAACCAACTAAGAAAAAGTTTCGTCCTTGAAACTTAAAATAGAACCTACCTCTACGAGAACAATGAAGGGAACTTTTCCTTTATTTCTGACTCAAGCTCCCACGTCGACTCTTCGACCGAATGGTTCTGCCAGAGGACGCGGACGGGGGGAATAGCACGGTTGCGGAGAAGTTTATCCTTGCGCTCCAAGATCCGGCTCTTCGACATATGACAAGTCCGCCTTCAGGTCCAGCTTACCCAAATCTACAACATGGCTCGGATCATGCACGTACTTCCCTAATTGCGATACATGGAAGACGTCATGTACCTCTGACAATGCAGGCGGCAAGGCAATTTGGTAAGCTACCGGGGCGACTCGCTTCAATATTTCGAATGGGCCAACAAATCTTAGGCTCAATTTCCCCTTCGCACCGAACCTGAAAACTCTCCGCATGGGCATGACTTTCAAGAATACATGGTCGCCTTCCGAGAACTCGAAGGGGCGTCGGTGCGTGTCGGCATAGCTTTTCTGTGGCTTTTTGCTATCTTCAATCTCTCCCGTATTAACTTGACCTTCAGCTGGGTCTGCTCCACCAGCTCCGGACCAAGTATTTGCCGTTCCCCAACTTTATCCCAGCAAATGGGCGATCTGCACTTCCGGCTGTACAAAGCTTCATACTGTGATATTTGGATGCTGGACTGATAGCTGTTGTTGTATGCAAAGTCGGCCAGCGGTATATGGACGTCCCAACTTGAGTTCAAGTCGATCACACAAAGTCGTAACATGTCTTCGAGAATTTGGTTCACCCGTACTGTTTGGCCGTCAGTCTGAGGATGATAGCTGAGGTAAACTTCAACTTGGTCCCCAACGCTGAATGTAGACTACTCTAGAAGCGCGCTACGAACCGTCCATCCCGATCAGAGACGATAGAAACTGGGACCCCGTGCAGCCGAACTATTTCCTCAAGGTATATCTGAGCAAGGCGGTCGACGCTCCAAGTAACTTTGATGGCGATAAAGTGCGCTGACTTGGTTAGTCGATCGACGATGACCCAGATGGCGTCGTTTCCCTGCGACGTCCTCGGCAAGCCAACAACGAAGTCCATAGTGATGTGATCCTATTTCCACTCTGGAATGGCGAGGTTCTGCATCTCCCCGTCCGGTCGCTGGTGCTCGACTTTGACTTGCTGACAGGCCATACATTTTGACACAAAGAGCGCTACATCCCTTTTCATGCCGTGCCACCAAAAGACAACGCGGAGGTCCTTATACATCTTGGTGCTGCCAAGATGCAAAGAATATTTTGTATAGTGCGCCTCCATCATTATCTCCTTTCTAAGTTCTGCGTCGTCCGGTACGCATAGCCGTCCCTTCACACGCAACACTCCCGACTCGTCTTCTGCAAAGTCGGACGCTTTCCCTGTCGATATCAGCTTCTGCATCTTCTCCAGGTAGGGGTCGTCCTTCTGTGCAGACTTGATCCTCTCCAGTAGGCTCGGTTCTACCCACAGTTATGCCAGTTTTACGTCTCTGAAATGAGCTCAAAGCTCGATGCCCATTCCTTCCAAGTCACGCAGCAGTCGGTCGTTGATGCATAACGAAGCTAAGTACTTCCGGCTCAGCGCATCCGCTGCCACATTTCCCTTGCCCGGCGTGTAGTCGATTGATAAGTCATAGTCTTTGATTAGTTCCAGCCATCGCCTCTGCCGCAAATTCAGTTCTTTCTGGGTGAAGAGATACTTGAGGCTTTTGTGGTCCGTATAAATCCTGCATGCCACGCCATAGAGATAGTGATGCCACAACTTCAATGCGAACACAATTGCCACTAGTTCTAGGTCGTGCGTGGGGTAGTTATTCTCGTGCGGCTTCAACTGCCGGGAAGCAAAAGATATCACCTTATCCCGCTGCATGAGCACACACCCCAAGCCCTGGCCAGAAGCATCGCTGAAGATTTGAAATCCCTCCGTCCCTTCAGGAAGAGCAAGTATCGGGGCCGAAACGAGCCGTTGTTTGAGCTTCTGGAAGGAAGCTTCACAGTCGTCTGACCACTTGAATACGACTCCTTTCTGGGTGAGGCGAGTCAACGGCGACGCGATCTTCGCGAAGTCCTTCACGAAGCGTCGGTAGTATCCCGCCAAGCCTAGGAAGCTTCGAATTTTGCTAACTGATGTGGGCCGTTTCCAATCAGCAACTGCCTCGACTTTCTTCGGATCGACTGCGATGCCCGCGGCGGAGATGCTGTGCCCAAGGAATGAGACGTTGTTCAGCCAGAACTCGCACTTGCTCATCTTTGTATACAACTGATTCTCTGGAAGGGTTTGGAGTACCGTCCGCAGATGCTCTGCATGTTGCGCTCGATCCTTCGAGTAGACGAGGATGTCGTTGATGAAGACTACTACAAACTTGTCAACGAACGGACGGAACACCCGATTCATTAGATCCATGAAGACGACAGGGGCGTTCGTTAGAACGAACAACATTACCAAGAACTTGTAGTGGCCATAACGAGTACGGAAGGCAGACTTCGGCACGTCATCTGGCTTGACTTTGAGTTGGTGATAACCCGATCGTAGATCAATCTTTGAAAACACCATTGCACCTTGGAGCTGGTCGAACAACTCGTCGATACGGGGCAGGGGGTATTTGTTTCGAACGGTAGCTTTATTCAGTTCCCGATAGTCGATGCAGAGCCGCATCGATCCATCCTGCTTTTTCACAAATAGCACGGGCGTACCCCACGGTGAGACACTCGGACGGATAAACCCTCTATCGAGTAATTCCTGAAGTTGTGCCTTCAATTCTTTCAATTCTGCAGGGGCCATTCTGTACGGAGCCTTTGAGATCGGCCGGGTGTCGGGGAATGTGTCGATGGTGAACTCTATTTCTCGATCGGGCGGCATGTCGGATAGCTCGTCCGGGAACACGTCTGGGTATTCTGCCACAACGTCGGTCTCTCCCACGTTTGCACCATCCTGTCGCATATCTCGAACGGAAGCTAGATAGCCTTCGTACCCGGAATGCAGCATCCGTCGAGCAGATATTACGGAGATCACCATGCAGGTCGGCAACGTCTCACCACACAAGTAGCATAATTCAGGCACTCCAGGTATGCGGAATGTGACCTTCTTTTCAGCGCAGTCTATGGTTGCGTTGCACGGACCGAGCCAATCCATTCCCAGTATGATGTAGAAGTCCTTCATATCTAGAACTATCGCATCAAGACCAATCTTTTGACCCCTAATACATATGGTTCCTCCCCCGCAGGCTAAGTTTATGAGTAGTGGCACGCTCGAAGGCATACTTACGCTAAGGTCAATGTCTAACAACATTACAGGGAATTTGTGCTCGACGGCAAAATTCGCCGATATGAAAGTATGCGAGGCGCCTGAATCAAATAACACACGTGCAGGTATATTATTGAAATTCAATATACCTGTCACAACAGTGTCAGAAGCAAATGCCTCGTCTCGAGTCATGGCAAAGACACGCCCCTGTGCATTAGGGCGTCGGTCTTGGTTGTTAGATTGAGTGGGCTGAGGAGGTCGGGGCGCCTGTCCTCGATTCTCTTGACGGTGTTGTTGTGGCAGGGCATTACGATTCCCTCTCTGGGGGCAATCTTGTTTATAGTGGCCCTTCTGTCCGCAAAAGAAGCATCCCCCCTCGACGACAAAGCACTTGCTCGCCTCATGCCCAAGGGAACCGCACTTGGCACATCGCGATGATGAGTTATGTCCCTGGTAACCGCCATGGTTCGGACGCTTTCATGCGTGATTGTTGCCTCCCGTATAGCTAGGACGTTTATGATTGGAGTGGCGCACAACGTCGTCAGCACCGGAAGGATGCAGTTTCTCAAGGCGGAGAGCGTGATTCAGAGCCTCGCCCACGGTCTTGTACTCCGGGCCCCGACATGTGCACCGATAGAGTGTCGCAGACCCACTTCGAACCGTCGCACGCGATACTTCTCTGTAGGCAGAAATGCACTAGCAAACTTTGATAACTTATTGAATTCTGCGACGTACTGTTCTACTATCCAATTTTCCTGCCTCAACTGCATGAATTCATTCTCCTTCGCTTGACAAATGGCTGATGAAAGGTACTCGACTTCAAAGGCTTTACGGAACGTGGCCCAAGAGATCGGTGCTGAGTTGTTGTCGCGTCGGATCGCTCGCTTATGCACGGCCCACCAGTCCTATGCATTCAACCGTAGCTGAAGTTGTACGCAGGCGACTAGCTTGGATTCTTCAATGTCGAGTTGCTCGAAGTGAGCTTCCAGCTCTTCCAACCAGTCAATTACCATAGAGGGACCCTCGGTGCTGCTGAAGGAAGTACGGTACGCCTTCTTGAATTCTGACACTTTAAATTTGTACTTTTTCAGTGTCGTTGGTTGACACTCGAGCTCCGCTGTGTCGACTTTAATGGGTTGGATCGTCGGTCCGGTGGCAGTAGGCGCGATGACGGTAGGCGTAGTCACAGAATTTCCGTTGGCCGCCATTGTTTGGACGATCTGCTGCTGGGTATCCAGCTGCTTTTGTTGAAGTTTTGCGTGTGCGTCGAAGCGAGCTTCGAACTGGGCCTGTCGTTCCTCCGTCTGTTGATGTCGGTTCTCGGACTAGTTTTGCTGTGCCTCCATCATGCGCAGCATCCTTTCGATGGTATCGTTAGAAGGTCCGCCCCACGATCGATGCGAACTACTAGAGCTGCTAGAAGCGCTCTATTCTTGCTCGGTCGTGGGTTTCGTCACTTCTGCGATACGAAGGCAAATGCATCAGTCACAAATTATTACGGACTCATTGTATGGAACAACTTATCTCATCGATGCGAGGTCAAAGGATGTAAAGCTGTGCTCTGATACCATTATGTCACTCCCCGATTCCGTAGAATCGATAGTCGTCCACCGGGCGTAATGCCGTGCGAACCTAAGTTGCGATCGCATAAGGCATAGTCATAACCTTATCCGAAACACAACATCAATTTAGAGTACACAGAGAAATTGATTGACACATTTGAAATAGAAGTAAACTTTTTCATTGATAATAACACTTCATTTACATTGACTTCATTACATTCATTGCCGCGCGGGCTACAACATGACTCGACTTATAAAATGAACGCCGATGAGATAGTCGTTCCATACATTACACCTCTTTATACAAGCAAAAACCATTACACATTTCCACCTGCTATCGCGTGAAGTCGAGTCGCCATCTTTTCTTTTGGACTGAGTGCGGGTCTTCTTCAAAAGGAATCCAGAACACAAGCCTTCACACGCAGACGATGCTTCAAAAGGGTTCACGTCGCCTTGAGTTTCAAGTGGCATGCCCTTCATAGTTCGGGGTACCTGCGTGGAGAGCGAGGATCAGTACATTACACTTTGTACTGGTGCGTGGCTATTTAAGTTCCAAGCTCTCATTTGGTTGAAGAGTTTATATGACTTAGAGTATGAATGTTTCTAACCACCCTAATAAATTTCAACAAGCATATGACAAGCATAATGAAATTTACGTTGAAAATTACCCACGACGAACCGCGTCGTGCCTTATGAAACTTACCATGTTCTTCCCTGTCAATTGTTAACATTTTTCATATCAAATGCAAAATGCACGTGTGATTGGTCACTGGCATCACAAGCCATCATGGACGTATAGCTTTGTTAATCGAGATCCTTTCAATGCAAGTAGCTAGCTCCGTTGCAAGTCCCCGCTTAACCTGTGCTGAAATGTTATGCACGATTATACCCTGTTTCCTCCTAGGCCGAAACGGTCCCGTGGCCTCAGGTTGCCGCTCGAGGAAACTATCGCCTTGTCTACAAGTTGTCCATAACCGTGTGAAGACATATTTTCCTTTTTAGTTATTAAGACATAGCCTACATTCTCTTTAAAAACTCAATCCTTTTTCCCGTGTTCGTGCCCTTGCATTTATCCTTTCATTCGTACAACATTATCGATTTACCTAGGAAGGGGGTCGAGAAGAGAAGGATCAGCCACTCACCTTGAGTTTACTTCGGCGAGAGAACTTGTTGGTCGCGCTAGACGTCGCCTACGCGATTACCTAAAATCGTATACGCAATCGATTAGAACACTGCATAATTCAAGGAGTTCGATAGGAAATACGAGTTCGAAATGCAAGCCATGAAAACCATCGAAAATATTCACAAAAATGCATTCAGAAAACAAAGCCAAAACTAACGCAAGCGGCGTGAAAAGCAGAGCAACGGGAGGTCTCTCCCGACTCAGCCGCAGAGTCAATCCTCGAGGTGCAACCCGCTGAATATGGGACTTGGTTTCGAAGAAGACATTCCATAACGAGGAATGGATCTTAATTCAACCGTTCCCGTTCGATCGACTCGGTCGATCCCGACCTATCGGTCCCGACCGAATCGATAGTGACAGTGTTCATTTCTCGTGCACCCCGTAGACAGAGTACGGGGCACGATGTAGAGACAGGGCACTACAGCAGTCCTATATGGAAGTAGGACTGCCAGGGTGCTGGCAGTCCTAATTCAATTTAGGACTGCAAGGGGGTGGCAATCCTGATACTGGATCAGCTAGCCATTTTTTTGTGCTAAATTACAAGGAGAAAGGCCATTCTCCGTGCTAAATTACACGGTGAATGGCCATTCTCCGTGCCATTCTCTGTGTTAAATTAAGAGTTTTCAGTTGAGGAGCTCCTCACAGAGTTTGATGAGTAGGACTGCCACCCCCCTGGCAGTCCTATACTGAAGTAGGACTGCCAGGGTACTGGCAGTCCTAATTCAATGTAGGACTGCCAGGGGGGGTGGCAGTCCTGATACTGGATCGGCTAGCCATTCTCCGTGCTAAATTATACTGAGAATGGCCATTCTCTGTGCTAAATTACACGGAGAATGGCCATTCTCCATGCTAAATTAAGAGTTTTCTGTTGAGAAGCTCCTCACAGAGTTTGATAAGTAGGACTGCCACCCCCTAGCAGTCCTATACTGAAGTAGGACTGCCAGGGTGCTGGCAGTCCTAATTCAATATAGGACTGCTTAGGGGGTGGCAGTCCTGATACTGGATCATCTAACCATTCTCCGTGCTAAATTATACAGAGAATGGCCATTCTCCATGCCATTCTCCGTGCTAAATTAAGAGTTTTCAGTTGAGGAGCTCCTCACAGAGTTTGATAAGTAGGACTGCCACCCCCCTGACAGTCCTATACTGAAGTAGGACTGCCAGGGTGCTGGCTGTCCTAACTCAAACTTGCTGTTGCAGCAAGTTTCAGTCATGACTGTCAGCACCGTAGCAGTCTTACTTTAGTGTAGGACTGCCAAGTGGGTGGTAGTCCTGATACTGATACTCTATACATAAAAAATAACAATTCATCACAAGTAGATAAACAACAATAATTCATCACAACTACATAAATATTCCACATCCAAATTAAGATTCATCACAATAATTTATCACAATAATCCAACTACAATAATTCATCCCAATAATTTATCACAACTACAATAATTCATCACAACTACTTAAGTTTCAAAGATTCTATATCCAAATTAAGTTTCAAACAAGTACATAACTATTCCACATCCAACTTAAGTTTGAAATAAGAAAAATATCCAGATCCAACTATATATTATGCCGGGCCTTTGAACGAGACTCCCTATTGTTCATGGAGGGGAAATCGACCACGTCATCGATGCGATCAAGCTTGTTGGTGATCGCGACACTAGTGTCACTTTGGCAACCTCTCCGAGGTTCGGACGCCGATTCAAAAATTGTTATATGACGCTCGAGAGGACGTCCCACATGTTCCTTTCGCTTTGACGCAGTGGATCGTATTCTTTTGTTAGTGGCCGGTGGACTGCATGACAACATACAGTTATTAAATAATAAAAATAGAAATATGACATGTAGTTATCCCCCGCATATGAGCATCATGCAGTTATCCACCCCCATATGTCATTACAGTAGGACTGCCAGGCATGTGGCAGTCCTAATGAAAATCAGGACTGCCATAGTCCTGGCAGTCCTCTTTCACAAGAGTACTGCCAGGACTGTGGCAGTCCTCTTTCACAAGAGGACTGCTAGGACTGTGGCAGTCCTGATTTACATTAGGACTGCCACATACCTGGCAGTCCTACTATTATGAGACCCGAACTGCCAAAACGAGATGCTAGTTTATCGTGCTCTAGGGTTAGGGTTTCAACATAAAATGTGGGTTTCTTGTGTTCGAAAATTAGGGAAGAGAACCATAAAGAGATTCTAAACCTATTTTATCAAAACTTTTTCAAGAATTAAAAATATTCTAAGATTTTGAATAGAATGTACAAAATTCTCGAAGAAATTAGGGAAGAACGTACCTAGATTCCGGTTGCTTTGACTTGCGTGTCATCTCTTCGAATCTACGAAGGTTGTGGAAGAAATCTTGGTGGAGGAATTGGGAGTAGAGCGGTAGAGAAGAGGAAATTAGGATTTTTGGAGAGGGAGAGGGAGAGAGCTCTTTTTTTCTTCTTGAGGAGAGAGAGTGTAGAATGCCAAATGAAATAAAATGAAGGGTTTGGGGGGCTGGGCTGTCCTTAGCAAATTTTGGGTGTCCTCTAGCAAATTTTCCACCTTCTTGGACTGCCCCCAAGTAAGTAATGCCCCCAAACAATTTTGGTAGTGCCCTTAGAAAAAACCTTCTTTATTTGAGGACACAAGCATGGCTTCCCCCAGTCAGAGACTTGGACTGATTTGGTGAATAGGATTCTTGTCGTTTCCTTAACAATAACGTACGTCTCCTTCGTTAGCACTTCCTTTCGGGGTTTGTTCAAATGCTTCTTCACAAAGCAAATGGTGATTAGTATATACTCGTTAGTATCTTCGCTTCATCATAAGCTTACAGGCATCTTCTTCTTTTCTCAGTGTGAATGTTGAAACAATGACATTTACTGATTCCCCGGTACAACATGTGCCACTATACCAAAAAAAATTAAAGTTCTGGTACAATGCCAGTACCTGAACCGAAACAAAAAGCTGATGTCTTCGATTCTTCAAAATTTCTATTTAGCAAGTTTCTTTCTAAACAGATATGGAAGTGTGGGTTCCACATAACCAAAAATTATCAATCGGACGAGGTGATACAATTCTAAATTGTATTTGTACAAGACAAAAATTAACATGGTCCATAAAATATCTCAAAAGCAAAAGGTTATTGTAGTAAAAATAAGCAGAAAAGTTGGTAGACACGAGATATATAAAAACTGATTATCTTTATTGATAATTTGCAGCGGAATTACAACAGCTCTTAGTTGAAAAGAATAACTCGATTATAAACAATGGTTCAATGAACGATGTCAAAAGGCTTAGAACTCAAAAAATTAATACAATCAACAATGTTCCATACATTACGTCCTTTATAAACAAAAAATAATAATCTTCCACTCGAACAGGTTCAAGTTGCCAACCGAGCTCCAAGCATCTCAGAACGTCCGAACGACTCCCTGCAAATGTAGAGGAGGGATTCAGTACATTAGAAAATGCACTAGTGAATAATCTTAATCCGACTCACATAAACCAACACGGTAATCATATTAGAGCAGGTAAAATTTATTATGTAATCTTGTTAGGATCAGTTAATAATTTATATATATAACATAAATGTATCACTTGACATAGTGAATCTTACCCAAGACTATTATCCTTCCTACAAACATGGATTAATATTCATAATATATAAATATCTCGTAAGTGTATCCTTGCATCAATTGTCAGCACTAGTAGCACCCATTTTCTAAAATGAGGATAATTTTGAACTTTTGTATATTTTAATTATTTAATAATGATATTTAAACCATGTTATAATTTTTGGTGATTTTTAATTAATTTAAAACTATTTAAAACCATGACTTGTGATTTTGATGGTTAACTAGTTAAACCCTAGTTTTGCTAAGCCTAGAGACTAACCATGACCATGGGGACCTAACCATGTGATTAGGATGACTAATTGTGACTTTTTAGCCTAAGAGTATTTTGGTCATTTTTGACTTATTAATGAAAATAAAATTTGATTAATTAATATTGTGCTAATTGAATTGTTAGAGACTAACCTAGTTTTGACTAAACCTAGATGTTAATGATGCTCATGGAGGTTTAGTTAGAAGGTTAGCGACTTAATGGTTAAGTTAGATTAACAATATCTAGATATTTTATAGTAGAATATTTACCTATTGGGATATTTGTGAAAAAGAAAGCCTTATGACTAATTGAACCAATAGCAAGGCTTGGAATTGGGTGGACAAGCCCTAGCCACTCATCTTCATGTAAAACTAACCCTAATTCATCTAATGACCATCCATCAAGTGTTCCCCCTTCCTATAAAGAATCCTTAAGAAAACCCTTGTCTCTTTTTACCTCTACATAGAACCCTAATTTGTTCTTCCCCAAACTTGAGAGCTTACCTCTTAATTTTGATCTCCAAATCCCTCCATTCTTCTTCCAATCTTCCATCATTTCCACTCATTCAACCAAGGAGGAGGTGCTAGCAAGGATTGGGAGCAAGGAGCAAGGAAGGGTGTCCATTTTGGAAGAACTTTCGTGTCGGAACCGTATCCTTTGAGTGCATCATTGGGATCCCACTTCCAATAGGTATAACCATCTCTCTATTTCAATTTATCTTATATTTTAGTTAGATTGGAATCCATATGATCCACCCTCATGCATGTACAACCACTAGATTTTAATTTGAGGCCATTTGGAGCTCTCTTGAGAATTTTAGATATGTGTCTTTTGTCCTACTTGATAGATCCCAAATTAGGACACCCCATGTGTATGTATATATGATAATAGTTTAAATAGATATTTAAATTTAGTTTTAGAATGGTTAGAGAGTGGATTGATCTTAGTTAGGATGGTTAGAATGAGTTTCATTTGGATACCTATGTTGGTATCCAAGTATCTTGGCCTACATGTGTTTCTTTTGTCCAAAACAACTCAAATTCGTCATAATATTCATCCACGTTTTTATTAACCAAAGCAACTTAGAAATGTCATAACTTTTAGCTTAGAACTCCGATTTATCTCCCATTTTTTTAAAAAGAACCGTATCGAAGTTAGCTTTCCAAATATATATTTTAATAAGCCAAATTCGTTCTGAAACTTTTTATAAAATTATTTGAGTGTCAGTTGTACGAAAGACGAACGTGTTTCGGTATTTTTGCGATTCCGGGAGCTTCCGGACACGAAAATGCGATCCGTTTAAAGTTTCGGAAAGCTAATACAAAGGGCTATGACATACTTTAATCATATAATTTAGTGAAGGCCCAATTGGTACAGTATTTGTTTTAAGTAGAAGAGTGACTATACGACATAGGCATTTTGTGTAACAGATGAGCCTATGTAGTATGGATATTAAATGAATGTGGAGTATGTAATGCATGATATGTTAGATGAATAAAATGATATATATATATGATATGTATCCTCTTTACATTAATATATATATGGTTTAATGCAAGCATGTAGGAATGCAATCAATGTAATGTATGTAAGCAATGCATAAATGCATGAATGAAAGAATTATATACAATGTATGCATGAAAGTATATAATGAATGCTAGATATGAATGCAAGGTATACATGTCATGATAGATATGAATGCATAATGTATACATAATGTAATACAATATATAATGATAGCATGTATGATAATTTAGAATATATATGATACAAGCATGTATATGTCCACTGTTTTTTCTTTTCTTATATTTTTCCTTCCCTTCCCTTTCCATTTCAGTTTTTCCCCTTTTTTCCTCTTCTATTTTTTATGTTGTATATAATGTATATAATGTATAGATGCATGTATTTATGTAATATGCATGAATGACATGTATGTAATGAAAATAAGTATATGTATGCAATTTAATGATATGTGAATGTAATATAATGTAGAGTATGCATATATGAAATATAATGTATGCAAGTATATAATGTATTCAAATATGTATGTATGCATCTATGTATATATGTAAAGTGCATGAATGAATGCAAGTATGCATATGTGATATGTATGTAGGTATGTATGTAATGTATGTATGTATATATGATATGTATGTATGCATGTATGTAATGTAAGTATGTATGTATGTATTTCTATAAACTGAGTTAACCTATAACCTTTTACACACATGCATTCATACATCCTTTGACACCATGTATTCCATGTCACATACACCTACCTATCACTAAATCTGAGAACATTAACACATATCATTTCACACACATGTCACACACACTCACTTACTCTTTTATCTCTCCTTCGCTCTCTCTCTATATATATATGTATGTGCCTATATATATAGCTTTTCTATATATATATATCTATGTATATGAATATGTGAATGTGAATAATATATATACATTATATGACTAAGTTTGTGTGCCTTGTTAGATTATGGCTTAGTTTTGTGCTTGGTTTAGCAAGTAATTTAGGCTAAGAGTTAGTAGCTATCTTGGATACTTGATTTGCATATACTTAGTTTGTTTAGACCTAGAATTGACTAACCTAGACTAGTTGACCATTGTTGACTCAACACTAGCTAGTTTTACCACAGTTGACTAGAGTTGACCTAGTTTGACTTTATAGTTGACCAAGAGTTGACTTTGACCTAGATTGACCTAGAAATCATGTAGATGTATTGTACACTTCATTTTAACCCCCTTGTATACATCATGACTTGTATTGTTCTAAATAGGACTCTGTGACACCAGTTCGGACATCCATTCATATCAGTCATTCAGGGTGACAGGCGAGTACATTCTCTGATTATTTCATACTTGTTAGGATTTATATTCTTGCTCTAAATTACTTTACATGATGCTGTCATGTTATTATCATGGATTGGTACTATATGGATCTTGTCATGCGATATTATCTCCCTCGGGGTGCATTAGATACAGTTGTCATGTGCTTTTCACGAACATCTTAAATTTTATGTACGCCGCTTTCATGTATACTCTTGTGCAATCTTGTACTTTCATGATCACGTGAACAAACATGATAAAAACCACTTACACAAGGTAACGTAACTTGACTGGATCCTTGTGTATTGATTGGGGAGGGTGAGTAAAAAATGGTTATGTGATCAAATCCCATCTTGTACAATCTTGTGATACTTTTGTGAAATCTTGTACAATCTTGTGAAATCTTGTACATGTCCTAAATCATTTATATAACCATCTCATGCTCTAAATCACAAGTTACTTACAGTTCTTACTTATCATGTATATAGATATTTTCAGTTATCAAATCTCTCTCGTTTTCATATATATTTCTTTACAGTCCATGTATTCTTTTGCATGTTTTATATTTTCCAACATGATATGAACTGCGTGAGATGTATTGTGCTCGCTCCTGTCCTGACTGGACCTGTTGAAAATATTACAGGTAACCTGGAGATTCACAACTAGCCTAGAGGACTACTAGAGCTTGGAGTAGATTACTAGTTTATGGTTTAGTTTCACTTTTAGAACTTGTTTGTAATAAGTGGAAATTGAGTTGTATTTGATATTGTTTGAGATGTTGTTTAGAAGTTTATTTAAGTTGCTTGAGTTTCATATATTTGTTAGACTCATGTGTTATCTTATCGTGCTTAGATTGTGATTGAGTATTATCGTATCTTATACTTGTCCTCCATTCGGAGTTGAGATTGTGACATATATATTATATAATTGCGTGAGTTGTTGATTAGATAGTGACCTAGAACAACGTTCTACCGCCGATACTGTGGCATACGCTGGACGTACCCACTTCTCGTTCCCCTACACTGGGTGTAGGTCGTGACACGTTTTTGTGGTGGCCCAAGCAGGTCAGAGTCACAACTAGTGTGATTTCGTAGTGGTGCTCGACTTAGAGTGCTGCTACGAGCTTGCTTTTAGGATATAGGATTAGGCACTATAAAGAGTTACTCAATCACAGTTATGACTACTAGAGAAGATTCCTAGGATGATCCTTGAGAATCTTATTATAAACTATCTCAAAATTCAATTCCGACAGTTTCTGTCTACTTTCTTGTTCATCGTTGAATTTGATTCTTGATATTCATTATTGACTTGATTTTCTACCAAGATAATATTATGGGCTAGGTTGTCTCAGTCATGGAATCTAGAGTCTTCTACAGCCATATTAGCTGGTTTGGCGATGAGATAGAGTCTGATTTTGGATATATTTTTCGGGTGTGAGAATTTAAAGTTTTTGCTGTCAAGCTAGCAGTAATGCGAAAATTTTAAATACCATAATTCTAGAGGTATGTATATTAGTTACATATTCTATGGATTATCGTAGCCATACTTATTGGTATGACGAAGATTCTGGTAACATGGTTCTGGATAGACGGGTATGATTATCAGATTTTAGAATAGATACCATATAGATGGTGCCCTAGTATAATGGAGTGGAATATCAGCATGGATATTACTTGAGTATCATGGACTAGATAGAGAGATCTAGGCCACCTGTAGCGTAGTACCATACCCCGTACCATCAGAGGGATATACCCCAAAGGGGCAGGGCTTTTGCGCTGACAGTCGAGTAGACCGACGCTACGAGTGACGGGTTAGCAGGTCTTTCTTTCCTGTTCTTCTTTCCATCTTGTTGCGTGATTCCATTAGTACCTGTCAGGATGTTTTGTGCTGTGATAGATAGTATAGTGACCCTGATCAAGATCGTGATAGCACGACCAGTAGGACCACAATTTGCATGTTTTAGATATATTTTTCTTGACCTTGATTGTTGGGGGTTTAACCTAGAAGGAGTATGGCCATCTTAATTTCGAGGACAATTTTTCTAAGGAGGGTAGACTTGTAGCACCCAGTTTCTAAAATAAGGGTAATTTTGAACTTTTGTATATTTTAATTATTTAATAATGATATTTAGACCATGTTATGATTTTTGGTAATTTTTAATTAATTTAAAAATATTTAAAACTGTGACTTGTAATTTTGATGGTGAACTAGTTAAACTCTAGTTTTGCTAAGCCTAGAGACTAACCATGACCATGGAGACCTAACCATGTGATTAGGATGACTAATTGTGACTTTTTAGCCTAAGGGTATTTTGGTCATTTTTGACTTATTAATGAAGATGAAATTTGTTTAATTAATATTAGGCTAATTGAATTGTTAGAGACTAACCGAGTTTTGACTAAACCTAGATGTTAATGATGCTCATGGAGGTTTAGTTAGAAGGTTAGAGACTTAATGGTTAAGTTAGATTAACAATATCTATATATTTCACAGTAGGATATTTACCTATTGGGATATTTGTGAAAAAGAAAGCCTTATGACTAATTGAACCAATAGGAAGGCTTGGAATTGGGTGGACAAGCCCTAGCCACTCATCTACATGTAAAACTAATCCTAATTCATCTAATGACCAGCCATCAAGTGTTTCCTCCTTCCTATAAATAATTCTTAAGAAAACCCTTGCCTCTTTTTACCTCTACATAGAACCCTAATTTGTTCTTTCCCAAACTTGAGAGCTTTTCTCTTGATTTTGATCTCCAAATCCCTCCATTCTTCTTCCAACCTTCCATTAATTCTTCTCATTCAACCAAGGAGGAGGTGCTACCAAGGATTGGGAGCAAGGAGCAAGGAAGGGTGTCCATTTTGGAGAAGCTTTCGTGTCGAAACCGTGTCCTTTGAGTGCATCATTGGGATCCCACTTCCAATAGGTATAACCATCTCTCTATTTCAATTTCCCTTGTATTTTAGTTAGATTTGAATCCGTAGGATCCACCCTCATGCATGTGCAACCATTAGATTTTAATTTGAGGCTATTTGGAGCTCTCTTGAGAATTTTAGATATGTGTCTTGTGTCCTACTTGATAGATCCCAAATTAGGATACCCCATTTGTATGTATGTATGATAATAGTTGAAATAGATATTTAAATTTAGTTTTAGAATGGTTATAGAGTGGATTGATCTTAGTTATGATGGTTAGAATGAGTTTCATTTGGATACCTATGTTGGTATCCAAGTATCTTGGCCTACATGTGTTTCTTTTGTCCAAAACAACTAAAATTTGTCTTAATATTCATCCACGTTTTTATTAACCAAAACAACTTAGAAATATCATAAATTTTAGATTAGAACTCCGATTTATCTTCCATTTTTTTAAAAGAATCGTATCGACGTTAGCTTTCCAAATATATATTTCAATAAGCCAAATTCGTTCTGAAACTTTCTGTAAAATTATTTGAGTGTCAGCTGTACGAAAGACGAACGTGTTTCGGTATTTTTGCGATTCTGGGAGCTTTCGGACACGAAAATGCGATCCGTTTAAAGTTTCGAAAAGCTAACACAAAGGGCTACGACATACTTTAATTCTAGAATTTAGTGAAGGCCCAATTGGTATAGTATTGGTTTTAAGTAGAAGAGTGACTATACGACATAGTCATTTTGTGTAACCTATGAGCCTATGTAGTATGGATATTAAATGAATGTAGAGTATGTAATGCATGATATGTTAGATGAATGAAAATGATATATATATATATATATATATATATATATATATATATATATATATATATATATATGATATGTATCCTCTTTACATTAATATATATATATATGGTTGAATGCAAGCATGTAGGAATGCAATCAATGTAATGTATGTAAGCAATGCATAAATGCATGAATGAAAGAATGATATACAATGTATGCATGAAAGTATATAATGAATGCTAGATATGAATGCAAGGTATACATGTAATGATAGATATGAATGCATAATGTATACATAATGTAAAATAATATATAATGATAGCATGTATGGTAATGTAGAATATATGATACAAGCATGTATATGTCCACTGTTTTTCTTTTCCTTACATTTTTCCTTCCTTTTCCTTTCCATTTCAGTTTTTTCCCTTTTTCCCTCTTCTATTTTTCCATGTTGTATACAATGTATATAATGTATAGATGCATGTATTTATGTAATATGCATGAATGACATGTATGTAATGAAAATAAGTATATATATGCAACTTAATGATATGTGAATGTAATATAATGTAGAGTATGCATACATGAAATATAATGTATGCAAGTATATAATGTTTTCAAATATGTATGTATGCATCTATGTATGTATGTATAGGTGCATGAATGAATGCAAGTATGCATATGTGATATGTATGTAGGTATATATGCAATGTATGTATGTATATATGATATGTATGTATGCATGTATGTAATATAAGTATGTATGTATGTATTTCTATAAACTGAGTTAACCTATAACCTTTTACACACATGCATTTATACATCCTTTGACACCATGTATCCCATGTCACATACACCTACCTATCACTAAATCTGAGAACATTACCACATATCCTTTCACACACATCACACACACTCACTTACTCTTTTATCTCTCCTTCGCTCTCTCTATGTATATATGTATGTGCCTATATATATAGCTTTCCTATATATATCTATGTATATGAATATGTGAATGTGAATAATATATATACATTATATGACTAAGTTTGTGTGCCTTGTTAGCTTATGGCTTAGTTTTGTGCTTGGTTTAGCAAGTGACTTAGGCTATGAGTTAGTAGCTATCTTGGATACTTGATTTGCATATACTTAGTTTGTTTAGACCTAGAATTGACTAACCTAGACTAGTTGACCATTGTTGACCCAACACTAGCTAGTTTGATCACAGTTGACTAGAGTTGACATAGTTTGACTTTATAGTTGACCAAGAGTTGACTTTGACCTAGATTGACCTAAAAATCAGGTAGATGCATTGTACACTTCATTTATAATCCCCTTGTATACATCATGACTTGTGTTGCTCTAAATAGGACTCTGTGATACCAGTTCGGACATCCATTTATATCAGTCATTCAGGGTGACAGGCGAGTACATTCTATGATCATTTCATACTTGTTAGTATTTATATTCTTGCTCTAGATTACTTTACATGATGCTGTCACATTATTATCAAGGATTGGTACTATATGGATCTTGTCATGCGATATTATCTCCCTCGGGGTGCATTAGATACAGTTGTCATGTGCTTTTCACGAACAACTTGTATTTCATGTACGCCGCTTTCATGTATACTCTTGTGCAATCTTGTACTCTCATGATCACGTGAGCAAACATGATAAAAATCTCTTGTACAAGGTAACATAACTTGACTGGATCCTTTTGTATTGATTGGGGAGGGTGAGTAGGAAATGGTTATGTGATCAAATTCTATCTTGTACAATCTTGTGATACTCTTGTGAAATCTTGTACAATCTTGTGAAATCTTGTACATGTGCTAAACCGTTTATATAACCATCTCATGCTCTAAATCACAGGTTACTTACAGTTCTTACTTATCTTGTATATAGATATTTCCAGTTATCAAATCTCTCTCATTTTTATATATATTTCTTTACAGCCCATGTATCTTACTCTTTTGCATGCTTTATATTTCCCAACATGATATGAACTGCGTAAGATGTATTGTGCTCGCTCCTGTCCTGACTGGACCTGTTGAAAATATTACAGGTAACCTGGAGATTCACAGCTAGCCTTGAGGAACACTAGAGCTTGGAGTAGATTACTAGTTTATGGTATAGTTTTACTTTTAAAACTTGTTTGTAATAAGTAGAAATTGAGTTGTATTTGAGATTGTTTGAGATGTTGTTTAGAAGTTTATTTAAGTTGCTTGAGTTTCATATAGTTGTTAGACTCATGTGTTATCTTATCGTGCTTAGATTGTGATTAAGTATTATCGTATCTTATACTTGTCCTCCATTCGGAGTTGAGATTGTGACATGTATATTATATAATTGCGTGAGTTGTTGATTAGATAGTGACCTAGAACAGCGTTCTACCGTCGACACTGCAGCGTAGGCTGGACGTACCCACTTCTCATGCCCCTACACTGGGTGCGGGTCGTGACAGTACTCATAATATATAGTTGTATTGTGAATTCGTCCCTGCAATAATTGCTAAGCCTGCAAAACAATTGTCATCATCATGCAGCCTAACTATATGACGATTACTAGTGACACCCCATCTTGGACAATACAGAAAATTGTGACGTGTCTTTCCAGTCCGGGGTAGCTACCCCATTAATGATCCTACAAGTACTTGTGCGTGAAACATGTTCCACATATCCTTAAGTCGAATCGGTCCCGTTATCCCAGAACCCATTCGAGAAAGCTAAACCTTGTGCACTAGTTATCCATGACCATATAAATACTTGAACAATTTAACTATAAAACATATACATTGTGTGGATCATGAGGCAACTCTTGAGGGAGGTGAATAGAGTGTTCACCAATTATAAAATTAAGCAGTAACCAACTACAATAATAAATCAAGTGAAATTGTGTAAAGTATAAGAGTTAAGAAGAGCAAACACAAACACCAAAATTTTATACTGGTATCTCTCCGAGAGGATTACTCCAGTCTCGAGAACTCTTACACAGTGTTGAATTCACTATCAACGAAACACAAGCTTTGATCCGAAGGGTTTGCGACTTCTTACACCACGTGCTTTGATCTGAAGGGCACGACGAATTCACAACCACAAGATTTTGATACGAAGATCTTGTCGACTTCAAACAACAAGTATAAAGACAACACTTGGAAATCCAAACTTTGCAGCTCGAACAGATTTCTAATCGAGATTTCAACTTTGGCACACTAGAAGGCTGGGAGTTGCTTCTTGGAGATAGAAAGGTTATGGCTCAGAATAGATAGGAAGATTGAATGTGAAATGGTGAAAAACAATGGAGAATTCAATACCTATTTATAGGTTTACTGGGAACCGAGTTCGGACAGAGTTCGACCCCCGAACATTAATAAATTCGAACATTAGATGCCTAGTCTTCAGAAAGAGGATGATGACGAAGGAATTAGGTTTTACCCTGACCAAGTTCGGACATAACTCGGTTTGAGTTCGGTCACCCAGTTTTCAGCAAGTTTCTGGTCTGGGTTCAGACTGATTTGAGTTTGGGTTCATACTAATTTTAGTGGATTTGGATAGGTTAAGCTTCCTAGTGTCAACTGTGAACCTGATGTACATTTTGTCCTATAAATAAAAATAAAATAAAGAATAAAATATAAGGATACTAGCAGGTTTTAGATTTCTTGAATGATGACTATTTTCTCTGACGACAGTCATCCAAAGATAAATAAATATGGAAATCTGAATAATTTTTGGGCGCTTCGCCATCGAAGCTCCACAGGAGGCGCTACAACGAAACCCCCGAGTGCGAGGTCCCGAAGATTTCGTTAGGCGGTTCAAGAAAATCTTATGCTATAAATGTCGTCTTTGGCCGTCATGAATTCTTCATTGCATATGTCCAAACTTGATCTTGTTTACTGCTTGTCTGCAAATACATGTAAGGCAAACAAAGCAGTATGTTACATTTAATGAACATTTAGGACAATACTAAGTTTAAATATCGACATTATAGTGAAAACACAAATATTAGTGATATCGAAATGTTAAACCTAATTGATTAGTCGTATTCAAAAATATGATACAATCATTGGACTAACACATTATACAAAAAACTGAGATAAAGTAGCAATGTAAATCTCTACTTGTACAACAGTTTATTCTCACGATAATATATCTTCACTCTATGTTATTCCAATTGGCGATCCTTTGTGTAACAAAACAGAGAACATAGAACTATTTAAGAGAAAGTAGATATTGGAGAGTAATGGAATGTATTAGTGAAAAAACCCAGGAATGGTTACATCAATTTTACTATTTTATAGACTTAGCAGCATAACAAACTCTCCTACAATAAACACCATCTACTTGCATAAAGTTCTACTAGCATAGAGTAGAATACTCTATTATTGACACCTTGTTGCAGACTTGGTCTATCCCAGAATAATAGGAACATAAAAATAACTTCATACCACCAAATTGTAAGATGTACTAATTTATATGACTCCCCCTTAGTACAAGATTAATTACGATTTATAACTCCAAGAGCAGTTCTGAAACTTTTAAATATCTGTTTAGCTAGGGCCTTTGTAAAAATATCAGCAATTTGGTCAGTAGTATGAACTCCTTTCAACTCAATTTCTTGGTTCAAAACTTTCTCTCGGATAAAGTGGTAGTGAATACCAATATGCTTCGTTCTCTTGTGAAAGATTGGATTTGAGGCAAGTTTGATGATATTTTCATTATCACAATAATCAGCACAACATAATCAACTTTAGAAAGAACGTCTCTCATCAAACACTTCAGCCAGATACACTTTTTGTGCAGCCATTTTTGTAGCCATGTATTCGGCTTCAGTGCTGGACAAAGAAATAGTAGATTGCTTCTTACTGCACTAAGAAACAGATGTCGAACCCATGTTGAAGCAGTATCCAAAAGTTGAACAATGATATGTTAAGTCATCCTGCCAATCTGCATCAGTAAATCCTTCCAACATAAATTATCAACCTTTAATTTGTACATAAGACCAAGTATGAGAGATCCTTTTACGTAGAGTAGGATTCTTTTAGCAACATCTAAATGAGAAGTTCTTGGACTTTGCATGACTAAGAAATGACACCAACATAGTATGCAATTTTTGGACTTGTGATAGTTAAATAAATTAAACTACCAACAAGTTGCCGAAACAGTCTAGCATCTGGTAACTTCCCATCTTCTTTCTTTAGCTTGAGATGTATCTCAATAGGAGTAACCATTTCTTTTGCCTCCCCTGCCCAAGCCGAAATGGTCCAACAGGTTCTTTTCATATCTTCTTTGAGATTTAAAAAAAACCTTGATCTGATTTTTCCACTTCTAAGCTGAGAAAACATCCAATTTTGCCCAAGTTTTTCATTCAAAATGAATTGATAGATCATTTCTTAGGCAAGAAATTTCAACTTCATCAACTCTGGTAATTATCATGTCATCAACGTACAACAAAACTAGCTTATGCTAATTTTATGAACAAACTAGAATCTGTATCAGAAACTTTAAAACCACAAAAGATAAAGTATTGAGCAACTTTACCATACTAAGCACGTGGTGCTTGTTTAAGGACATATACACAATGCCTTCTTCAACCAACAAACATGATTAGGAAAATGTTCAAAAATGAATCCATCGGGTAGTTCCATCAATACTTCACGATCCAACTTGCCATAAAGAAATGTATTCTTTACATCAAGCTACCACAGCTTCCAACTTATATAAGTTGCAAGTAAAAAAATTGTCCTTATTGTAAACATTTTTTCGAATGCGCTGAACCTCTCCCGCAATCCAGTCCATAGCTTTAAGAGAAACCACAAGCAATGAGACGTGCTTTGCATCTATCAATTGTCCATCTGATTTTTCTTCACACGATAGACACATTTGTAATTGATCGTCTTATAATTTTGTGGTTTTGGCACAAGTTCCCATGTCTCATTTTTTTTAAAACCTTCAATCTCTTCTTGCATTACTGCTTCCCATTCTGGATAGTTTTTGGCTTCTTCATAACAAGTTGGTTCTTCTTCAATTTGTGCTCCAACAAAAAGGCATGGGTTACAATACAATGATTAAGCCGCATTTCATAGTCTTTAAGATAGTCTGGCTAGCTTTTCTTCCTTATTGATCTTCTTATCATCTGCTCACTATATTCTAAACTTGGAGTATTCAGGTTTGGAAGTGGAAGTTCTTGTCTTCTTTGATAGCTCGAATCAACATACGACTCTTCCGCATATGTTGGAGGAACTAGCTCCAAATTACCTTGATCATCATCGAGATCAATGTTCTTGATAAACTTTTGAAAAGAATACCAAGAAGGCACCTCATCAAAGAAAACATCTTTGGACATGACATATTTCTTTGTTTTGGATCAATGTACTTCCTTCCTTTCATGCATGAGTCATAGCCAACAAAGACACACTTCTTTGCTTTCGGGTCTAGTTTGGTTCGATTAAGTTTAGGTATATGAACATAATAATTGGAACCAAGTACCCGAATATTATTCACATTTGGTTTTACATTCACTACAAAAATACTGTATTTTACGAACAGAACTTACCGACGGAAAATAAAACGTCGCTATTTACCGACAGATTAGCGACTAACTAGAGACTATTTTTATGTAAAATATACTGAAAATAATCATCGCTAGATTCGTCTGTAGTTAGTCACTAATCATCAGCGACTACTTATCGACGGAAATTTCCGTCGCTGAGCTGCTGTAAAAGTTAAAAGACAGCACTTTTTTCCATTCTCAAATTTTTCACCAAATCCAAAATTTCCCCCTGTCACTACCACATTTCTAGTGTGAGGGTATTTTTGTCATTTTTGGGGTATTTTTAATTTATTAGAATTAATTAGAATTTATGGGAATTTTTAGGAATTATTTTGGAATTGTTTGGACTAGATTGATTTTGGCTAGTTTGGACCCATGTAGATCAACCTAGGAGCTAACCCTAGTTAGTTTGAGCTTGGTTAGAATTTGTGACTCTAGTCTAACCTAGCCTAATCTTTGGTTAGGTCATTAGAACCTATTTAGCTATAGAAATTAGAAAGCCATAAGCCATGACTTATGACTTAGAGTCTTTATTAATCAAATAAACCATAGCTCATGTAACTTGGCCCAAGCCAAACTACCAAACCCTAACCCTAAGTATAGTGGCCGGCCACCTAGTGTCTTGGGATTCCCCCACTATAAAACCCCTCCTAATTTCTAGGGCTAGCCTCCTTTCCTTAGGAAATCTATTTCAAGAAGAAAGAGGTGAGCTCCTATCTTTAGAAATTCATAATAAATCCATTTTAGGTCCTTTTTCCCCCAAACTAGTTGCATTAGATCCTAATATCAATATTCTTGCTGTTGGTATTGATTGTTTGCAGGAAGGAAACAATTTGTGAGATTTGGGTGGTTGAGGAAATCATTCTATTTGGGGATTTTTCACCCATTGTTCATCAATAGGTAACTTTCCCATTTCTCCATGGATTTTTATTTTGTCTTCACCAATAGGAAGCCCTAAGGGTCCCCTAAGATTCTGGATAGAATTCGTGTCGGGTGTCTTGGGTTTTGTGTCCGTTTTGGACACGTGTCTGTGTTCCTATGCAGGTGTTTGTGAAAATGCCACAAAGGGGCTGTTGGTGATATTTTCAATTTGTTTTTGAACAGGAATGTTAGTTTAGATCTTGCTTATTGATTTCTGTTCTTGTGTGTTAGTGTCAGTGTCATTTTGTGTCGGGATCTTGGCTTGGACATGCGTCGCACACGACCGTGCGCACCGCTACAGTGCTCTCCTGCCTATCGGGGTCTGTAGCGGACACGACACGTATTGTTTGGACACGAGACTTGACACGTGGCATGGGGCCATGACTGACACCCCGTGTGTCATGCCCCATGTGTTCCCGTGTCGTGTCTAGGAAGGAATCGACTGTGCACGTATTTTGTACTGTCTGTGCACACGAGTTATTTGGCCGCTGACACGGCTCTGGTTCACAGATACGGCGACACGAGGACACTGTGCAGACACATAGACATGAACACCTAGACCTAATCGACACTGGGACACGAGCACAGGGTCTGTGTCGTTTCGTGTCACGTGCACGAGCTCAATGAACACGTGCACGATACTGTTTTTCCCCACTGTCCAGTTTTGTATTCCTGTATGTAAATTCCCATTTTAATTAGTTTAATTCATGATTTCATTTGCTATTTGGGTCCTAATATTGATGTATAACTTGTAGTAGATCATGTTTATACACTAGATTAGGTTTTGATTGGATTTTGGTTTTGTAATGGGAGTTTGAACTGTTCTCTGATACTTGAACTGACACAGTGAAGTCCCTGTGGTTTCCAACCTATTTTTAATTCCCTGTTCTGCTATGTTTCCAATAATTTATGATCCCCACATATCAATATACATGTTAGCTAGGTTTTTACATTTGAATGTGGGCTTTTGGTTGTGAAAATGAGATATTGGCTATTGGGTTGATCCTCAAATGGGTGATAACTGAATGTTGCATATTTCCTTCAATTTGTTAACTGTCAACATGGATTCTAAAGTCTTCCTAAATTGTTTAAGTAAAACCTGAGAATGAATACTTGGATCCCTATCTATACACCAGTGTGTTATACTCTTTTGCATCAAAAACTGAGAATAGGGTTGGGGTTTTTGGTGATCAATTGATTTAGTAATATGGCCTTGGGAAGGGACTGAACTGAACCTTTGATCAGGAAATTCCTGAGTTTGATTTGAGCTGAATATAAGTCTAAAACCTGGGAATGATAGGCATTCACTGAAATATAAATTATGAACTTGATTTGTTGACAGCAATGTCTGAAACCTGAGATTTTCCCTGTGTAAACAAATACTGAGTATCCTGAACTGAGAAATTAGTTTTCGAATGAGATTTGTTTTATGTAATGAACTGAATTTAAATGGAATGGTAGTTGAAAGCTGGGTTTACTTGGGTTGCTGCCATACACCTTATGTGCACAGTATACACACACATCCTTTAACATTGAGTTTCCTGTCACACCCTAATGCACACCCTTTTCACTCATGTCATGTAAACAACACACACACTTTTACTTCTCTATCACTGCTTGGATTTTCCTGCTCACTGTTTACTGGTTTACACACACACACACACACACACTGTTGAATGTTTGCACTGTTTCCAGATTTGCCCACCTAGTGATATACATATTGTTCAAATATGCCTCAATGCATATAGCACACACACACACATTACATTCCTGCACATTGGTTACCTTCCACACACACACAGCTACACTTATACACACACACACAATCTCATGTTGCACACACATGCATTTATTCATGTTTTCCTACATGCCTATTCTTTTTCCTATTGTAGAGAGTATATGTAATGCTAACTCTAATATATGTATCTATATATATAATGTAAAGTTGTGGTATATATATAAGTTATTATGTATTGTGGGTTATAGATTGTGAATATCTATTTGTGTATGGATATCATATAGGTAGATAATGGGTACATAGATCTTTGTGCTAGATAATTGTGTAAGTGTGATGTCAGTTGACTTAGTGAATGTGTAGGAGTGCTAAACTAGGCTTGATTAGACTAAGGTTGATTAGTTTGGCCTAATTTAGACTTGGTTGACCTAGTTTGACTTCTAGGGTTGACTAGAGTTGACCAAGAGTTGACTTTGGCCTAGATTGACCTAGAATCATGTAGAATGCATAGTAGGACTCCATTTTACTATTTTGGACTTGTTGTGACTTGTGCTGTTCTGATTAGGAGCCAGACACCACTCCTCGGACGGTACTTTTCATATTGGACACTTAGATACAGGCGAGTACATTCTCTGATCATTTCATATCCTGCTTAGAATTATTTTCTGCAATAGATTACTTTACTTGTACTGTCACGATGGTCACACGGATTGGTACTATATGGATCCCTTCTTGAGATGTTATCCTTAGGGAGCATCGGGTACTTCATGTTATGTGCGTTTCACTTACATGACGTATCACTATGCTTCACTGGTTCTTTGATCACTTGCGACATATACTCTTATGATCGTAGAGTCTCCTAGAATCTCTTATCCCATTCACTGGGTATCCTAGAATCTCCTAGAATCACCTATTTATGGGCATCCATGTATCACCCTTCGGGGCCTTGCATAGAATCATAACATAACCTGGCTGGATCCTTGTGTATTGATTGGGGGTACGGGGAGTAGAAATGGACATGTGAATAATATCCAAGTAGTGTAGTATCAGAATCTCTTCTATAGTGTAGCATCAGAATCTCCTATGCCATTTACATGTCTATATTGTACTCTGACTCACTAGTCACATGATAGTTCTCTATTTATAGTAGATATTTCTCTTACAGCTTTCTCTCTCTGTTTACATACTGCACTTCCTTCAGTACTTGTATCATACTTTACTGCATGATTATATCTTCTAACCTGCTATGAACTGTTGAGATGTACTGTACTCGCTCCTGTCCTGACTGGACCTGTTGAAAATATTACAGAGGACGAGGAGGAGGCTTGCCTGGACACTTACTACGGGGCAGCCTTAGATGACACCTGCGAGCTGGACCCTCAGGAGGACCCAGATCTAGCTGAGGATATCACCCCAATTGCCTAGACTAGATTAGTTAGGCTTATCTTACTTTATGCATTCTTGAGACATGTTTTAGTTAGACTTTATTTGGAGTTCAGAGTTGTATATATTCTTTCATCTGAGACCTTGTACTTCTGGATATTGCTGGGATTATCTTAGACTATTTCATCTATTTATTTCCTTGAGTTCTATTTCATATCGTGCTATCTCTTCCTTAGTGTGATTGATTTTTACTGCTATGTCACCCCCACTCGGGGAGTATAACTATTTAGATATATATTGTTAGATGTATGTTGACCTAGGACAGCGCTCTACCGCTGACACTGCGGCGTAGGCTGGGCGTTGTTACGTTCTCGTACCCTCACAGTGGGTGCGGGTCGTGACACCCCCAAACTTCTTCCTTCCTCCTCCTCTTACCTCTGCCTCCACAGACCCCCTCCTCGGCGGCGACCTCCCCCTTCGATCCCCTCCCCCTCCTCCGACTTCCTCCCCTTCCTCCTCGCGGCGACCTCCCCCTCCGACCTCCTCCTCCTCGTCCTCCTCCTCCCCCTCCTCCTCGGTGGCGACCTCCCCCTCCTCCTCGGTGACCTCCTCCGACCTCCTCCTCCCTACCTCTGATCCCCTCCTCCTCCGACCCCCTCACCCCCTCCTCCTCGGCCCCCTTCTCCTCCTCGGATAATTTTTTTAAATTTGTTACTTCTTTTCATATTTATATTATGTGTTTAATTAACCTATACTTGGACATGAAAATTATGACACAATGTAATAGCTAGAGTATTGGACACGGACACTGACACAATATAGTAGCTAGGGTTTTGGGCCGATACTAACCCGATTTCGATATTACCGATTTCCATATCGATACTCATAGGAATGGTATGAAACCGATAAGGCCGATACTAACCCGATTTCAATATCGATACTCATAGGAATAATCGATATTACCGACTAAGGAATGGTATGATACTCACAATGTAGTATCGATAAGGTCAATACTAACCCGATTTTGATATTACCGATTTCGATATCGATACTCATAGAAATGGCGGGACGAGGCCGTACACGTCGACTTTGAGGATCTGGGTTGACCCGTCCTCCCACTCCTGCTACTCTGTCATGACCCGCACCCAGAGTAAGGGTACAAGTGAGAAACAACGTCCCAGCCTATGCCACAGAAATGGCGTAGAACGTTGTCTAGGTCTACCATCCATCAATAGTTATAATATCAAAACCTATCGAGAATGGTCAACTCCGAACGGAGGACAAGCAATGACAATATAATATACTTAATCACAAACTCTAAGAACGACAATAGATAATACTGAAAGATAAAGACAACAATATTTATAATTATCATCCTAAAAATCCAATACAGAATAATACAAGTCCAAAATCTCTGAGTCAACAATCTCAAAACAAGCAATTAGCAAATAATAGCAAGCCTAAATAATCTGAAGACAAAGTCCAGTACTATACTAAAACCAGCTAAACTACACCAAGGCCTCATCTGCTAGAGCTAGCCTCTGCTGCACTAGGGTCTCCAACTCTATACCAACCACGTTATGAGGACCGTAATAGGTAGGGCACTCCTCCTCGTCATTTGTAATATTTTCAACAGGTCCAATCAGGAGGGGAACGAGTATAAAATCTCAAACAACAGTTCTAGTTAGACGATATTGAAAATATAACAGTAAATAGAGATAATATACTAGGTAAGGTAGAAAGTACATGCATCCTGGCAGGGCATATCAAAACTGTAAATGAGAAGGGTAAGAGAACATTGTATAACATGTACGAGAATATCTGGAACTACAATCTAGGTGAGTTTAGCACTAGTTTCAACATGTGATCAGCTTAGAACTTGATACAATGTTTGGCCTGGCTAATCATACGTGAGTGTATGATTAATACTATACAGTGAGGATAATATAAGGGTGATACAGCGAGGATAATATAAGGGTGATACAGTGATGATATAAAATACTGATACAGTGGGGTATTGATCACATATCTACGCTAACACCCGCATCCCTGACTAGTATAGTGGATCCAGTCATGACACTTCATGACACGTATTCTCTGAGGAGGTCGCGAGCCTTCGTAGGAATCGTATCTATACAATGAACAATGAAGACTTGTCCAGTGTATACCATATATAAGAGGAATAACATCTTATGACGGGATCCAGACAAATACCAATCTATGTGAACCATGTGTCGAGAGAATAAGGATATCTACATTAAATACTAGAAACAAAGACGATATCATAAAACAGAAATATTATCAGAGAATGTACTCGTCTGGTACCCTGAATGACTGATGAAAACAGATGTCTGAACTGGAGTCTCAAAGTCCTAGTTAAAGCAATTGCAGGTTATGATGTATTCAGAAATAAGGTAAATGAAGTGTACGATACAATCTACATAATTTCTAAGTCAATCTAGGTCAAAGTCAACTCTGGTCAACTGTCTAGGTCAAACTAGGTCAACAAGTCAATTTTGGTTAACTAGGAGTCAAACTTGGTCATACTAACTCACACCAAGCCAAACTAAGTCACACTAGGTCAATCTAAGTCAATCTATGTCAAACAAGGTCATGCCATGTCAAATTAGGTCACACAAAGTCAACTAGGTCAAATTAGGCCTAACAAAGTCAAACTAGTACAATCTAGATCAAGGGTTGACCTATAGTTGACTTTGGTCGTCTGGTCAACTCTAGTCTAAGTATCTTATACCAACAATTCCCTACTAAGATACAAATCTAGGTATCAAAAAACCAACATTAGCCTATACCATGTATTTTACCTATCAATCTATCCTAGACTATAGACTAATCCTCATGCTAGGCTTAGTAGGTAATCAACCAAGATCATACATATAATAGATATGTACTGTAATATATATGGGTGGTATCATATCTATATATCTAGGATACAACCTCTAACTATATACTATAGGTAACTATCTACCCTAGATTAATAGGGTACGTGGTAACACTCTATACCTAGGCTATAGGCTAACTAAACTTAGACTACTTAAGAAACCCCATTATCTATAAATATATCATTATCTATGCTAATAGGTAATATCCTATACTTTAGACTATAGGTAAACTATTATCTAAATATTTAGAAGGCAACCCCCAAAACTCAGATGCTTGTGTTCTGCTACTGCACAGTGCAGTGAACTCAACCCAACTCAACAACTCTCACACACACCCACAACTCTAATACACCAGTTAACTCTTAAACTGGAAACCATATTGGATACTCACAACCCTCAAACACCTTAAAACCCCAAACAAGTTAACACCAAAAAATCTGGAACTAACAACACACAATATCAGTCTATATGTAGTCGAACCCCCAAATCCAAACAACAAACTCGAAACCCAACATGAAACAAATATGGAACATAAAACTAAACCCTGGTTCATAATTGAAAACTTATTTGAAAACCTCAGTTCGAATTTACTCTTTCCAAACTTATTTTGAAAACTGTTAACAGTGCATGTATCAGCAAAATCAACATTTAAACCCATTTCAGTTTGAAAACCTAACAATTCACAACATCCACATCACAGGTATTAAGTAAACTCATTTGAAAACTAGAATTTGAATCCAAACTTTTGAAATCATTGGAAATATTTCGAAATTCCAAATAGCTGCATGTATCAGACAGTTAGCAATTTTGATCCAAAACCAAATAAAGGGGAAAATACATGCCAACATAGGTGGAGGGGTCTATTCGTGTCCACACAGTGTTAATCAGTGACACAAAACGTGTCTAAACAAGTGTCTGAACCGTGTATCAGTGAAGGTAAAACTGTGCAGTGAAAGAGGCTCGTGCACGTTTGTCGAGCCACAAAGGACATGTCATACGAACCCACAAGTGTTGTGGCTGTGTTCCAAGCTAGGGTAGGTCTGGGGCTAGGGTTAGGGTAGCCTGACACGAGTCCAATTGTCCTCGTGTCCGCGCACGAAGTGCGTATCAGAGGCACTTGTGCGCGCGCATGTGCAGTATGGTCGAGACAGTACAGGTCGGATATCTCTCAAACCACTCGATGGTTTCTTCTCAAATTTTATGTGCATAGTGTTAGTGATTGCCCGCACCCACACACCAAATTTTAGGTGTCGGGGTGCCGTGTCGTGTCCGTTAGGACACCCGAGTAGCAGGGGAGCCGCACGTTGTGTCGTGCAGCATCCTCGTATCCATTTTGGATACGAAAACCCCACAAAAATTGACTCAGTCGACTTGATATACAATATAGACCTAATTAGCTACAAACCTATGCAATTAGTTTTGCAAATTACTAAAATTCATTTCTTTGTGGCATTTCACCAAACATTTATTTAAAAATACCGATACGTGTCCGATACGGACACGAAATGGACACGAATTCCTACCAAACTTGGGCTACACCTAGGAAAATCCTAAATGGATGCTTCTATGTAAAGAAATCAGGAATTCATTAGGGTTTGTAGGGTTTTACCTATTGAGAGTTCAAACTCAATGTAAAGAGCCTAGAGTTGATGTCTTCCTCGATTTGCTATGGTTCAATGTCCCCAAACCTTGCTAGCAAGCCTCCACAAGTCTCCTCTACTGTAGGGGATGATGATGCAATTTATTTGACTCAATTTGGACTCAATTTGGATTAAATGGGAGAATTTTAGGGAAGAACAAATTAGGGTTCTTTCTAGATATTTAAAAAGAGGCAAGGGCTCTTAAGTGTGATACTTATAGGAGGGGGGGCTTGTATGGCTGGCCAAACTAAGGAAATTATGGTTTTGCAATAGCTAGATGTGTGGCTAAGGTTCTTCCACCCAATTTCAAGTCCTCCTATTGGTTCAATTAGTCCTAAGGCTTCTTTTCTACAAATATCTTAAGGAAATATCCTACTACAATAATATCTAGATATTACTAACCTTATCATTAAGTCCCTAACCTTTTAACTAAACCTCCATGAACCTCATTAGCATCTAGGTTAAGTCAAAATTAGGTTAGTTTCTAATAAATAATTAGCACCACAATAATCAATCAAAATTCATTTTCACCAATAAGTCAAAAATGACCAAAATACCCTTAGGCTAAAAAGTGGTAATTAGCTAATCTAATCACATGGGTTAGACCTCCATAGTCATGGTTAGTCTCTAGGCTAAGCAGCTCTAAGGTTACACTAGTCAAAGAACAAAAATCACAAAACACTAATTTAATGATATTAAAATAATCAAAATTACTAATAAATCAATAACATGATTTAAACCTATTATTAAATAATCAATTTTACAAAAGTTTAAAATTACCCTTATTTTTGAAAACAGGCAGTTACATACTCCTAGTACTCCGGCTGCAGATCACAAAGGAGTTAGTGAGGACGATTTACTTGATGAGGAGGACGGCTTATCTCTGTCGTTCACTCGTTCTTCGGTCGGTGGAGCTTGTCTTGATATTCCTTCAGTATCTACTCCTACTGGTGCTGCTATAGTGCCCCGCTCCTCGCGGTCCACTATGTAATACCTATGGCTTGTTGACTCAGTCTCGAACTGAGTCTTTGGTGAAACCTTTGTCGGTGTCGATTGATCACGGATGAAATGCAATGAACCTTTCCAATTGATGGATTGGCTTCTATTGAAATGAATCCAAGAGTTTTACTGAATGTTTTCTCTTCGCTGCTTGGTTTTGATGAATGCGTTTTCGTGTTGGTTTTCGATGATTGGTTTTCATTGTTCGCTTTCATCGCATTTCGCATTCATTCCGAATCTTGAGAGAAAGAGACGAAGTATGCTAATCAACTGTTGGTGCCATTGTAGGCCGCGTGAATTGTTCGTGAACGGCGCATGAAGTCCCTCCTTCTCTCTACTAAGATTCATCTCGGTGAGTTGCTTCAACCGAACAAACGTTGATCTGTACGCCTAAGAAAAATGATCTCTAGTCTACTCTGTTGCCTTGTCCCTGTGATCAACGATGCCTCAATAACAAAAGATAAGAGAAGATAATGAATGAATCATATGTAAAATGGAACTGTCGCTTGCTTGCTTCAATATGAACTGTATGCTCTTATAAATTGCCTAAAAGAGATAGCTCGGTATGGAAATCATGGCTTGACCGTGCAAGAAGAAGAAGAGAATGGAAATGGTTTCAAGTTGCTAGGCTCGTGCATGGTAGAATTATCTGATAGCTGCATTCGCATTGGTCTAGACAACTTGTGCACAAGGAGGTAATCTCTCGATCGATTCTGGGGGCACCTGGAGTCGATCGGCCTAGGAGAGAACAGGATACTTGGGGCTAGAAGTCCCCGCAGAAAAAGGGTGTTAGTCTATTAGTAGTTGGGCAAGAAGTTCCGATTGCTAGTAATGGGAATACCCATGGACCACAATAGTTAGGTTCATGCATATAGATAGAGATTTATTGCAAGCCTAACATGCAGGGACGGAAATGAGAATGTTTAATATATACAAATTGTGCTAACCTGTTTTGTGCAGGGATGACTGTCGGCGTTGGTAAGTTGGCTATGAATTTTCTGCTGTCATATTTCTTATGAATTGTTAAAAAGAGCCTAGACAAGTAGAAAGAGCACTAGTAAATATGTAGCTTCACATGTTGAATTAGTGCAGATATTTGTGAGTTTCGGCGAAGAGCCGCTCGCCAGTACATGATGTATGCTGACCCACGTTGTGGGCATCCTTTTCAGTAAGCAAAGGAGACATAGGGATTTCAAGGAGGCACAAAAGCTCGTTTAGCCCAGTAGAGCTGCGGACTGCCTCGAAGCTTTCTTTTATTTCAAGTCAAGTTCAAGTTTCTTTTCCTTCTGAAGGTGTCTTTCAATTCCAGCTTGTAATAAAGGGATATCATGTATGGGCATTGTGGCTATTTTCAAAAGAGTATTTCAAAGAAAATCTTGTAGCCAAATTATAAGGCAAATCTGAGTTGCAAAGCTTTGTACTTGTATTCCAATCAAGCTATCAATAAAATGAGTATTTCCATTTCAAATCTCTGTGTTCAATATTTGGTTTTCTGCAATGGGTGCGTGCGTGTGTTTTGCTTAACTAATGGGTGCGTGCGTGTGTTTTTGCTTGACTAGTTGTTTTGTGCAGGTACATGGCCTTGTGCAAGCGCAACTTAGGCTTGCACGACATTACGCCTTAGCGAGGACGATCGATCCCGCAGGGATCCAGGCAAGACGGATGACCCTAGCGGGATCGGGGCGTGACAAAGTGGTATCAAAGCCAGGTTTTACGTCCTTGGCCTCTTGCAAATATCATTTTCAAAAAGTATATAAAGTACTTTGACGGCTTTCAAAAGTGTCCCGATTTTGAGTTATGAAAACCAATGCCCCATACAATAAGTCCATAATATTTTATGAGACTGACAGAAGTTATACTATTTTGTAGAGAAATGGCTCCTCCTCGTGCATCTGGCTCGACCGATCCGGTAGAATGGATCATGAGAATGTTGGAGCTGCAAAGGCAGGATAGTGAGAAAAATAACCAAATACACCAGGCCCGAGCGGCTGCCCAACAAAAGCAGTTGGATGCCCTGACCCAGCTTGTCACGGCGCTTGCGGCCAATCAAAATGCCACCGCAGCGATGGAACAGACGGGAACGCCCGAGATCGAGCCTGTAGAGGGTGAAGAGCCCCAGCCAGCGCAAAGGCACACTGTCTTTAGGCCAAAGGACTTCTTAGACGCAAAACCTCCGGAATTTGAAGGCAGGACGTCACCCGACAAGGTGATGGACTGGATAGATAAAGTGGAGAGTCTGTTCGCGTTCATAGGAGTTCCAAGTAGCAAAAAGGTAGTTTGTGCCGTTATGCTCCTACGGCTGCGGACGAAGGATTGGTGGAAGACGAAGAAGCCGGCGCTACTCGCAATGGCTAGGAATGGGAAGATCTCATGGGCCTCCTTCAAGAAGGCGTTTCTGGATCAATATCTGCCTCCAGCCATGAGTAAGAAGATGGAGGATGACTTCATCACACTGAAACAGGGGGATATGTCCGTGGAGGACTATGAATCTGAATTTGCTAAGCTAGCAAATTTTGCCGCTGCTTTGCTCCCCACGGAACAGTCTCGCATAAATCGATTCGTTGATGGTCTGAATAACAACATCCAGTTAAGTGTGCTGAATCGAGAATGTGGGTCCTATTCTCAAGCCTTTGAAGCGGCACTACAGGTAGAACAATTCCAGCAAAAGAAGGCGTCAGCAAAGACGCAGAATAGTCGGAATCAGCCCGCCAAAAGATATCATGACGGGGAGAAAAAGACTGACGGAGAAAAGAAGACTGGCGGGGAACAATATAATAAGCCCGTGTGCGCTTTCTGCGGTAGGCATGGACACACAAAGGAAGTTTGTCGTTCTGCCAACGGAGAGTGTTTCAACTGTAGTCAAAAGGGCCACCGTGCTATAAATTGCCAGAATAAGAGAGTTCGGCCGCTGAACAACAACGACACTGAAGAGCGTGGGCAGCTGCCAGGCCCACCGCCCCTTCGAGACCACCCGCAGAACCAGCCACAGCGGACTAATGCGTGCGTCTATAATCTCTCCACATTGCTTGACCCTGAATGCAATACTAGTAGAGGTGAGTTTTGTTTCTTAAGTTTTGAGGACAAAACTTTTTCTCAGTGGGTTATTATGTAGTGCCCCGCTCCTCGCGGTCCACTATGTAATACCTATGGCTTGTTGACTCAGTCTCGAACTAAGGCTTTGGTGAAACCTTTGTCGGTGTCGATTGATCACGAATGAAATACAATGAACCTTTCCAATTGATGGATTGGCTTCTATTGAAATGAATCCAAGAGTTTTACTGAATGTTTTCTCTTCGCTGCTTGGTTTTGATGAATGCGTTTTCGTGTTGGTTTTCGATGATTGGTTTTCATTGTTCGCTTTCATCGCATTTCGCATTCATTCCGAATCTTGAGAGAAAGAGATGAAGTATGCTAATCAACTGTTGGTGCCATTGTAGGCTGTATGAATTGTTCGTGAACGATGCGTGAAGTCCCTCCTTCTCTCTACTAAGATTCATCTCGGTGAGTTGCTTGAACCGGGCTTGCATTTATTTGTACGCCCTAATAAAAATGATCTCTAGTCTACTCTGTTGCCTTGTCCCTGTGATCAACGATGCCTCAATAACAAAAGATAAGAGAAGATAATGAATGAATCATATGTAAAATGGAACTGTCGCTTGCTTGCTTCAATATGAACTGTATGCTCTTATGAATTGCCTAAAAGAGATAGCTCGGTTTGGAAATCACGGCTTGACCGTGCAAGAAGAAGAAGAGAATGGAAATGGTTTCAAGTTGCTAGGCTCGTGCATGGTAGAATTATCTGATAGCTGCATTCGCATTGGTCTAGACAACTTGTGCACAAGGAGGTAATCTCTCGATCGATTCTGGGGGCACCTGGAGTCGATCGGCCTAGGAGAGAATAGGACACTTGGGGCTAGAAGTCCCCGCAGAAAAAGGGTGTTAGTCTATTAGTAGTTGGGCAAGAAGTTCCGATTGCTAGTAATGGGAATACCCATGGACCACAATAGTTAGGTTCATGCATATAGATAGAGATTTATTGCAAGCCTAACATGCAGGGACAGAAATGAGAATGTTTAATATATACAAATTGTGCTAACCTGTTTTGTGCAGGGATGACTGTCGGCGTTGGTAAGTTGGCTATGAATTTTCTGCTGTCATGTTTCTTATGAATTGTTAAAAAGAACCTAGACAAGTAGAAAGAGCACTAGTAAATATGTAGCTTCACATGTTGAATTAGTGCAGATATTTGTGAGTTTCGGCGAAGAGCCGCTCGCCAGTATATGATGTGTGCTGACCCACGTTGTGGGCATCCTTTTCAGTAAGCAAAGGAGACAGGGGGATTTCAAGGAGGCATAAAAGCTCGTCTAGTCCAGTAGAGCTGCGGACTGCCTCGAAGCTTTCTTTTATTTCAAGTCAAGTTCAAGTTTCTTTTCCTTCTGAAGGTGTCTTTCAATTCCAGCTTGTAATAAAGGGATATCATGTATGGGCATTGTGGCTATTTTCAAAAGAGTGTTTCAAAGAAAATCTTGTAGCCAAATTATAAGGCAAATCTGAGTTGCAAAGCTTTGTACTTGTATTCCAATCAAGCTATCAATAAAATGAGTATTTCTATTTCAAATCTCTGTGTTCAATATTTGGTTTTCTGCAATGGGTGCGTGCGTGTGTTTTGCTTAACTAATGGGTGCGTGCGTGTGTTTTTGCTTGACTAGTTGTTTTGTGCAGGTACATGGCCTTGTGCAAGTGTAACTTAGGCTTGCACGGCATTACGCCTTAGCGAGGACGATCGATCCCGCAGGGATCCAGGCAAGACGGACGACCCTAGCGGGATCGGAGCGTGACAGCTGTGTCCCACCATCTTCTACGCTGGAGACTACACCAGTGGCTCCTACTGCGACGAATCCATATCCTGGCCTTTTATCGACAGTGGAGTGTACATACCTCGACCAAGTTTTGTAGACCCTCCTACTATGCCAGAGCGGCTAGCAAACATCACTCGTACCGAGCTGTGGACCGATGGAACGATGTAAGTATATTAATGTTAGTGGACACATTTATTCATACTATATTTATTATCTAATCATACATTGTTTTGTTTATTCCAGGTTCTTTTCGGTCCAGGCTGGTAGATATTTGGGGGAGTTGATGCGTCGACAATTCCATGGTCCCTATCTAAACTTCCGAGACATCCTAGTTGATAGACGATTCATTTGGCTAGAGATGCTTGAGGTATGTATAAATAATATCGTCTTTGTTTACAAAATTTCTTAAATATTTGCTTATTTGTTTTTATTTATCCTTATTTACAGAAGTTGTACTAGTGACAGGCACATAAAGATCAGGCGATTCGGAAGTGCTATAAGTCCGTCGCCAGCAAGAGGTTGAGGGATATGGTCAACGATTAGAAGGCATTATTTCTACTAGGTAGTGATCGACACTAGGAGTGGTTGAAGGAGAAATTCTGGAAGGAGATGAAGAAGAAGAAGATGGACACTCCGGCCTATAAGGACAAGTGTGAGAAGGCAAAGGCTGCCCGTGCTAAGGGTGGTCACCACACGGGTGGATCCATCCCAATTACAGAGTATTATCGATGGCTGGTGAGTATTCTTATTTGTTATTTCTTCAATTGTTTAAATTTATTATTTAGTTATAATTGATGTTTAATTGTTATAGTACGAGGAGGTCGCCAAGGCAGGCGGAGATCCGAACGCCGTGGACTTTCCTAAAGTTTTTTAGCGTACCCATAAGCGAAAGAAGGATAGGAAGCTCATAGATGATCGGGCGACCAAAGCCTATGTAAGTTTTCCGAGTACTATATCTAATTACATTTCTACTCCGTCTTTATACGTACTTAACTATATTTAGTTTACCCAAATAGTTAGTCCGAACTCTAATATGAATATTTACTCTAAATCATAACCCTAAGTAGCATTATAAATTTAAAAATAGTTCAAGAGACGTATGAGAATGTAACCATAACAATACTTAGTAGTAACTAAAGTAGCAATATTAACTCTAACTCTATTCACCTATATAAATATAGGAGACATATAAGACTTTAGAGAGTCGAGTCGGTAAGAGAGGGACTGCGGAGGGGGGAGCTGGGACTAGTCAGCCACCATCATCGGCTGTAAGGAAAGACTTGTGGATACAAGCCGTCGGTAGAGGGAAAGGGGGCGCGTGTACGGTATCGGATCGTTGGCACCCCAGCCATCCGTTTATTCCAGAGCTCCTCTATCGCCACCACCTCCACCTCCACAGACCGACGATACTGTCGACGCCTACACCTTGTGGCAGATTACACAGATTCTGGCGGCCCTTTAGGGTCATATGGGGCAGATGAGTAGAGCTCTGATCACAGGAAGTCTGCCCCTACTACACCGGCTTCTACTTCGACCACAACGCCTCCGCCAACGACTGCTCCTCCAACCACAGCGCCTACTACACCGGATCCTCCTCCGACCACAGTACCTCTTATCGTACCGCCGACTCTTCCAGACGTCGTTCCTGTCCAGGACGTACAACGGATCGTCACTTTGGTCCTAGGGCAGTTATATTCATATGGACGGATGGCTATACCTCCGCCACCTCCTCCACCACCACCACCATTATTTTGAGTTTTGTTTATTTTTTGGTTGTATTTGACGATGAGTTTGTATAAACTTTAGGGGTTTGATCAATATTTGTGTATATGTACTATATTGCGACTGTTGGATGAGTTTATGTACGACTGAACATATTTGACTGTTGGACGTGTTTGATCGAGATACTTGGGTTTATTTTTTATATGTTGGGGTTATATTTAATATGGTATAAATATTGGGTTAATTTTTTATTTGAATGTTGACATATTTGACTTTTGGAATGAGTTTATGTATGACATCTCTATTCACAGGTTTGAGCAAAGCTAGAACAATTAAATGTAGTATAAATAAAAACTTTAGCAAATAACCAGAGGCGGATTAGCGATGTAAATCTGAAAATTTTGCAGGCTAGCGACTAACCCGCGACGGAATAGCGACAGAATTCTGGAAATATTTCCAGGTTAGCGACGGGTTAGCGACGAAAATATTCATCGCTGAGCTTCTGTCTGATACAAAAGCCGTATCAGACGAGTCAGCGACAAAAATTTTCATTGCTGAGCTTCTGGAAAATTTGGTATTTTGGCTCACTAAAAAATATCGGTAATCCGTCGTTAATATGTCGCTGTGGTTGTCGACATTTATAATTCGTTGCTAATCCGTCGCTATAATTCGTCGATAATTTCGTTGGTAATCTGTCACTATCGCGACGAAAAACGGACGGATGTGTTATAGCGACGTTAAGTTTATCGACGTTAAATATCCGTCGGTAAACATATTTAGTGACGTAAAATATGTATTTAGCAACAGAAATTTTCGTCGCTAAATACCAATATTTAATAGTAATTATACAAGATTTCAAAATAAGCCTTTCCTTTACCAGGCCATGGAGGTCGCCGATTTATCACATGACATGCTCATTGAATTGATTCTGTCCAAAGCTCCTGATGAAGTTTCATATCATGTAACATGAAAGACTTGTTGAAGTTAGATGCACCAAATTTCTTTCTGCAACTCTATTTTGCTGAGGAGTATTAGGACACGTCATTTGTCGTTGAATGGAGTTATTATCACAATAGTGAAAGGAATCAGCTAATATGAATTCACCACTGTTGTCGCTCCTTAAGCATCAGATTTTCTGCCCAAACTCCTTATTTTGTTGAATTAAACAAACTTGAGTAGTGCTTCACTCTTTTCTTTCAAAAAATACACCTACGTGTATTTGGAATGATCAATGACAACACCATGATATAATAATAACCACTATAACTTGGTATTTTTTTGGTCCCATCAGATCAGTATGAATGAATTCGAACAGCCTCGACCTCTGATTAGATGAGCTTTTGAAATGAAGACGATGTGGTTTGTCGTATTTTCAGCCTTGACAAATCACATATTCATGTATATTTTAATGAGTTGGTAAGCCATCTAGCTACTTTTTTGAGATATTTTCTACAACATTTGATATCCCAAATGGCCTAATCAGACATGCCAAGTGGTCACACCATCAGTTTGGCTCATCTTCTTCACATATGCCTTACCTACTGACATAACAAATAGGGAATCTTTTCGATCTCACCAACAAGAAGAGCATCAGCTACAATGTTTCTCACATTATCAAGCAATTTCACATCTTTTGGACTAAACAGAACATGTTTTCCTGAATTAGTAATTTGAGAAACTGAAACTTAATTTTTCTTCAAACCTGGAACATTATAGACATCGTTCAACTTTATAATTGTATTAGTAGCACCAATCTTCCCCACTCCTTTCGTTACTAGATAAGTTGGGTTATAAGCTGTGATAATAACTCATTCTCCATCATGTTGACGTAGCTCCGAAAATAATGAATCATTTCCGGTTACGTGATGTGAACCACCAGAATCAATGATCCAATCCTCTTTGTAGTCGATGTAGTTGACTGGTGCTTGGTTTGTTTCTTGTTTAAGAGCCATGTTGTCTCTTTTTTTAATTACTTTAGTAGTGAAGCATTGTTCCCAGTTGAGTTGACATCTTCTCCATCTTCACAAACAACATTCACTCAGAGAACTTCACACAACAATTTCTCTTGATGTACCCAATCTTTTTGTATTTGTAGCATTTGATTGGCCTATTGCCTTGTGGACTCCATGACTTCTTTGCATTTATGCCTTCTTTTGGATCTTTCTCAATAGACTTTCTTCTTGAGAAGAGAATAGCATCAGGTTCTGAATAAGAATTCTTAGCAAATTATTTAGCCAAATGCTCCTGGTTAGATAGCAAGTTCTCTAATTCTTCAACTGACGTTTGACTTGCCCATCCTTGAATTGAGGTAATAAAGGGCGAGTATTCCTTCCATAAACTGCGAATAAGAAATCATCGTAGGCGAGCTTCATTGATTTTCTCATCCGTGTCTAATTCTAAAATTTTAGCACAAATGTTCTTAACCCATAAGGAATATTCTGAAATTGACATACAACTCTTTGTGTTGTCATAGCTAATTCATTTTCCAAGAACTACAACCTTGCTGTGTTCTTACTGGAAAATAACCTTTCAAGAGTTTTCCATAGATTTTCTCAAAGCAAACAAAGCCTTTCCACATTTGGTCTTTCATTTCCTTCGTTGTTCAGTATTGTCAGGAGTGTCATCTGGGATATGTGCGTCAGTACCGAAAACTAGTTCCCATAGGTCTTGGCCTTGAAGATACACCATCTACACATTCTCCAATACTTGTATTTGTGCCTACAAGATTCTTGACACCATGTTGCGTGCTGGAGCTGCTTCCCCATTGATTAACTCCATTTAGCATGATAACAATTCCCTTTCAGAGTTTCAAACTTCTCTAACATGACACACTTGATAGACAAGAAGAATGAAATAACAAATAACCTTAATGTGGCTCTGATAACATGTAAAAAAAAGAAAACTAATAAAGAGGAAGTGGATATTGGAGACTAATGGAATGTATTATTGAAAAAACCCCAGGAATGGTTACATCAGATTGTACTACTTTATAGACTTAGAAGCATAATAAACTCACTTACAATAAACACTCACTACCAAAATATGTCACATTAGCGACACCAGAAGACGTCGCTAAACATCAAAAAAATGTCGCTAAAGTAAATCTGCGACGAACTTAGCGACATTTGGACGATGTCGCATAAAACATGGGCGCTAACAGGAAAAACGTCGCCTTTCGTCGCTATAGCGACGTATTTCTGCGATGTAGAACGTCGCTAGGGTTTTTCACAAGTAGCGATGTTTACCGACATAATGTTGCTAATCTGCGACGAAATAATTCGTTGCTAATATTCGTTGAATTTCAACAGTTAGCGACGTTGTTTGTAAAGTTTAGCGACATTTAGCGACTCGATATCTAGCAATTTCGTTTTGCCATGTCACCATTTTAGCGACGTTTGGCGACAACCAGCGACGTTACGATACTTGCATAGCGACGTACTGATACGAACTTAGCGACGAAGATAGCGACGTGGACTGGCTAAAGTTGCTGACCTGTAATTTTTGCCACGTCAGCATGTTGGCGACGTTCTGCGACATTCAGCGACATGCTAATTCTCAGTTTAGCGATGTTATGATACAAGCTTGCAACGTTGTCTTGCGTCGTTAAGCGTCGCTAAATGTCGTTAAATACAAAAAAATAAAGTTGTATGCTTTTTACATAAATTACAGTTACATTATAAAGCATTGTACCTGCACATTGTACCTGCATTTAGAGTGACAGTTTGCATATAATAGACCCGGAGCAACTCCCCGTAGAATTCCTTGGGTTCGTCGACCACTTCGATGGAATACTAAACACCAGTAAACAAATATAGAGACAAATGATAAAAAAGAGCTATCAATAATCAAATAAATAGAATCTAACGATCAGAAAGACATGCAATAGCCGGGTGGATACAAATACACTACCAAACGGCTATAAAAGTGTGTCCGATAACATTCAACATAACATAACACAAATTGTAAGTGTATAAAATAAATACATAAAGACCCAACAATGGGTCACCAACACATCAAATGAATAAGTCCACTAAAGGACTACTACGCCTGGTCAGGATGAGGAGGAGTAGGAGTAGGCAGTCCCGGTATCTGGGACATCATGAACCTATACTGCGTCGGGTCAGCATCACCGATGACGTCTCATCAATAGAAGGAAGAGAAGGCAGTGGAACCGCTACAGCCGGTGTGGATGCCGACGCACGACCAGGAAGTATCTGCTTAATGGCTAGCAGTCTGGAGTTGGTGGAGTCCATAACAGCCACCAGCCTCGAAACTTGCTCGCCAATGGCCATCTACGACCCGTGCAATACGTGAACGGCAATATTCGCCCTCTCCTGCACTACCTAAACGGTACGATCCGTCCTCTTGCCCGTCTCCCAAATGGTACGCTCGAGCATATCAAATCATGCAGTGAGGGCCTCATCTTCCGTCTGCGGCTGAGAGGGCTTCTCCGCAATCCTCCGCAATAGCTCGTCACGGAGCTCAGTAAGCTGGCGATGGAGTTTCTCACTTGGACCGACTCCTGTGAGGGGTATGAAGAATGCACACTGGCAGAGGGGGCCTTGGACGACTACGTCGCCATAAAGGTGCCGTAGGTCCCGTATCGTAGTACGTATCCCTATGAAGACCACCAACAGCGGTTATCCAGAGCTCATCCAACGTCTGAGCCAGAGGGGGCTGCGAGGAAGTACCCGCCCCTTCCACTGGATATGTACTAGACATCTCACCCTCTACCCTACAATACTCCTCCTAGAAAAATGTGTATCTCGATAAGCATAATATTTACTACTATCCTTTTTTCACATCTATGGATATATATATATATATTGCCGATTTCTTAAGTTATACTAAATTTAGTGACACGTAAAGTAATACTAACATAGCTTTGCCTGGCCCGATCATCGATGAGCTTTCCGTCCTTCCGATGGGTGGCCAGGAAGACGGTCACCTTGATGGGATTCTCAACCCTCTTTATCTGTTATAATAATATATTTGTCATTAAAATTTTATTCCTACTTTTATTAAAATAATATATTACAGTAAAACACATACCAGGCGACAAAAATATTCTCTCATGGGAATCGAGCCACCACACCACTTCCTTGCCTTCGTCCTAGCCGTCTTCGCCTTCTCCGACGGTTCCTTGTACATAGGAGCGTCGAATCTAGCCTTCATGGCAGTCCACTGCTCGGGCGTGATCCAACCTTGGATCGATTTTCTGGAGCGGTCTCGAGCCTTCTGGTCGTCGATCGCATCCCGGATCAACTTGGTGGCAACGACAGAGAATTGCTTCTCGATCGTCTCAGCCCGGTGTAGTGAAAAAAAATATATTTTCTACAAGAATTAGGTAGTTATATATATGCATAAAACATGATTTATACTAAAAGCAATATACTTTAGTTACCTTGAAGTGGATAAACCAGAATGCCTTCCTCTCGTCCGAGGCATCCGAGTAGTTGATCCAAAGGCCCCCGTAGTTGGACCTCAAAAATAGCCCCAATGCCCTCTGAACTAACGGGGGACGATATCTACAAAACGATAATTAAATTCATGAATATATAAATATAAGTATATATAAATGTTAACTAATTAACTTACTTTGTAGGACCATCGGACCAAATCTCTATCCTCGTCTCGTCCGGAGGGGATGGGGGATCGCTCAGATCATATGTAGACGGCATAGGTGCGACCTCCTCCACCCGCTCCTCCGTCTCCATAGTGTCGTCCGCAGGAGGAACGCTGCTGGATGGGATAGTATCAGGCCTGGAACTATCCGTCCCAGGAGTACTGCCATGTATCGTCGACGCAGACTGAGATCTAAGTGGCTGGTATACTAGAGTACTAGGAGACGAGGGACCGACATCGTCATCCACTAACGGAGCACCACTCCGACGTCCACTGGTGGAACCTCTACCTCCACGGGATACTCTACCACCACGGGGGTACGATCCTCTGCGTCCTACCATACCTGATAGAAATATATATCTACTAACGTATCACAGTTTATAAAAATCGATCCGGAGCAACCCTCCATTGAATTTTTAGACAATAACCATGCATTTAACATATCACAATTTATAAAAATAGACTCGGAGCAACCCTCCGCTAAATTTTTAGATAATAACCAAGTCTAGATAATAGCATCCAAAAACATCCAAGTCTAAATATTAACCATGTCTAGAAAATAAGAAATATCAAGAGTTGTAAAACCATCCAAGTCTAACCCAGAAATAAGTCTACCAGAAATAAATCTGATCAAAAATCATATCATATATATATCTACTGTTATCTATGCTGGGGCAGATAGAACTCCCTTAGCTACCGCGCATAAGTAGGATGCACGCCAGCAAGATCAATATCCAGAGGAGATAGATGACTGGAACTCCCAGTGTAACTTTCCTCTGGTTCCACTTTCTCCTTCACAACTATCGCGGCTTTAGGAATCACTTCCTCCTTAATAGTAGGAGGAAGTTCTTCCTTGACCTTCATCTCTGCAGTAGGTACCACTACCTCCTCAACAGCAGGAGGAAACACTACCTCCTCAGTAGCAAGAGGTGCCACTACCTTCTCAGCAGCCATCTGTGCCTCTCTCAAGCGACATACTCGAGTCATAGGTGCCATCTGGTAAGATTGATGGAAACATGGAGATTAATTAGAGATTTAAAAATATAACAATATTAGTCGTATAATGTGGAAGACTCATTATTGTATGAAAATTAATTAGTGGTTGAACATATTTTACTTTTTATTTTATTTTCAATCATCTTCTAAAAATTTATCTTCTTCGTCCTCCGCGTTCTCATCTTTTTCTTCCTCCTCATCTTTGTTTTCATCTACTTCATTTTTCTCTTCGGATACTTCTACCTTTTCTACACGATTAAATGTGTAATATAGAACATCCATTGTGTCCACGTCAACTGTATTTGTTACGAGAGGTAGCTCGTCCTCCTGATAAGCTATTTCATCAATATCGTAGGTATTTCTAGCTTTAGTCTTGCATACTGTCCACCAGTCCAACCTAGTTTTTCCCTGTCTAGAATAAGTAGTGAAGTAAACTAGTTTAGCCTGACTTGCTAGAATAAATGATTTGTATTCTGGATATCGACGCTGGTAGTTAAAATCCACAAGACCATGCTTGTCAATTTTCTAACCTTTATCTTGGATCGGATCGAACCAATCATACCTGAACAACACGATCCTAGCCGACGCTATGCCGTAGTTATATGCAACTCCATAATCTTCCGTAAGATGCCATTGAAATTATTGCTCAGATCGACATCTTTATAGTTTGTAGATCGAATACACAAACAACTATTTTTGGCCGAATCAAGATCGGAAAAGTTCTCTCTAATCGGAGAATTTATTGATAGCATTTGGAAAATCCTTGACCTCCTCTCATATCATGTCTCTAGTCCACCTTGGCGGTGGATTGGCCTTCTCCACAACGTCGGCACGAAAAGCATTGATTTTCCTCCGGAATGGATGGTCCTTCAGCAGGAACTGTCGATGACAATCGATGAAGCACGGTTTTCCTTCGTGTTTCAAACGAAAAACCTTCGTACGGTCCATGCAATACGGACATAAGAGACGACCATGAGTGCACCATTCAGATAACATTCCATAGGCCAGAAAGTCATTGCTGGTCCAAATCAGTGAGACCCTCATCTGAAAATTCTGCTTTCTAGAAACATCATAGGTGTTGGCACCTACTTCCCACAGTTGATTCAACTCATCTATCAATGGCTGTAAATACACATCAATATTCCTCTTCGGATTCTTCGGACCCGGGATAATAACGGTGAGAAACATATATGGAGTCTTCATGCACATCTAAGGCGATAGATTGTACGGAGTGACGATCACAGGCCAACACGAATATTGGGACCTCGAAAGTCCGAATGGGGTAAAACCGTCGGAGGAGAGACCCAATCTGACATTACCCGAATCCGAAGCAAAATCTGGATACTCTCGATTAAAGTACTTTCACGCTTCTCCATCAGATGGGAGATCCAACACTCCTTCAATTTGTACCCGTCTGTGCCAACTCATGTTTTCTGCAGTCTCCTTCACCATAAACAATATCTGCAACCACGGCGTCAACGGCAAGTAGTGCGTCGAGTCGGTAGGCTTCCTTGCACTAGGAGTCCTACTTGAACTTGTTGCCTTGTAGCAATCAGTACCACAAAATTTGTACGCGTCTTCATCCTTTTCGTCTTTATAGTACAACATGCACCCATTGCGACATACATCAATTTTCTCGTATCCCATCCAGAGAGATCTCACCATCCTCTTAGACTGCTAGAAGTCTGTAGGTAACTTTGCACCTTCTGATAAGATCTCTATAATCCACTCGATGATTTGGTTGTAGCATTCTTGAAAAAATATTGAAATTGGACTTGATGCTCAGCAGTCTTGTAACCACCTCCAATGATGAATGATTCTCACAACCAGGATATAAAGGAGTCCTTGCATTCTTCGGCAACTCCATGAACTTCGCAGCATCGGTATTCGGTGCCTCCTCAACCGCATCATGATTGTCCGGATCGAAACTAGGCCCCGCAGTATCAAAAACCATGTTCACCCACCCTTTGTCGTAACCAGCGTGATCATGGACATCCATATACGGCAAATTAAGCTCCAGCTCCGATGCTAAAGGCACATGTTCTTTGTGTGAGGTCCACTGATAGTAATTCGACATAAAACCTCTCGAGTACAAATGATATGTCAAGTCCACTTCTGGATGACATTTTATGTTGCGATATCTCACACATGGACACTTAATTTTGGTACGGTCCACGTACTAAGGGAAAGCCTTGGCGAACTGCAGGAACTGCTCTACTCTCCTGTATAAATTCATCCCGTATATCGCATATGTCATCAGGATGACGATTGTACATCCACGAACGATGTCGCAGATAGTAATTCATATCCATCAATTGTCAATAATTCTGCAAAGATAGATACATATTATTCGAGTATATTCCAAATGGATGCATAGACACATGCGTATTAAATGTGTGTCATCACATGTTTAATAAGAAGGCCCCCTCTCTGACCCCCCCCCCCTTCTGACCCCCCTCTACTTCCCTTCTTCTCATTCGACACTCTCAGCATCCTATTCTGCATCATATATATGATATCTACCTCAACCTCAACCTAGAGAAGTGTAAAAATACTAATATTAACCATGGTTCACAGTATCGTTATAGGTATCGAAATTGATATAATGAATCTCATGGCTTCTGCTACGAGAGCAAAATGTAGAACCAAACGTAAAGCAAAGGTGCATATTCAAAACATTAGAAGTAAAAAGTTTTCAATTGGTGTACTACCAATCAAAAACTTTTTACTTCTAATGTTTTGAATATGCACCTCTGCTTCACGTTTGGTTCTACATTTTGCTCTGGTAGCGGAAGCCATGAGATCCATGATACCGATTTTGATACCGATACCGATACTGTCAACCTTGGTTAATATTAATATTTTCAAACTTCTCTAGCTAGGTTGAGGTTGAGGTAGATATTATATATATGATGCGTAATAGTTAGCTGAATGAGCCGAATGAGAAGAAAGGAAGTTGGGAGGCTCACTCTATACACTCTACGATACTCACTCTATATACTCTAGGATACTACGATATACTACTAGTATACTCACTCTACACACTCTTACTTATGCAATACATATATAGGATACTATACTATATATGGGATACACTACTATTAAGACATATATACTCTCATATGGACATACAGTCCCCAACTCTAACCTATACCAGTCCACATCACCCCCTTTATTGAATTTGTCAAAAAGACACTCTAACATCCTATACATTCACATATATATATATATATATATATATATATATATATATATATATATATATATATATATATATATATATATATATATATATATATATATATATTTATATTATATATATATATATATATATATATATATATATATATATATATATATATATATATATATGAAGCTACTGTCACATATAATGAAGGAGGAAAATTAGATAATGGGAAGGGGGAGATGTGTCCCCAACTCCAACCTATACCAGTCCACATCTCCCCTTTCCCATTATCTAATTTTCCCCCTTCATTCATATGTGACAGTAGCTTCATATATATAAGATAATATATATATATATATATATATATATATATATATATATATATATATATATATATATATATATATATATATATATATATATATATATTTTATATATATATATATATATATATATATATATATATATATATATATATATATATATATATATATATATATATTCACTTATAAATATTAAAAAAATGTATATATATTCACTTATATATACCTACATATATGAGGGAGATAAGGTTGTGTCGTGTCAACGTGTGTGTGTGTGTGTGTCTGCGTGTCTGTGTCGTGTGTGTGTCAAAGTGTGTCTGTGTCAGTGTGCATGTGTGTGTGTCATGTGTGCGTGTATGTCATGTCAGTGTGTGCATATGTGTCGTGTCAAAGTGTGCGTGTGTCTGTGTGTATCGTATCAGCGTGTGTGTGTGTGTGTCTGTGTGTCGTGTCTGGAAAAGGGAGATAGGGTTAGGGTTATACCTTCCTTGGTAGGGTCGGGGTTGCCGAAAAGAGGAGGCGGGGAGGATATCGACGACGGGGAGGATGTCGATGGCGAGCGGAGTAAGAGGGGGCCGTTGTAAGAGGGGGCCGTCGGGGAGAGGGGTTCGCTGGAGGTAGGGGGTCGCCGAGGAGAGGGGGTAGCCGGAGGGAGGGGGTCGATGGAGGGAGGGGGTCGCTGTAACGCCCCAGTTCCAAAATACTTGGGACTAGATATGTATATCATGCCAGCTGTATACATACGAGTAAATGAAAAGCTCGTATGTATACATAAGCTGTAAAGTGTAGAAAGCCATGCTTAAACTAAATCTCATCCACAAATATGAAGTTTTAATGATATAATCAAATAGTCATTTATACAAACGTTGGGCGGAGACATATCTACTACCAACATGTTTAAATAAGAAAGAAATATACAAATAAATGATTTGGTCGAGCGAAGCAAACGACGAGTCCAAGAGCAATCATCACGACAGAATAGAGCGCAAGTCATGGCCTTAGCTATAGCACCTGCAGAGAGTCACAAAATACACCTGGAGAAATTACCAGGTCCTCAGAGGGACGTAACAAGATACAGGTTGAACATGCCATTATAACTGCAAATATAAACACTATAAAACTACAACACAACTGGGTCCCTAACCATCTAAGTAATATGAATTTTGAGGACAACTTTCTACGCAGGGACTGTAACGGATTCACGCAAGCAAGTAATAAAGAGTGTCCAACAAGTAGCGCTCATCCGAGACACTATCGGTCGGGTAACACGTAGCGCTCATCCGAGACACTATCTCCCAAATGTGTGTAAAAGTAAATGTAGCCCCTACGCTAGTAGCTGTCCCCTTTCCCCAATGATACTATACATGCATCGTAACCACGACACACCAACACGTGTCGTTTCCACAACACGGTTTATATTAAATAACTGTCAAGTCTTCTAACATGCATCTATTGACAGTTATTCCTACGCATGCGCACGGGTGATCAGCCAACACGCAAATGACCACTACATGATACTCACAACTCAACACAACTCGTGATACAATCGTGACAAAGTTAAAGACATGCACTCTATTGACAGAAGCCTCTTAACTCTAGGTCCACAAGTAAAAAAAACTGAAAATGAAAGTACGAAAAATAATAACAGAATAATAAGATGCAACTAAATGTAAGCATAAATTATGGCAAGGTATCTTGCCTGGAAGTGGGCCTGGTGTTGTTACGCCCCGATTCGAGAAATCGCTTGTCCTCGCTAGATTTTACCCGAATCATCGTCCTCGCTGGGGCGTGATGCCGCACGAGCCTGGAGTTGCACTCGTGCAAGGCAAGATAACAGTTCACATAGTGAATATCTCAAATTCGTAACATAAGCAGCGGAAGGAAAACAAAGAATAACATAAGAATCTCTTTTATTCATAATGAACATAAGGTTACGAAGGCTCTGAATAGCCCAACATATTATGCCAATTGGCTACAACGCTCATGATCTCTCTAGCTCACAAAGGATTTTATTGTTCCATACATCATGCCCCTTTATAGCCACCAAATAGTCTTCGGCCGAACATCTCCATGTCGCAAGTCCGAACGCATATGCGGTAGCTCCTCTTGAACGCCAAGGACTCCATGCCTCGGCACGTCCAAGCCAAGCTCCGCCCCGAGTCGATCATAACCTGAGCCTGCACATAAACTAGTGGAGGATTAGTGCTTTCGTCCTCGCTTCGCACTGATCAAGACCCGCTCGCACCCAAACCAAACACTTAATCATTTAGTGAACCATGCATCTTAATTTATGATCTTTCTACTTAGCCTTAGGATCAGTTTCATGGCAATATTCGACATAGCAACTTAGCATAATTGTGTCCCATCTCGTGTTCCTGCAACAGATACAGTTAGCCATAATATGAACATAACATAGTGTTTCGTGCTCATCTCCATTCCCCTTGCCTAGCCTGCCATGGTTAGAATACATAAGCGATTATACGAATCATGCAACCAACCAATCATAAACGTAAACATATGCATAATGGGTGGCAGGTCTTGCGCCTGCACCCAGCTCTCATTTCAGCCCACCGGCCCTATCTATATGAAGGTCACGATGTTTCGCACCGTAATAGACTTGGCATCTCTTATGTATAAGCCTACGATCACTTCGATACGGGTTGCTAGCCCAATATCCGAAGGATCCCAAACTTACGGATATCATAGCTTATCACAGCACTGGACGGTCGCAATCCGTTCGAATAATGTGCACCATAAATACCACACATAATTCCCTTCTAGGCCGAACGGTCCCGGTGCCCCGGCATAACCGTTCGAGGAAAGCCGTACCCGTGCACGGGCCATCCGAGTCTATTGACCATGCAATACGCGCCATAGCAAACACACATAACATTCCAACCAAATCCTCTATTTTCATAAACATAGTCTCGATCCATAAACGGTTTCCCGTGCCATAAACGGTTTCCCGTGCCATAAACATATTCGCGTGCCATAAACATAATCCACCATTCATTTGGGGAGCTCCGTCGGCGTTATGCCCCAATACATCCATATTGATGCACGACGCCCAACGGCTTAGTCATCTCGTACTTGTATTCAACGCGTACCATTCGTAAGTTATTCTCATAGCATAATTTCATAATTACTTAGTCTTTTCGTAACATAAGTGCCCGAGGGAACGCTCAGTGCCGTATTTAATGTTCTACGCCTAGTGTTCAATGTTCTCGGAGGCGTGCACGTGATGCATATCTCAATATCATCTTTCAATGTTCTACCATCATTGTCCTACCGCGAACTCATATACTTGATGCACGTCGCTTCAATTGTTCGATTGTTCAATGTTCTATCTTAGTGTTCGACATATACTTGGACCTTTCGTCGCCGAGCCACGCTCGCTAACTCGATAATATCTTACGCATACCATAACATATTTTATTAGACATGAAGGAATAGGAAGAGAGAGTCAAGAACCCGTCCACCTTAAGCCGATACGCCTTCCCGTTTCGTCGATTGAAGCGTCTCGCTTCCATAACTCGATCGAATAGCTAACTCCCGGACTTAGCTATTCCTTTGAACTACTCAGTTGATTTGGCCTATCGCGCCCATACCACGATTCGTAATCCAGCATAAAGGCATAGCCTGCACACCAGATCAACTAACATTAGCATTTGCTCGAACGAAACTTATTCTTTGCATCGATTCGATTCATAGATTCCAACCGACTCAAAGCTTACCTTTGGCCAACGTAACTCTTGTATCGATTCGCATCAATACTTCATCGGGTCAACGCAACTCTTCGAGTCAACGACTCATCATAATGCACTGATGCGGAGCGGGGCATTACATAATATACCACTGAAAATCAGGTTCGTCCTCGAACCGAAACCAACACTTAAACCAAGTGCCTCGCATAGATCGCTTCACGATCTCGTGCTACTATCGTTGAATCATACAACTTCGTTTGGATCATACACATATTTTAGGCGTCCCACCAATATATGCATTTCAGCCAAGCTCAGTTGTAGGATATCGGGACAACTAACAAGCTCAACTTAAATCCTCAAGCATCAATCAGTCCGTACTCGACTTAGTCATATCTTAGCGCTTATTCCCAATCTCGTATGCATCATCCCATAACATACGATCATCTTCCAAACTTCTCTGCACATAACTTAACTCAAAACTGTTACTTCAATCTCATAAGTTTCTCGCTGACGATCTAACACATGCACTGCATCAATTTATTGCGCATTCGATCGCAACAAGCTTCCACAACGCCTATTCGTCCAACGTTTCCTATCTCTCACATAACTCGAGTCTTTCATCCAATCATTCATAGCACTTGGCCTTAACGACATGAACTAAGTCCACATGTCACAAATCTCTTTTTGCCTACCATCTGTACTAAGTCTCGCACACAACTATCCCAACACGACTAACGTTCTCGAACTGCCAACGCATCGTGTCTGGGGCTACCCCCGCTTGGTAACTTATCCAGACATCATGCTTAATTTCTCCCGACCCAGAGGTCAACTTGAGTCTACGATGCTCAAAGGCAACAATCTTTCCGACCCAAGGTCTCTTACGATGCGCCTATCTCCGATACTCGACCGAGTACGAATCCTTTACTCAATTCTCGAATCAATCCCGACTAGTTCGTCCCATAACCTTAGCCTAACCGTTACTCAAGCCGATCTACGACACAACTCGTAGGGTCGTTCTACTATCCATCGCTCTCGTGCATTGCAGAATCCTTGCAATCGCCTTACCGCATCACTACGCTATGCACGTTTCTCATCATCTATTCGATCCGACATAAATTTTCTTGACCATATCGATTCTAGTACTCGCTAACTTTCGAGACATGATACTCACTCGCTTAGACTTATCCTCAACATGCACTACCTCATCTTTCATCCTCGACAAAATTTCCTTATGGGACTTCTTTAGGGTCATCCTATGGGACTTCGACATTCACTTGATTTGGCGGTCAAGTCTTCTAGGGTCATCTGCCCCGAAACTACGCTCGATAATTGAAGATCATCAACGAGGGACAGTTACAACGAACCATGCTATATCCTATTGCAGAGCCAAATCAATTCCCGACACTTCCTATGGGACTTTATCCAATCCGACATACCAATCCGTAGTTTATCTACTCCCGTACAACTGATGCGCCGTTGCTACTCGAATGACTCATGCACTTGTGTACCGTTACTACTCGAATCACTTGTACCTTACCGTCCGAATATTCCCACTAGTCGTATAACATTTACTCGCCTCAAGTCCGAGTTTACCTATTCGTGATCATAGTTCGACACATTCCATACTCCTCGAACAACTTTTGCATCAAACCACAAGTCCATATCAAATTTACCACGCCTCGCAAGTTCGATCATCCCCGCTAGATGAATCACCATACCAGCGCTCACGCGAAATGATCATTCTAATTTGACGTGACGCATGTGCGAGGCTGGTGTTGCGCTCGCTCAAGACAAGAATGTCAACACAGTGGTGATCCGCGAAGCAATCTAGACACTTTCGTTTTCATCCAAGCAATATCCATCCACTCTCGATTTCTCGAAGCATTCCTACCGTTATCATCCAAATTTCTATAACTTAACTTGCATCTTATTCATCCAACAATAATGCTCAACATAATTTTTGTTCATTCGATCAGAGTATCCCCGAGTTATTACATATCGTCTTTGATACGCCTCAATACTATCGTCGATATGCATAACTTGAACATCTTCCTTTCTCATAAGCTCAAATCTGTTGCAATCATTGCCATTATCTGAACTCGAATACGAATCAAGTCTCGCACTTATCAAGATCCATTCAGTTGTAACTACTTAACATCGTCGCGACACAATTTTAAATTCACATATCCATTCTCATATCCCTAACTCGTACTTCCCGATCGTGCCACCGACTTATCGCACTAACTCAAATTAATTCGCACGATTTCTCCGTACTTACTCAATGCGTCTCCGAACAAGTCTTCGTACTAACTCACGTATATTCGACCGGTCGACAATTTCCTCAACGTAACATTCCTTCGCGTATGCTTAGCCTATCATTCGACTTACACTTAACGAATCCTCGTTCGACGTATCATCCGTAAGTACGACTTCGCACATAATCGTTCGACTCAATTCATCGTAGCATACTTGCATCGATTTCTCTCAAGTCATTCCCACTCAAGTCTCGGTACTACTCCATCCGTTGAGGACAAACATATCGAAACAACATAATTGTTTCGACGAAATCTATCGCAAGTCACCAACTGGCTTAACATAGCTATCGCTAAGTGGTATTCCATATACCACTCAGGATCGAGCCTATCGTTATCGACACAATACTTCGCTATACTTGCTCGCATAATTGGTATTGCATATACCACTCGGAATCGAGTCATTACTCGACATCACACTTCGCATAGGTCCGATATCTATCTTCCAATAAACTATCCCGTATGGCGATCCTTCCGATCCCAGCTCTAGCGTTAGCTCATGTTTGACACACATTCAATCTAACCGTATCTTAGCGATCATATCGATCATGCCCGCAACATTCGCTTATTCAAAGCTCAACGCGACATTCGGCCAACATACATGTCTGCCTATTCAACTCGACTCGTTACTCATTGCAACTCGTGCAACAACTCATTCTCGATACTTAAGGTCCTTACTCAATCCCGTGCAACATATCGCTATCCATCCGCATAGCCATGCAACACGCATCATACCATATCGACTCGTTGCACCGATGCAACGAACGATTCACGACTTGCTGCACTCCGTGCAACCAACAACACATAACCATTCGCGTAGTCACATAATACGCATCGTCTCACATATCGATCCGTTGCACTTCGTGCAACCAACAACACATATCTTCTCGCACTTCGTGCGACCAACAACACATAGCTCATCGCACTTCGAGCGACCAACCACACATATCGTTGCACTTCATGCGACCAACATCACCATATTCGTTGCACTTTGTGCAATCAACGACTCATAACTTTCTTACACTTCGGGAAACCATAATCTCGTAATCCGTTGCACTTCGTGCAACCAACACTCCATAACTCGTTGCACTACGTGCAACCAATATTCTCCGATGGCACCCGAAGATAGCGTGATAGTCATGACATACTTGAGGCAGACGTACGCACTTAATATAGACTTATTGTATAGAACATCCAATGTTGCATCGAGCAGATCCATGAGCCATGCGGTTGCAGAAACAACTTAGAGTCAACTGATTTCGATAGCGAAGCAACTGAGGGTCAAAGAGATTCAGGCACGGTCCAAAGGATGGAACCGCTCTGATACCAACTTGTCATGCCCCGATCCGGGAAATCGCTCGTCCTCGCTAGATTTTACCCGAATCATCGTTCTCGCTGGGGCGTGATGCTGCACGAGCCTGGAGTTGCGCTCGTGCAAGGCAAGATAACAGTTCACATAGTGAATATCTAAAATTCGTAACATAAGCAGCAGAAGGAAAACAAAGAATAACATAAGAATCTCTTTTATTCATAATGAACAGAAGGTTACAAAGGCTCTGAATAGCCCAACATATTATGCCAATTGGCTACAACGCTCATGATCTCTCTAGCTCACAAAGGATTACATTGTTCCATACATCATGCCCCTTTATAGCCACCAAGTAGTCTTCGGCCGAACATCTCCATGTCGCAATTCCGAACGCATATGCGATAGCTCCTCTTGAACGCCAAGGACTCCATGCCTCAGCACGTCCAAGCCAAGCTCCGCCCCGAGTCGATCATAACCTGAGCCTGTACATAAACTAGTAGGGGATTAGTGCTTTCGTCCTCGCTTCGCACTGATCAAGACCCGCTCGCACCCAAACCAAACGCTTAATCATTTAGTGAACCATGCATCTTAATTTGTGATCTTTCTACTTAGCCTTAGGATCAGTTTCATGGCAATATTTCACATAGCAACTTAGCATAATTGTGTCCCATCTCGTGTTCCTGCAGCAGATACAGTTAGCCATAATATAAACATAATATAGTATTTCGTGCTCATCTCCATTCCCCTTGCCTAGCCTGCCACGGTTAGAATACATAAACGATTATACGAATCACGCAACCAACCAATCATAAACGTAAACGTATGCATAATGGGTGGCAGGCCTTACGCCTGCACCCAGCTCTCATTTCAGTCCACCGGCCCTATCTATATGAAGGTCACGGTATTTCGCACCATAATGGACTTGGCATCTCTTATGTGTAAGCCTACGATCACTTCGATAAGGGTTGCTAGCCCAATATCCGAAGGATCCCAAACTTACGGATATCATAGCTTATCACAGTACTGGACGGTCGCAATCCGTCCGAATGATGTGCACCATAAATACCACACATAATTCCCTCCTAGGCCGAACGGTCCCGGCGCCCCGGCGTAACCGTTCAAGGGAAGCCGTACCCGTGCACGGGCCATCCGAGTCCATTGACCATGCAATACGCGCCATAGCAAACACACATAACATTCCAACCAAATCTTCCGTTTTCATAAACATAGTCTCGATCCATAAACGGTTTCCCGTGCCATAAACGGTTTTCCGTGCCATAAACATATTCGCGTGCCATAAACATAATCCACCATTCATATGGGGAGCTCCGTCGGCGTTATGCCCCAACACATCTATATTGATGCACGACGCCCAATGGCTTAGTCATCTCGTACTTGTATTCAACGCGTACCATTCGTAAGTTATTCTCATAGCATAATTTCATAATTACTTAGTCTTTTCGTAACATAAGTGCCCATGGGCACGCTCAGTGCCGTATTCAATGTTCTACGCCTAGTGTTCAATGTTCTCGGAGGCGTGCACGTGATGCACATCTCAATATCATCTTTCAATGTTCTACCATCATTGCCCTACCGCGAACTCGTACACTTGATGCATGTCGCTTCAATTGTTCGATTGTTCAATGTTCTATCTTAGTGTTCGACATATACTTGGACCTTTCGTCGCCGAGCCACGCTCGCTAACTCGATAACATCTTACGCATACCATAACATATTTTATTAGACGTGAAGGAATAGGGAGAGAGAGTCAAGAACCCGCCCACCTTAAGCCGATACGCCTTGCTGTTTCGTCGATTGAAGCGTCTCGCTTCCATAACTCGATCGCATAGCTAACTCCCGGACTTAGCCATTCCTTTGAACTACTCAGTTGATTTGGCCTATGGCGCCCATACCACGATTCGTAATCCAGCATAAAGGCATAGCCTGCACACCAGATCAACTAACATTAGCATTTGCTCGAACGGAACTTATCCTTTGCATCGATTCGATTCATAGATTCAAACCGACTCAAAGCTTACCTTTGGCCAACGTAACTCTTGCATCGATTCGCATCGATACTTCATCGGGTCAACGCAACTCTTCGAGTCAACAACTCATCATAATGCACCGATGCGGAGCGGGGCATTACAGGTGTGGTGTGACAATCCGACAAGCTCCGATTTGTCCAATAGCCTTGGTCGTTGCGAAAGGGTCCGAATTCACGAGTAAGGAGGCAAGATTAGTCACGGTCAAGGATAATTAATCTACAGAAGAATGACTTAGGAGGTTTATTCCTTTAAATGAAAGTACATATATCTTAGAAAAATTTCTATAAAATATTTTATAATTTATAACCAAAATATTCATTAAACTTAATATAAAATATTTTAAAATCATAATAGAGAATTAATTTTGTGAAAAGATTTTCTTAATAAGTAAAATATATATATACGTATATATATGTGGAGAATACTTAGAAATTATTTTCGAAATTATTTATTAATTGGGCCCAAAATATTACTAAAAAAACCCAGTTTATTTTATAAATACGCATATATATATATATATATATATATATATATATATATATATATATATATATATATATATATATATATATATATATATATATATATAATTACAAGATAAATAGTTATTTTGTAAATAATTTTAGTAATTAGCCTTTAGCAAAATTTTCAACAATAGCAATAATAATAATAATATTTCTATATGGTATGACAAAAGACTAACAGAGTAATACTATATACACATATTTTGTTATACTAGTTTTTAACAGTGAATATAATAATAATAATAATAATAATAGAAACTTATAAAAAAAATCTATACTGCTTTCTTCCAAATGTCACAGTAAGAGAGAGAGAGAGAGATGGGAAAGTAGGGAGGAGCGGAAGAGAGCAAGAGGGCTCATCGGGGGACTCCGGTGCGGGCGCTCGGCCTGGCGGCGGAAGGGAGGAGATCCGGCCAGGGGAGGTGGCGGCGGCTCCGGTCGCAGCTGGCGGGAGGAGCGCTCGGCGGCAGCAGTGGGGCGGTCACCCCGACACGAGAGAGGCGGCGGACGCGCACAGCGGCTCCGGTCACGGCTGGCGGGAGAAGCGCTCGACGGCAGCGGCGCTCGGACAGGAAGGACGCCGGAGGTGAAGGGTTGTACCGGCGGGATGGGGTGGAGGAAGCTAACGTGCATGGAGGCGATGGGGTTTTTCGACGGTGGCGCGGGGGTAGCTCACCGGAGAAGGAGCGGAGAGGCGGCGGTCCAGATCTGGCGAAGATGCGCGGAGGGGGAGTGAGGGCTCACCCGGTCTGGGCGGAACGCCGGACGGAGGCGGACGCTGGGGAGCGGCGTTCGCAGGCGGAGGTGCTGGGGAGTTTCTCATCGGGTTCATCGGAGAGGCAGCGGCGGGTGGTCCTGCACGCGGTGGCACGCACGGCGGGGTGCTAATCTGGAGCGGAGACACGCCAGTCTCGAGATCTGGACGGTAGCGGAGCTCATGGCGGAGGGAGCTGCTGGCTGCAAAAACTCGTCGACGGTGACTCATCGACGGTGACTCGTCGACGGCGATCAGCAGCGCCGGAGGCTGTGTGACACTGGCACGGAGGCGGGGACGGGATCTGGACGTACCGCGATGGACGACACGGCTGCTTGTGACCAAGCACGGCGGAGAGGCGGTGACAGAGCACGGGAAGGATGGTAGAGACGAGGGGTTCGCCAGCGTCGATCTGTGTAGGCGGAGGCGGTGAAGGTCGTCGAAAAATAGGTAAGGGTTTTGGATTTGTTTTGGTGGTGTTGGAAGTTTTTTGGTGTGGTGATGATGTTGGTTCTTGGGCGGTCGCGGGCGGTGGTTGTGCGGCTGTGGGTAGCTGTGGAGTGGTGTCGGGGTACTATCGGAAAGGAGTCGGCTGCCGCGGTGGTGGCGGGGTTCTATGAGGAGTCGAGGAGCAAAGGTTACGGATGTAGCAGAGAAGGAAGGAGGAGACGACGCAGGTGGTTTGTATCATCGTGTCGGGGCAGTCCGACACGACGGAGAGGGGGTCGGGTTCTGTTGGAGGAGTTGTAAATGTAATAGAAAATATAGTAGATGGGCGTGGAACACAGACACGATGCACTATTCTTGGGTTGTGGAATTTGGATGAGAAAAATATAGCAAGTACCTCTCCTTTTATAGGAGGTGGGAATCCCATTAGGAATAGGAATAGAATAATTTAAACCCCGTTTAGATAATACTATCATTTAATTAAATCTCATTTTGAATCAAAAAGAAATATCTTTCCAATATATTTAAACTAGATAAATCTTTCCATTAAATTCGAAAACTTATAAAAAAAATTCAATAAAATCAAATACTGATTTATTCATAATAAACTAATTTAAACATATCTTTTCCAAATAATAAAATAATAGTATTAGATAATTTTGAAAATAAATTTAAATCCGTGTACTTCATATGCAAAAGAATATTTGTCTCAAAACATAGTTTTCAAAGCCATCATTTATATCTATATAATAAATAAATATCCTTTATGACATATGAAATTATATGAATTTGAAAAACTCTATTGTGGCGCCCTTTTAGAATTTCAAGCAAAATATATTATTTATCATATATTTTTGAAAGCTATACTTCTATAAAAATAAATTCCAAATATATGTACCTCGCACATATTCGCGCTCGACGAATAAATACAAAACGTAATTCGCACATGTATATGACAACCAATCAATGACTAAGCTAGATCAACCCTAACATTAACCTTAAAAAGGCTACCTCCTAAGCAGGTAATAAACTCCTTAATCCTTTGATATCATCAATATTTATGTAATCTCTCTTATCATAAATCATTTTTATCCAAAAATTACTTTCGTACCATGTCCCCTTTAAAAATTTAACAAAACCAATATGATTATAAATGTACTCTAACTTCCTCTATCTCGTCATAGAATTTCAAATAGTCTCAAATTTTGAATTCCATAATCTCCATTATACTGGCTCACTTACATATATCTTCCCTAGTTATAATTCCCTCTAAATTAAAATTCCAAAACCTTCAACCAGTTTGGCCCACGTAAAAGTTAAATCTTCTTACTACAAATTTGTATTTATTGGTCAATGTACAATGCATCCATAGGTGCCAAAATAAAAGTCCGTCTTCAATGTTCGATAAATCTCGAAAACTAACAGTATACCTTCATAACTCGATCTTCTATCATCATAATTGAAATTTTTCTAAAATATTTATTAGTCTCTCTCGAAAATTTGAATTCAACAATCTCCTCTTTTTGATGGTATAAATGAAACTCATCTTAAATTCATAGTCATAATCATCTTAGAACTTAATTCTCCATGCATCAAAAATGTAAAGGTTTCTTTCTTCAACAATTGGTTATCCTTCAAAACTAATATCATCATAATACTATATGTTACCGAAGGCAACGTCAACATTATCTTTATCAAAGTTTTGCATCCATAAATTTAATATATAAATTTGGTTCTTAAACAACCAACACTTTAGAAAATTCTTCACGCGATATTTAGTTACCTCGAAACAAATTTTGAAATTCGAGAAGTCTATTTACCCTTGAGTGCTTTATCAAAGCACAATATAGCATTCCTTACTTCATCTATTTGGATTTATCGCACATTTTTACTTATGTCCCATCTATACCTCGTAATCTCGTAGTTATCTTAACCAACTACATTATTTTTCCATGTTGTGGTGTTCTCCAATCTAACCTCTACTAACCCAAGATTATCATGATCAAATTTCATTTTGTATAAGGAAATCATACAAGGAACAAGGTTGCATAAACTATGGAGGAATCATGGTAAAATATAAGTATAACAATTTAATTGGAAGGGAGAAGGGTAAGGGTTGCAATATTGAAGAGCGAAAGGATGTTATGTGTCTAAGTGAATCGAGATAAGACATGAAAATAAAATGACAAGGGTTAAGCAGTCAAGATAAAACGGAAGGTTAAGCATTTAAGGGATTTAGTAGATCACAATCATATATTGGGTTGAAGGATAATAGTCGAGGTCGAGTCCATGGTCGATAAATATATCGGTATCATGGTAAAGGTTACAGTTTAGTCTTTTGGCCCAAAAGTTATATCATGAAAGTAGAGTACAAGAAGACGTATTTTAGTGGCACGTGGTATACCTACATGAAGGTGGGCTCATCTAGGTCTTGCATATGGAATTTGTTGGATAAAATAGTCTATTGTTGTGCTCCAAGTATCCAAGTCACGATAAAAGACACAAAAAATAGAAAGTGGGAGTACATGAAGCGCTAATTTAATGCATGAAAATAAAATGGATCAAGGTAAACATAAAATAAAGATTATTAGGGAATTTAGTGGATCAAGGTAAAAGAAGTTAGGGATACAGTTTCTAGAGAGATAATAGCTACTTAGATGGAGTATGATCAAGGAACAATCTAATCATTTCTCAAGTTTCAAATGGTTAGATAGTCACGATAAAAATCTAGATTTGAGGAAATGTTGAGTGAGTCAAGATTGAAATATAACCACATAATTTTGTAGATGACTAACAACACTTGTGTTTATACTAATATCATGGCCATGAGGGATATGGCACTTAGTATGGAATCCTTCTAACCCATTAGGGTTATCTTGGCGGCCTATCATTAAAATTTAAAACCCAAGTTCCCTTCAAAGAGTTTCTAAATAAATTTTCCAAAATGAACAACCATAATTTGTATTTACTCCAAGCCGTCTAATTTAATCATGATTAAAAGTTTAATTCCTTCCATAATTCTCCAGGTGATCTTTCATCCCGTTACTAGTAACTTTTTTCAAGATTTAACATTTTCACTCCAAAATTCGAACTCAAGAGTTCATAAACCATGAATCTATAAAAAATTTCAATATTTCTTCATAACTTTAAAACTCCAAAATTTTCTCAAAAATCCTCAAGTTAAATCCTTATCATATCACTACTAAAATACAACGATTTAGCGACGGCCCTATCCGTCGGAAATCCGTCGATAATTCACATTACCGACGGATTACTGACGGATAAGGGTTGAAAAAATCTGTCGAGAATAACCTCGTCGCTAAAACTCGTCCGTTGCTAGTCCGCCGCTCTACGACTACTTAGCGACGGATTACCGTTGGCAAAATAAAATCTTTTACCAACGGCTAGCCGACGTCTTCCCGTCAACTTCGACAGTTGAAATTTTTAATATAGCAAATATTAGCGACGGACAATACGTCGCTAAATCGTCGCTAACCGCGTATCAGAGGATTTTTGATACGCAATATCCGTCGCTAAAGCGTCGCTAACCTCGACGGATTAGCGGCGGAGAAGCGACGGAGAAGCGACAGATAATCCGTCGCTACGCTTCTGGATATCTTCCATATTTCCAGAACATGAGTGACGGGAAATCCATCGCCATTCCGTCGCTTAGTGTTTTTCCAGAAATAGGCCGACGGATAGTCCGTCGGCTATCCGTCGCTATCTGATATTCATACAGTTAGCGACAGATAGTTCGTCGCTAAGCTGTCGCGAGCCCTTCGCTAAATACAGTACCAAGTCGGATTAGCGGCGATTTAGCGACGGATAATTCGTCGCCACGCTTCTGGATATCTTCCATATTTCCAGATAGGGCTGCAAATGAGCCAAGCCGTTCGTGAGCTGCTCGAAGCTCGGCTCGATAAAATCTTGTTTGAGCTCGGTTCGTTTAGTAAACAAGCCGAGCTCAAGCTTTAGTTTTGAGCTCGTTTAATAAACAAGCCAAGCTCAAGCTTAGAAGTACTCGGCTCGATTGAGCTTGCGAGCTGGCTCGTTTATGAGCTTGCAAGCTGGCTTGTTTAGAAGCTCATTTAGGAGCTTATTTAGAAGCTCGTTTGTTCTTTGTTGAATTATATATATATATATATATATATATATATATATATATATATATATATATATATATATATATGTATGTATATATATATTTTTGAAGCAATGGGTACTTGTGGCGAACTCGCCTCCACTGAGGTTCGAACTCCCGACCACTTGGGCCGCATGCATCTCTCTTAACCACTAGGCTAGAGGTCATTTCCATATATATATATATATTTTATATATATATATATATATAAATATATATAATAGGAAAACTTAGGTGGTGAAATTTTTGAATTTCGAAAATGACCTTACATACTTATACTAATTAAAAATATCTATTTTACTATATAATCTATTCTACTATATAATAGGAAAACTTAGGTGGTGAAACTTTTGAATTCCTAAAATGCCCTTACATACTTATACTAATTAAAATAGTTCATTAATTTTAATAAGGACAACTTAGTAATTAGGAAGACTACCTTTTGGTCTTCCTAAAAAGTCTTCCTAAATTAATTAAAAAATATTAAAATACGTGCAAGGCACGTGCACATATGCTAGAGGTCATTTGCTTATATATATATATATATATATATATATATATATATATATATATATATAACGATATGATTGTGTGTATTATATATTTATGTCCTTAATAAGTGATATTAAGGAACTTTTTTTTAATTAAAGTTTTATAAATAAATTGTTAATATTTCATATACTTGAAATCAAACCTAACTAGCTTGAAATAAAGCTCGCTTGAATTCAAGCTTAATGAGGTTGAAATAAAGTTGAGAGACAAGCTTGATTTCAAGATTATCGAGCTTGTTTATCAAGCTTGAATCAAGCTTCCTTATCAAGCCAAGCTCGAGCTCAAACCAAGCCAAGCTCAAGCTTAATATAAACAAGCTCGAGCCAAGCTCAAGCTTCAAAGTAAAAAACTTATCAAGCTTGAGCTCGAGCTTGAATAATTCTAGTCAAGCCAAGCTCAAGCTTACAAAAGCTTGGCTCGGCTCGGCTCGGCTTGTTTGCAGCCCTATTTCCAGAACATGAGCGACGGGAAATCCGTCGCCATTCCGTCGCTTAGTGTTTTTCCAAAAACAGGCCGACGGATAATCCGTCGGGAAGCCGTCGCTACCTACAAAAGTCCGTCGGTAACCCGTCGATAATCCGTCGCTAACTGCATTATTTTTAAAAAAAAATTACAGGAAAGAGACTATTCCCTGTAATATAACATATCCAGCATCCACCATACACAAATATAACATATCCGACATCCAATATATCCAACAAATATCCATATTGCTAACACAATATCTTCAAACATCCAATATATCACAACATACACAAAAAAATATCCAACACAATAACCAACAAAATATCCAACACAATATCCAACACACTATCTGTCACGACCCGCTACCCAAATTATTGGGCCGGGCCGAGTCATGTCCAGTCTACGCTTGAGATAAAACGTAGTAAGCTGTTCTAAGACAACAGGATAAGACTAAATGTGCTAACAGTTCTATAAGTGAATAAAAGTCATAAATGCTCCAAACACAAAAGTCGTCATATATAGTAAATGTCCAAGTACAAGTCTGAAATGTAAAACTGGATACATGTCCAGTTACAAAATACGTAGTCTAATACATGACTACACTAAATATCCCAACAGCTATGCAAACTAGACGAGTCTTCCCGCAGGAACATCCTCGTATGGCAAAGCCGGGTCCTCGACAGTATCTCCATAATATGAGTCGCAGAGTAACTCCTCCTCAGTAAGGACACCTACAACGTTATCCTGTCAGGATGGAAGCAAGTACTGAATCTAGCAAACTAGCATATGAAACATGGAAATGAACATAAGAGGAAATACCTGGAAACATGGCATCACACAATCTATCATGGTAAGGACACATATGTCATAGAGACAGATGTATATATAATGTTTAAAACTGTAGCAGGTACGTGATCGTCAATAGGTGTAAAATGTACTGTGGTACAAGTATATAAAATGTACTTCCGTACAAGTAAAACAAGCGATAGATGTACATACGTACAAATACAACTGGTGCGCCTACGACAAGGTATACATATAAAATTTCAACCTTGCTCGGTACGTACGTACGAGTAAGGGGGCATGATCACGTACGCTACTAACAGTTTCCCCATAACCCATATTCTAATCACGTAATGGAAAGTACAACATGTGATATTTTAACTTGCTACCCCAAGGATCAGCATTTAACATAGTTGGATTAGCAGTTCATTTATGTAACCGTATGTAAAGTTCGTAGAAAGTACTTGCCTCTAGCAAAGTAAAGCAAAGCAAGCTGCGAAAAAAGTGCTATAGATGTCCGGTAACTCGTCACTGTAGAAATAAATACATAAACTTAGTTTTTACACTAAGCTAAAATGCTAAGACACTAATTGGTGCAACACGATTTGTGACTGGGCACCTAGCCAAAATAATAACTTTGGCATAGGAGACCAATGTGGGGTGACACACTACTTTAACTAACTTTCTAGGATCTTTACACTAGTGAGGGGTGAGGTTCAACACGGCTAAAACGCAAAATAGCACAAAAAGTTACAAGTCGTAATTAATCAATAAATAAATCAAATGATCATTGTGTTCTAACAATTTTTGAGATAGACAAAAAGCTTAATTTTACATAAAATAAAGTACCAAAAAGATCCTTGTTAATTATAGAAATTTATTATAATTTTTCTAGAATTTATTAACCAGTACAAGTATTTTATAAAAATCAGTTTTCCTAAGTATACAAAAAATGAGTTTTGGTTTCATATGCCAAATTAGTGGCAAAACAGTAAATTAAATACTATAAAAATTATACTAAATTAGCTAAATTAACATAGTATCTAAATACTATTTTTCCAGAATTTTAGCAATACTTTAAGTATTTTTAGAAATCCAAAAACAGCATCGCACACAATTGAAATTAAAATAATTAATTATCTGCGTATTTTGTCCATGTATATAATTTGAACCAAAGTTCAAATACAGGACCCAAGGCCATGAATCAAGTCCAATATGACTTGTACAGGTCTTGAATGTGTGTGAAAACACATTGGGCCCAAAAATCCATGCTAGGCTGGACACCAAATGGTTGCAGTAATTTAAATACACAAAAATACAAAGTCGTACAAATACTTAATAAATACTAATATTTTAATGGGATAAAATTATACCTAGTAGTTATAAAGATATGACAAGTATGTTTGCATAATAATAATAATTTACACTAGATATAGTAAAATACATAATAAAATGGATATCTACAATATTATATTTACATATAAATATAGACATTACATAATGGATATATACATATGTTAAAATAGATATATATTATATATATCTATATATATATAATATATTATAGTACGAAACACTTAACTATAAAGTATATATATATATACAAATATTGTATACATATATATAATAGTAAATATAATAATAATATATATATATTTTTTTTATAATAATATATATATACACATGAACATATACATATATACTATATGTACATAAATACATATATATATACATATACATACATACATATTATAATAAAGCACTAAATATAACATATATATATATACTAATATATATTATATATATATATATCTTCTTATATATATATCTATATATAATATATATATATATATATATAGATATATATAAAATACAGTATATATGTATATATAATAAAGTACAATATATATATATATATATTATACAATATATTTATACATAAATATATAAATATCTATATATATAAAAAAAAAAGAAAAAAAAAGAAATGGAAACAGCAAAGGGGGCTCGAACCCGAGCCAGAGAGCGCGCGGGGGGGAGGGTGGTTAAGTCCGGTCGGGCTGGTCAGGGGGTCAGCCCGCTTTTGTGTTAGGGTTAGGCTTAGATTAGTTTTATTAGGTTTTAAGCAATTTAAATAAAAAATATAAATATAGTCCTGTGTCCTGATAGTTAGGGACACAGGAGTCTACGTGTCCGGGTCGATTTCGACACGCACGACACGAGTTTGTTGTGTCCAGTTCTACACTCGTGCTCACCAGGACACGGCGAACCACATACGTGGACACGAGCTACTCACGACATGATTTGACACTTGCCACTCACGTGTCCGGCGGTTTGGGGAGTTTCGGGTGTGCTGGACGGTGGCGGAGGCGTCGCGACGGTGGCGCTCGGGCGGCGCTGGGTGCAGCTCGTCGCGGCGCGTCGGATGATGGTGGTTGTGGGCGGTGGCGCTCGTCGTGGGGGCTGGACGAGAGTTCGCCGGAGTTAGGGTTTGCGGCAGAATTTAAATGGGGGAGATGGGGGCTGTGGTAGGCAGAGATGGGTCGAAGTGGGGTGGTCATGCTGAGGGGAGTGGGGGAAGTTTTATAGAGGGGTTGAGGCGGTCGGGGGCAGCCGAAAATGGCGGGGGAAAGGTGGGCGGTGGTCGTCGGGCAGTCGGGGCAGGGAGTGGGTGAGAGGGTAGTTTACACTTAGGTCCCTAGGGTTTTAGGAAATTATTGTTAGGTCCCTCCCTAGGATAAATTTGCAAATAGAATTTGCAAATCGATATTAAAAAGATTTAAGTATTTGCAGAAACTATTTAAAACATTTAAAGTAATTACAAATCTATATCAAAACAATTCTAAAATTTACAAGATGATATTAAGACATTTAAATAAATTACAAAGTAATATTTTAATATATAAAACTCATTTAAAAATCATTTAAAAATTCTGGAAAAATTTCTAAAAATCCTAATAATTATTTTAAGGCTAAAATTGATATTAATAATTAATTAACACTAATTAAATAATTTTTGAAAAAAAACAGGGGCTTACAAGTCTTCCCTCCTTGAAAAATTTCGTCCTCGAAATTCACAAGGATTGAAGACCCTACAATATTCTAACATAGCAAGCAATGCAACAAAATGACTAAGGCTACGATCAAAACTAACCTCTAAGGTATCAAGCAGGAACGGGTGGTTCCCTCGCAGCGGTTGGATCGAACAAGTAAGGGTATCTCTCCCTCATGTCCGACTCCCTCTTCCAAGTAGATTCACCTGGAGAGTGACGGCTCCAAGCTACTCGTACTAAGGGTATAACCTTGTTCCTCAGCCTCTTCTTTCTCCTGTCTAATATCTCCACTGGCTGCTCAGAAACTGTAAGGCTCGGTCCGACCTCCAACTCTGAATGATCTAGCACATGACTGGGGTCTGGAACATATCTCCTCAGCTGAGATACGTGAAAGACATCGTGAACTCCTGCTAGGTTGGGTGGAAGTGCAATCCTGTAAGCTACCTCTCCAATCCTGCCAAGTACCTCGAACGGCCCGATGTATCTGGGGCTCAGCTTCCCTCCTCGTCCGAACCTGATCGTCCCTCTAGTAGGTGATATATTCACTAGCACCGTATCACCGTCTACGAACTCCATCGGTCTGCGACTAGCATCAGCCTAGTGTTTCTGCATGTCCTGAGCTACTCTGAGCCTGTCTCTGATCATCCCGACCTTCTCTGCTGCACCCGTGATCATCTCTGGCCTAAGCATAACTCTGTCTCCAACATCATCCCAAAAGAGCGGTGTGCGGCATCGTCGTCCATATAGCGCCTCGAAAGGAGACATACCGATACTGGCTTGGTAGCTGTTGTTGTATGAAAACTCTACCAAGTGCAGATGGCTCTCCCAAGATCCTCCAAAGTCCAGCACGCAGGTCCTCAGCATATCCTTCAGTGTCTGTATCGTCCTCTCGGACTGCCCATCTGTCTGCGGGTGGTACGCCGTACTGAACTTGAGCCTACTGCCCAATTCCTCCTACAAGCTCCTCTAGTAGTGGGATGTGAATCTGCTGTCTCTGTCCGATACGATGCTCACCGGCACTCCGTGTAGGCGAACTATCTGTTGCATGTATAGCTCTGCCAACTTCTCGGTGGAAAGCCCCACCTTGAAGGGTATGAAGTGCACACACTTCGTCAGCCTGTCCACGATGACCCAAATGGCATCCTTCCCTCCTTGGGAACGAGGAAGCCATGAGACGAAGTCCATCGTAATATGTTCCCACTTCCACTCGGGAATGGGTAACGGCTGCAACAAACCAGCTGGCCTCTGGCGCTCCGCCTTGACCTGCTGGCAAACTAGGTATTTCGAGATGAACGTGATACATCCCTCTTCATCCCGTGCCACCAAAGATGTTCCCGTAAGTCACGGTACATCTTGTTAGCACCAGGGTGAATAGAATATCTCGATCGGTACGCCTCCTGTAAGACTGCCTCTACCAGCTCTCCCTTCGGTACGCACAATTGGCTGCCATGCCTCAGGGATCCATCCTCTGCTATAGTGAAGTCATCCAGCAATCCAGCTAACGCCTGGGCTCGAAGTCTGCGAAGGCTCTCATCTGTAGACTGTGCCTCCCGGATCTGCTCCATCAAACCTGATAGAATGTCAAGCACCATCATCTGTATCACTGATCCTGGCCGAACTAGCTCGATGTCGAGCTTCTCCAGGTCTTCCCACAAATGCCGATCAATCATCAGGTACCATGCCATCGGATGTCTGCTCAGCGCATCCGCCACCACATTTGCCTTCCCGGGAAGATACTGTAAATCGATGTCGAAGTCTTTCATCAACTCCAACCATCGTCTTTGCCTCATGTTTAGCTCTTTCTGCGTGAACACATACTTCAAGCATTTGTGGTCAGTAAAGATTTCCACACGCTCTCCGTGTAAGTAATGTTTCCATAACTTGAGTGCAAAGATCACCGCAGCTAACTCTAGGTCATGGATAGGATAATTCCTCTCATGAGTCCGCAATTGCCTAGATGCATAAGCAATCACTTTCCCATGCTGCTGTAGGACACATCTTAGCCCCTTCCCAGAAGCATCGCTGTAAATGGTAAAACCTCCAGAACCTGAAGGTAAAGTCAGAACTGGAGCGGTCGTCAGCCTCCTCTTCAGCTCCTCAAACGTTGCCTGGCAGTCCTCTGACCAGATGTACTCTGCGTCCTTCTGCGTCAGCTTCGTCATGGGTTCAGCTATCCTAGCAAAGTCCTGGACGAACTTTCTATAATAGCCTGCTAAACCCAGAAAGCTCCTGATCTCTGAAACTGACGTCGGAGCCTTCCACGTCTCAACTGCATCAATCTTCCTGGGATCCACCGAGATTCCATCTCCAGTAACTACATGGCCGAGAAACTCCACTCGGTCTAAAAGAACCCGCACTTCGGCAATTTGGCAAACAATCTCTCCTGTCTCAAAATCCCCAAAACTATCCGTAAGTGCTCTGCATGCTCCTCTGGCGTCTTCGAGTATATCAGGATGTTGTCGATAAACACTACGACGAACTTATCCAGATACTGGTGAAATATCTTATTCATCAAATTCATAAAGACAGCTGGCGCATTTGTGAGACCAAATGGCATCACCAGAAACTCGTACTGCCCGTACTTTATGTTGAATACCGTCTTCTGGATGTCTGCTGCCCTAACCTTCACCTGGTGGTACCCGGATCTCAAGTCTATCCTGGAAAACGCCTTCGACCCACTCAACTGGTCGAACAAATCATCTATCCTGGGCAGAGGATATTTGTTCTTGATGGTGATGGCATTCAAGGCCCGGTAGTCAATACATAATCGGACTGTACCATCCTTCTTAGGCATAAAGAGCACTGGTGCTCCCCATGGAGAAGCACTGGATCGAATGAAACCCTTTTTCAATAGGTCATCAATCTGCTCTTTCATCTCTACGGCCTCCTTGGGATTCACTCTATAGCAAGCCCGGGATACTGGTGATGAACCCGGCACTAAATCTATAGTGAACTCCACATCTCTGTCAGACGAAAGCCCTGGAAGATCCTCTGGGAATACATCCATAAACTCCCTGATAGGGTGTGTCGGTGTTGCGTCCCCAACTGTCGTACAACAGTTCGGCTCTAGGCTGATCTCCGGCCCTGTCCTCCTGACACTGAATAATATTGTGCCTGGGGGACTGAACAAAATACTACCCTCATGACAATCTATAGATGCATGGGCATAGCTCAGCCAGTCCATCCCCAATATGATATCATAACCGGGGAGTGGCATCACAAAGAATCGTCCCCTGAACTCTCTCCCGACTATAAAAATAGAACATCTATAGATAGATCTAATAGGCACTGGTCCTCCTCCCGTCATCACTCTACTAATCTTCGCTGTAGGTGTAGCTACTAGACGGTATTTATGCATAAACTCTAATAATAGGAAGCTATGAGATGCACCAGAATCAAACAAGCATAGAGCTAGAAAAGTATGCAAATAAACATGACCTGTGATGACGTCAGCTAAGTAATCTGGCTCTGAAACCTGCTCCGGCTCTGGCTCAAGGGCTAGGCTATAAACCTTCCCCTGAGGTCCTTTCTGCTGCTGCAGATGCTGCCCAAACCTCTGCTGCTGAGTCGGAAGCGGTCCTCTAGGTCCCTTGGCTACTGGGCATTCCCGTATCATGTGGGTGGCAGACCCACAAACTAAGCACTGCTTCAACCTCTTCCTGCAGATGGAGTAATCATGCCCTGGTCTTCCGCAGAAAGAACATATAGCTCCCTTCTGCTGCTGCTGCTGTCGGGGTCCCGGGGCTCTAACTGGCGGGGTCTTATGATGTGGTATAGGGGGACGGTAAGTCTGTTGGTACGGCATCGGTGCTCTCTGTTGGAAAGCTTGACGCTTGGACGGTCCCTCATGATGTACAGAAGCCGGCCTCTTGCTAGACAGAAGACGCTCCTCGATACTTCGGGCCAACTCTAGGCTCTGGTAGTAGTCAGTCGTACCGTTCGCCACTATAAGAATGTCGATGTCTGGAACTAGACCATGGCAAAACCTACGGGTCATCTCCTCTGGATCTGCAACCAGACTAGGAGCGAAACAGCTCAGGCGACTAAACTCTGCCGCATACTCATCAACAGAACGGTTCCCCTGCTGGATGTTCTGGAATCGTAGCCCCGTGGCTACTCTAGCAGTGGTCGAGAAGAATTTCTTCTTGAACTGGGTCTTGAACTGATCCCAAGTGGCTCTCCCTCTCGCAAACAACGGCTCATTCCGGAACCAGACTCCTGCCAAGTCTATCAGCAGAAATCCCGCTGCCTCGACCTGGAGGTCACCCGGCATCCTAACTCCAAGGAGCTTCCTCTCTACCGAATCTAGCCAGTCATCTACTACTACTATACCCTCAGTCCCTGGGAACTCCTTGGGATTCAGACCCATGAAGTCTTTGATCGTCCCCGCTCTCTACCGTGGCTCTACAGGTGGTGGGACTACGGGACGTCCCTCAGAACGCTCCATGCTCTGGCGGAGTAGGGTAGTCTGCTCCTGATGGGTTGTTAGGAACCCCTGGATCATAGTGAGCAGCTGGTTCCCGTCGAGTGTGACGGAAGCCTGGGTAGGTATGATGATAGGGGGTGGTGGAAGTATCGGGACCTGCTGGGACTGTGATGTGGAAGGTGGTGGAGGCATCTGGGTCTGTGGATCTGTGGAGTGGGGGAATGTGGTAGGTGGAGGTGGAGGTGTATCAGTCAACTGGTCAGCTGACTGGATAGGGAGTGCGCCATTCTCAGGTGTGACGTACTGGGATGAACGAGTAAGCACCATCTAATTACAATAAAAAGGACTTATAAGGACTTGTTTAAAGTAAGCAATCATAGGCAAGAAAATCTAATTATAATAGCAAGCATGTGATGTATTTCCTATGTTGCAATCCTAGCATTCCTCTAGGTGTTCTAAGCGTCATTCCTAATGTTGTCTAATTACCTTAAGTTCCTAATTGCAGGCATGCTTGGTACAATAACGTAACCAAACAATTTAGTCAGGACCTGCATGGGCCACTACTGTCACGACCCGCTACCCAAATTGTTGGGCCGGGCCGAGTCATGTCCAGCCTACGCTTGAGATAAAACGTAGTAAGCTGTTCTAAAGATAACAGGATAAGACTAAATATGCTAACAGTTCTATAAGTGAATAAAAGTCATAAATGCTCCAAACACAAAAGTCGTCATATATAGTAAAATGTCCAAGTACAAGTCTGAAATATAAAACTAGATACATGTCCAGTTACAAAACACGTAGTCTAATACATGACTACACTAAATATCCCAAACAGCTATACAAACTAGACGAGTCTCCCCGCAGGAACATCCTCGTATGGCAAAGCCGGGTCCTCGGCAGTATCTCCATAATATGAGTCGCAGAGTAACTCCTCCTCAGTAAGGACACCTACAACGTTATCCTGTCAGGACGGGAGCAAGTACTGAATCTAGCAAACTAGCATATGAAACATGGAAATGAACATAAGAGGAAATAACTGGAAACATGGCATCACACAATCTATTATGGCAAGGACACATATGTCATAGAGACAGATGTATATGTAATATTTAAAACTGTAGCAGGTACGTGATCGTCAATAGGTGTAAAATGTACTGTAGTACAAGTATATAAAATGTACTTCTGTAAAAATAAAACAAGCGATAGATGTACATACGTACAAATACAGCTGGTGCGCCTACGACAAGGTATACATATAAAATGTCAACCTTGCTCGGTACGTACGTACGAGTAAGGGGGCATGATCACGTACGCTACTAACAGTTTCCCCATAACCCATATTCTAATCATGTGAGAGATACATAAAGACTGTTCTAAGCATGGTAGTAATAAAAAGTACAATATGTGATATTTTTACTTACTACCCCAAGGATCAGCATTTAATATGGTTGGATTAGCAGTTCATTTATGTAACCGTATGTAAGTTCGTAGAAAGTACTTGCCTCTAGCAAAGCAAAGCAAAGCAAGCTACGATAAAAGTGTTATAGATATCCGGTAACTCGTCACTGTAGAAATAAATATATAAACTTAGTTTTTATACTAAGCTAAAACGCTAAGACACTAATTGGTGCAACACGACTTGTGACTGGACACCTAGCCAAAATAATGACTTTGGCATAGGAGACCAATGTGGGGTGACACACTACTTAAACTAACTTTCTAGGATCTTTACACTAGTGAGGGGTGAGGTTCAACACGGCTAAAACTCAAAATAGCACAAAAAGTTGCAAGTCGTAATTAATCAATAAATAAATCAAATGATCATTGTGTTCTAACAATATTTGAGATAGACAAAAAGCTTAATTTTACATAAAATAAAGTACCATAAAGATCCTTGTTAATTATAGAAATTTATTATAATTTTTCTAGAATTTATTAACCAGTACAAGTATTTTATAAAAATCAGTTTTCCTAAGTATACAGAAAATAAGTTTTGGTTTCATATGCCAAATTAGTGGCAAAACAGTAAATTAAATACTATAAAAATTATACTAAATTAGCTAAATTAACATAGTATCTAAATACTATTTTTCCAGAATTTTAGCAATACTTTAAGTATTTAAAGAAATCCAAAAACAACATCGCACACAATTGAAATTAAAATAATTAATTATCTGCGTATTTTGTCCATGTATATAATTTGAACCAAAGTTCAAATACAGGACCCAAGGCCATGAATCAAGTCCAATATGACTTGTACAGGTCTTGAATGTGTGAAAACACATTTGGGCCCAAAAACCCATGCTAGGCTTGGACACCAAATGGTTGCAGTAATTTAAATACACAAAAATACAAAGTCGTACAAATACTTAATAAATACTAATATTTTAATGGGATAAAATTATATCTAGTAGTTATAAAGATATGACAAGTATGTTGCATAATAATAATAATTTACACTAGGTATAGTAAAATACATATATAAAATGTATATCTACAATATTTATATTTACATATAAATATATAGACATTTACATAATGGATATATACATACATATGTTAAAATATATATATATATATATATATATATATATATATATATATATATATATATATATAGATATATATATATATATATATATATATAAGAAAACACTTAACTATAAAGTATATATATATATATACAAATATTGTATACATATATATAATAGTATATATATAATAATAATATATATACACATGAACATATATACATATATGTACATAAATACATATATATATATATATATATACATATACATACATACATATTATAATAAAGCACTAAATATAACATATATATATATATATATATATATAGATATATATATATAGATATATATATATATATATATATATATATAAAATACAGTATATATGTATATATATACAGTACAATATATAAATATATATACAAATATATGTATATACATATATATATAAATATATATATAAATAACAGAAAAAAAGAAAAAGAAAAAGGAAAAGAAAAAGAAAAAGAAAAGGAAACAGCAGTAAGGGGGCTCGAACCCGAGCCAGAGAGCGCGCGGGGGAGGGGGGTTAAGTCAGGTCGGGCTGGCCATGGGGTCATCCCGCTGGTTGTGTTAGGGTTAGGCTTAGATTAGTTTTATTTAGGTTTTAAGCAATTTAAATAAAAAAAATATATAAATACAGTCCAGTGTCCTGACAGTTAGGGACATAGGAGTCTACGTGTCCGGGTCAATTTTGACACGCACGATACGAGTTGTTGTGTCTAGTTCTACACTCGTGCTCGCCAGGACACGGCGAACCACATACGTGGACACGAGCTACTCAAGACACGATTTGACACTTGCCACTCATGTGTCCGGCGGTTGGGGGAGTTTCGGGTGTGCTGGACGGCGGCGGAGGCGTCGCGGCGGTGGCGCTCGGGCGGCGCTGGGGGCGGCTCGTCACGGCGCGTCAGATGATGGTGGTTGTGGGCGGTGGCGCTCGTTGTGGGTGCTGGACGAGAGTTCGCCGGAGTTAGGGTTGCAGCGGAATTTAAATGGGGGAGATGGGGGCTGTGGTAGGCGGAGATGGGTCGAAGTGGGGGTGGTCGTGCTGAGGGGAGTAAGGGAAGTTTTATAGAGGGGTTGAGGCGGTCGGGGGCAGCCGGAAATGGTGGGGGAAAGGTGGGCGGTGGTCGTCGGGCAGTCGGGCAGGGAGTGGGTGAGAGGGTAGTTTACACTTAGGTCCCTTAGATTTTAGGAAATTAGGGTTAGGTCCCTCCCTAGGATAAATTTGCAAATAGAATTTGCAAATTGATATTAAAAAGATTTAAGTATTTGTAGAAACTATTTAAAACATTTAAGTAATTACAAATCTATATCAAAACAATTCTAAAATTTACAAATTGATATTAAGACATTTAAATAAATTACAAAGTGATATTTTAATATATAAAACTCATTTAAAAATTATTTAAAAATTCTAGAAAAATTTCTAAAAATCCTAATAATTATTTAAGGCTAAAATTGATATTAATAATTAATTGACACTAATTAAATAATTTTTGAAAAAAACAGGGGCTTACACTATCCCAACACACATAGCAAAATATCCAAACATAAACAAAATATCCAAAATATACACATATCCAAATGTCTAAATGTCCAAAAACATAAACAAAATCACTGAGAAGGAGGAGGTGGATCGTCTCGTGCTCTCTCCGCCGCATTCGCTTTGCGTATATAATGCTCCACCATGTGTGGCGGCACATGGGACAAGACATGGTCTGGAAGCGTGCGTAGCTGCTCTGACAACATCATGTCAAGGAGCGCCACGATAGTAGCATCCGGTACCAGGCGGGCCTCGGAAGAGCGGTCAAAAAAAAAGTCGTCAGGAAGAAGAAGGACGAGGTCAATCCGAAGCACCGGCAGCAGCACTAGACGGAGCGGCAGCAGACGGACCAGGAGCAGACGGATCGGGAGCAGAAGAAGGATGCGGATAGGGCCCCAGCACTATCGATCGCAAATCCGACACCACCGTGGCGAGAGTCACAAGCTGCGTCCTCATATCGTCAGCGGGGGGCACGGGAGGAGGCGGAGGTGGTGGATATTTCGGAGTCGACGTCTGCAAAAAATCTGCCATGGAACCTAAGCCGTATAGGCGCCCTTTTCTAAAGCCGTCGGCGGATTCAATGAACACATCGTCGTAGCGAGCGGCCATAGAAGAGGGCGTCTGGGTGGGCGTCGTTTTGCCGACATCCTCGGTAGGGGGCTCAATTCGACGGAGTGCCTCACGATACGCAGCCTATCCAATGAATGTGTTTATACTATAAGTTTTCCTAAGTTATAATCTAAATCCTATGTTTTCCTAAGTTATAGTTTTAATCCTAAGTTTACCTAATTAAGTTATAGTTATAATCCTATGTTTGCCTAAGTTATAGTTATAATCATGAACGTAAGTACTTACATCAGTCTCTTGGGCCCTCGCGTCGACGAAGCTCCCGTCCTTCCGCCTCTCTCCCCTCCTTCACTGCCTGTTGGGCCTGCATAAGTAGAATTTAATTAACTTCGTATATTAATAGTATCGAATTAAATAGTGGAATGAATTTACGGTATCTCACCAATTATGTACGCGTCCGTGCGTGGGGGCTTGATCCCCCCGTATGGAAACCCGCGGCCTGTCTATTCGCCTTGGCTTTCTCTAATTTTCCTTGTATTGAGGAGTATCCATATTCTCCAACATCTCCTCATTGTACTCCGCCCGGATCCAGTCCTTCTTCGTATGCGCTGTACGAAGGTCGTACACCGCATCTCGTATCTTCTTACCGGCGGTGGCTCTGTAGGTCCTTCGGATCGCCTCCTCGCGATGGGGGGGCCACCAAACATCCTCTGACACACAAATTCAAATATCATATAATTAAAATTAATGAATTAAAGAATAATTAATAATTAACCAAAAGATATATACCATCATCTCGTCGAGCCAGACGTACTGCCTGTCCTGAGGCACCTCAGAAAAATTGAGGTAGGGGCCATGGTAGTTTTCCCGGATAATGTACCCTAGAATCCGGGCAACATCCCACAAAAAAAATCTATAAAGAAGCAACGACTGAATTATTGACTTGAATAAATAAAACAAATTTAATAAATTAACTTAAATTTACTTACAATTCACCCACGGGCATATCTCTCGTCGGAACTCGCCCGTCGGCCTCTCTGGTGGCGTCGGAGGATCCGAGGGTCCGTGCATGTACTCTCCGATAACAGGATGAAACTGAATCCGGGGGTACTCCGGGGCCCACCGTGCAGTAACTGCTGGGTCCGCTGTTGCATCTGCTGATGCATCCGCTGGTGCATCCAGTGGCGGAACGGATCGCTACCGGATGGAGGAATGGATCCGCTAGCGGATGGAGTTGCAGGCCTCGACGAAGATGATGGTGGCATCGAGATAGATTGACGGCAGGAAGAGTTTGTGCCCGGGCTCTCCCGGTCGGGATCGGAGGTCACATCCGGAAAAGACGTATGGCGACTACGACCGCTACCACCATGACAGCTACCACCACGCCCACGCCCACGACTACCACCACCACCACCACCACGGCCAGCACCACCAGTACGAGTGCTCGCAACCATGCCCTGTAAATAGAACACATAAACATAATTAATAATATAGAAGTATAAATGAATATAAAACTAAACTAAAATATATATACCAGCAGCAGGGCAACCAGTGTCGGCCAGAGGATAGGACTAGGAGTGCCATCTGCAAAAAAAAATCATAAAATAAGTAGATAATCGAACGAAAAAAAACATTAACTGAAAGAAGAAGACAGAAGTTTAATTTAAACTGAATCGTCCTCGTCCTCGGCCTCGGCCTCGACAAAAATATGAACTAAAATATACTGATATTTAATCATCGTCATCGTCCTCGTCCTCGTCCTCGTCCTCGGCCTCGTCTTCATTCTCATCATCATCCTCATCCTCATCGTCGACTTCATCTGTATCTTCATCCTCATCCTCATCAAGTTCTTCTTCTTCTTCAGTCTCAATACTTGGGATAAGATTCATTTTTCTTCCCTGGTTGACATCTAAGTCTTGTATATTAGCCTCTTCCTCCCCTCTATTTTCCTCAGTAGGAGGTATATCAACCTATAATTCAATATCCATGGTATCCGACTGTTGTCTCAAGTATTGGGGCTTTTCGATCTCGTCCTCTTAGTATGCTGGGTCTCCAATATTGAATGTATTTTTAGATTTAATCTTGCATACTGTCCACCAGTCAAATCGATCTCTACAACGCCTTGGGTAGCTTGTATAGTAGACTTGAACAGCCTGACTTGCTATCGCAAACGTGTCAGACCCTCTATACCTCCTGCGATGATTTATATCGACGAATCCAAATTGTTTATCGATTCTCCAACCGATATTTGGTGTCGTATCGAACCACTCACATTTGAACATCACAATATACTATCATATGGGACACTATATTGTAAATCTATAATATCCCGAAGCACTCCATAATAGTTAAACACTACAAGTTATTGGTTTTTACGGCGTGCAAAGTATGCCGTAAAAAGTTTTTACGGCATTCATTGTATGCCGCTGTGAAAGCCGTATTTGCCCGCGTCGTAAAAAGTCACTAGTTTTTACGGCGTTCAATGTATGCCGTGAATACACTGTTTGTACGGCATGCAATGGATGCCGTGTATAACAATATATCACGACATTTCTTGTATGTCGTGGAAAGTATAAACTAGACATCAATTACTCTTTAATGCACAGATATTATGACATACAACGTATGTCGTAAAAAGTACTGAATACACATAAATTAGGACATATTATGCACGCCTTAATTTTTCTTCAATTTTTTTTAAAAAAAAAACAAATCATGCTTTAATAGTAATCAATTTTACCATTGACAACAAACCACGAAAGAACAAGTCATTGATCCAACAAGATATAATTACGAAAAATAATATCAAATGATCCAACAATTACGAAAAATAATATCAAATGATCCAACAATTACGAAAAATAATAACTTTCCATTTGACAATAATATGTAATGATCCAAATCCTAAGTTTATCCAGCAAATACGAGAAAGCATAACTTTCACTTAGACAATAATAGCTAATGATCTTACGAAAAAGCAAACTTTCACTTAAACATTAATATCTAATGATCTAAACCCAAAATTTATACATCAAAACATAATGTCGAACAACAACTAGCCCACCATCTTCTCCAGCATAACCTGCCCTCTGTCTGACAATCTCTCATCCCATGTCTGCAACCTATACAAAGCAAAAGAGGTAGTTGATATGAGCATCTTGATTATGACAATCTCTCATCCCATCACTTTCAAATTATCAGTTCCTGTCTTGCATTGTTTATATACCTTATCAATGCATAAAAAATTACAGTATCATTATATAATGAAGCATATCCACATTTAAGGGCCATTAAAATACCACTTCTACCACACTTTATTAAGATCTGAGAAAGAGCAGAATATTGGAAATGATGTACCTAACATATTGCAAATGTCACTTTTCTTATAGAAGATCCATTCTGTGTTCAAACTAATATGCCAGTAATATGAGTTCTTCGCTATGTAAATTAGGGCGAAATTGTCCTGAGATGAATCACAACCACCTCCTTAACCTGTATAACTTTTAGGCTTATTTCAAATATCACTTGCAAATGCTCTAAAATATATGTTTGGTTAATCGGATTAATCCAAAAACCAGGATTTGGAACTACGAAAATTTACTCCAAATTAATGTTTGCAATATGACAACTTAGCTTACCTCCATTCTCATAATTCCATAGTTAACAAAATATAGCTTTGTTCTCCACACTGCAGCTTCTTGTACCTGTTGCAACTGCAGTTGCAAGCTGCTAACTAGCTAGCTCCTACCTACAGAATTGGACTACTGCACTGACTAGCTTCCTGCACAGCAAGTTCAAAGACTGCTCACTAGCAGTTTTAAACTGCTGCAATTCCCTTCCTCTACTATACACTGGTTGCACTGCAGTCTATTCTCCTAACCAAATCCCCCCCCCACTGAACTCCAAAATTCCTGCACAGCAGCACTACCTTTCCTGCAGCACACACACACAGAGGAACTAGAGGAATTCTCCCTTGCTATATACACCTGTACACTAGCTGCCTGCACTGCAGCAGGTAGTTAACTCCTGGAGCAGCCTACACTGCTAGCCAAACTCCCCCTCACACTTGCACAGGGAGCAGTTTACGCTACTGCTACCTATAGGCTGCTAATTCTCTCAATTCCCCCTCAACTCCTGCACAAGAACTGTTAAACAAATGGTTTCGGACACTTCTTGTGATCGAGATAGGTGGTTTCGGAAGTTTCACAGGGATCAGATAGGAGTTTCAGAGTTTTTCGTTTTGTTAAGTCGAAAATTAATATTCTTCATTAGCGAGTGAGGCTAAGGAAATTTATGGGGTTAACCACAACACTAATACCTCTATTACTGAATGTCAAAGCAGTAAAGAACAAACAAACCCAAATTGATGGCAGCTTTCATATGCCTGGTTACTAGCATTCAAAATGAAGATCCTTTTTCAATACAAAAATATACTTAAACAATGTATCCATTGATGGCAGCCCAAGAGAATGAAAGCAGTTAGCGACAGTTGAGTTATTAGGAGGAAAGGCAGTACAAATTATACTTATACAATGTATCCATTTTTAGTTTACACTCAGAAATTGATTCATATATAAAGCTTCCTTTTTCAAATAGTTCTTTTTTCAATACACACATAAATTGATTCATGTACAGAGCAGGGGAACAATCTCAAATGAATTCGAGAACTTTGTTGCAAAGACGAAACATCATTGACAAACGCAGTGCTGAATCTGGCTTTGCAGATTGATGTAGAAACTATAAAATATATTGTAATGCATAATTTTGATGCATCACTTGCTAAGTCTATGAGCAAGTTTAGCATCCTCAATCGTGGTCCAATGATGCTTAGAACTACCCATCAATGATGCTTAGAACTACCCATCACTTGCTAAGTATATTGTAATGCATAATTTCCTTAGCCTCACTCTCTAGTATGTCCTTGCATTTAGACACTAAAGCTGAGCAACTCCAGATAAAAAGTAGGACAATTTTTTAGTCAGAACAATTTTTTAGACACATATAAGTTAGACAGCAATGTTCATTTTTTTTTCCATTAGTCTTGTACACGACTTTTTTCACAACCCAATCAAAGGAAAAAAAATTCAAGTCAATCGTAAACATACCACTGTTAAGTAAAGAAGCAGTTAATGATTGAGGCATGAAGATTTAGAGTTTAGAATGGAACCTCAATGGAGCTAATGGACTGAATATGGAAGAAGCTAATATTGATGTGCTCACTGCAGAAATTTCAGCAAACGAGGAATATTTACATGTCAGAAAATTAAAGAGGAGATAATCTTAACATACCAAAACTGTGTAAATATTACCTTACCTCAAAAGGACACAAACTACTAGTCGAATTTGATATACTTGATAGGCCACGCGATCGTACTTGATAAAGCCTCATGTAGGAAAAAAAATTCACGGGTCGGCCGATATAAAGTCAACCCATAATCAATGACTTCATGCACCCAAACTTTATAGCACTCTTGTCCTATAGCCACATGATGGACCAAATCTTTGGGATTTGTAGATGCAATCTCGCCAATTGCCACAACTTCTAAACCTGTTTCCCAATTCAACAATTTGCATTTTGTCCCAGTGTTAGGAGAACTTGGAATTTCTTTATTTACTTCTTCCCTCCTTGTTTCAGCTATCTCACGATTGTCAGAACCTTCAACCCCATAGTTTGAGTTAGCCTTGCTCATCGGGTTTGAGTTTGAAGTTTGCTACATGAATGAAAAATACATTAACTATTGAACAAGTTGGTTCATAACAAAGAAAAAAGATGTGTCGAAGTAAAAAAAAACTTACAGTGTTATCATTCACAACAACCTTGTCAACAATGCTTTTAACATAAGCTTTTAATTCATTAAACTCATTTTCCAATCTACTGAATTTATCCCGATGATATTTTTGGCCATATACTTTTGAAGGAGTCGCACCGAAACCAAGTCCTCTTACTTTTCCTCTTCGTTCAGGACCAATTACTTTTGAAACTGCATCATCTTGAAGAGAACTTTTTTCTAATGGTGTCGCTGACTTATGAATATCTTCTACTTCATCCTAATAACAAATAGAACAATAGATAATTTAGAACGTTATAAGTGAATAACCAAATGATAAAATAAATAGACGAAAACAAACCAGAATTTTTTGAGCCTCTGAACTCAATGTACCAGTCTTCCTCTTATGTCCCTTGATCCAAACATCAACTCTTTGTATTGAACTAGGATTATCACTTTGTTGACGCTGCAATACATGTTTTGAGTTAACAAAAGATGAGTAAAAATTAATAAGGCGGACAAAGATGAGTTACCATTTCTTCCTCTAGACGAGCATATCCCTTACGGCTCGTTGTATGCAACAAAATTTGACTTTTCCTCATCTTCTTAAACTTTTCACTTGTTTCCTGTATTATATTTGAAATCTATGTGTTAATAATAATTATTAAGAACAAAACATATAATAAAAACAACAATACTTACCTTAAATTCGGGAGCACTTCTCTTCATTACAAAAGCCTTCCAATCTTTAAAGAAGTGTACATTGTCAGGTTTCATGAGGGCTATTGCTCGTGGTAGACCTACAACTTTTGCTTGCTCTATCACACCTTTCATCAAATTAGATTTATGATCACGCCAATATCTTCCTAACTTTTGGAATACATATGTCTTGTGGCAGCCATCAAGTATGAATTTTTGCTATAAGAAAAAGATAGCCAACAATAAAATATAAGTACATAACTACATCTCAAAAACACATAATTATGACATAGAAAAATATTACCGTGATGCTCTCCCATATTTGATGTTTAAAATCATCAGAAAGATCTGTCCATTTATCCATTGTCACTGGAACTAAATCTCTTGCTGTCGATCCTAGAAAACTAGCAAATTCAGCTGCAGTATCTCCAATTGGTTGACCCCTGTCATTGAAATCGACCGGAACAGGATTTTTTCTCATACGAATATGATCCATTCTTGATTTACCCCTAGTTTTCTTCTTCTCAGGTATAGTAGAACTTGACTGATTTTGGTCATTTGGTATATTATGTGCCATGTTAGATGGAGAGTTAGAGTCTCCATTTGATATTCTTACACATTCATTTCCTCTTTGCATGGAAACCGATATGGAAGCTAAACGTTGTTTCTCTCCTCTTTTAGCACCTTTTTTTGAACACTTCATATAAGAAGCAAATAATAGGAACTATAAGTTTATCACCAAGATATTATTAAAAAGGATTATAAAGACAAATGGAGCTTACCTCACCAGATCCCGACATGTTCACAAGTTTCTGAATAGACCTACAACAGCCTCTGGGTCAGATGACCTGCAGAAAACAACCAAGAAGTTATAGAGAACAGCTCAGATTATGAACACTATGCAAAATATAGAGAACAGCTCAGATTATGAGCTTACCTCACCAGATTATTGCTGTCAGTTGTCTATCTTGCAGTCAGGATCCAGTGCCAACTCCTACAGGAATATGAGCCCACATCATATAAATCTATATAACAATTTGTATTTATAAAATCAGCATGTAAATGGAAAGTATAAGTTTTCTTAAAACATAAAAAAGGGGCTAAAATCCACTCTTGTATAAAGGAGAGTTCAGATCTCTACATATAACTATCATTTGACTGGCAATATTAAGCACTCTAACAAAGCACAACCATGAAATTGGAGCTCATGATTAGCAAGTAGAGACATGTCACTATACCATGTTTCCAGTATTTCCTGCACAGCAAACTCATACATGCAAAAAAAGGATAATCAATCTTCCTCAGTGTTCGGTAGCTCGAAATTTGGCTCAATCTAATAGAGGAAAGAACAACTTCCTTCTCAGACATTTAAACTGTACATATGTTACAGTCTTAAGGCCCCTTCACCCAAAATGCCCTGCTTTTTTTGCCAATCAATGGGGAAAATCTGATGACCCTTGATAATTCTCCTACCTATTTTTAACTTGGCAACTAAATTAGAAATCACATCGAGCTACAAACATTGGCTTTTCCTCTACTATCTACCTGTTCGGTCTGCATTATCAAGCAAGTCCAGAAGCTACTGCATCCTCCGAGTCTACTTTCACCTGTATGCCAAGGATATTATTAGAATCAGGCAAGTAAGTAACCTCGACAGAAAGACGGGATATGTAAAACAACAGAAAGAATTGAATAAAATGACTAGAGACAAGGTACTAGAGACAAGAATCCAGAGCAAACAAAATTACCTAGTTAATGACAAGCATACACAATTTGGATCCTTTGCTATACAGAATTCGTAGAGGAGAAAACTCTCGAGCAATCTCTTTCTTTGTATAAAAACCCAAGCTATCGAGAATTTTCTCCTGTAAATGGTCTAGAATACCAGCCGCCCCCCATATAATTCCGAAAGCTGGGAGGCGGAGTGTTCTCTCCACTACTCTCCCATAAAGGAGAGTCGGAATACATGCAAATATTACATAAACTATTTGCAAAAAAATTCAAACAGCAAGCAACTTCATGAAACCCCACGAATTCCAATTAATAGGTCAATTAATCTTTCATATATTAGAGAAATGTGGACAGTATTAGGAAGAAACAAACCTTGTAAAAGTTAATTTAAGCATCACTCTGCATTCAGTTTGGATAAATATATAAACAGCCTCTGGGTCAAATAATAGGCTTACTGCCACATATGTAGATATATAACTGATTGTTATAGAGAACAGCTCAGATTATGAACACTATGCAAAATAATTTAGTAGGCTTTTTATATATTTATCCAAACTGAATGCAGAGTGATGCTTCCAAGTTTGTTAGGTGAAGTCAGTCTAAAATTTTAAAATTTTCTAGGAGAACTGCAAAGGTGAACAAGAAAACCTTAGTTTCCTACTAGGCAAATAATTCTAAATGTTGTTCCGAGACTGAATTTGGAGAGGACCATATGCCTAGTTATATGGCATATAACTTGGAACCAGAGGTACCAACGATGGGGTGGTCCAATGGTAACACTGATAAGGGAGGGGAGGAGTGGGCGTGGCAGCCCGGACAAAATAAAAATGGGAAGGGGAGGGGGTCCTGGTTCTAGTAGGCCAGGACAGGGGCGCCAATTGTCTCAAAAATAAAAACTTGGAACCAGGGTTGGGTAATTCAATAGTAATGAACTTTAACGATTCTGCTCTCATCACTATGGTGTTTAGCAAAACAAAATGACAGAAGACCCATGCCTCATGTCACCATTGCAGATGTCAAATAGTTCTCATGCCCCACAAAAGAGTGATTCAAATTCGAAAGACAAGTACACCATTATGTGAAGTAAAAATCACCAATACTGTATATCTTTTTTTATGGATTATTTTGCTTCCTCCTGGGACACTGCCATTAGTTTTCCAGAATTATCGAATAAATGTATAAAAAGGGAAGAAATTTGAACCAAATTACTGATTCGAATTTACCTACAGGTACCTCGAGGCAATGACGGAGAGGGTTGGTGCTTCAATATGGTGGATCATGTATCACTGCAGATCACACTCTGTAGTGTCAATTTGTGATAACAAAATTGAGTAAAACTTAGCATAGCTAGATCATGTCAGTAACAAAGAACATTAAGAAAACATTACAAAACCTTAAGTTGAACCAATATTTTGCACTAAACAGAAGCAAGGGAAAGAGGTTTGATGCCCTATCAAAAGCCATGATAAATTTAGTCTATAATATATATCATTTTGGGTTGTGATTGTTCAAACATTCTATTGGATAAACAATATGTCATAGAAGAATCCAAAAGACACTGACACAGATCATCAATCAGTTATAAACATGAGAGTTATAGCAAAACATAATTAAACCCTTAAATACAAAGATCTCAGTTAAACAGACAAGTACACAAAGATACTGAATAACTGAGAAAAGATAAATATAATGGTCAATAGTGTTGAATTTATCTACAAATTAGAAAATTATATATGCTATGGAATCATCTGTTGTATGGTTAGTTATTGGCTCTTCATAGGTTCTTAACAGAAGAAATACTTACTATATGAAGTGTTCAAACTAGTGAAATTTGGGTGGACCTCTAAATAACCTACCATTTGCTCTTGCCGAGTTAGAGATGAAACATACTGAATTAGAAAGAGGTTATAGGAAAACAATTTTTCACATCCCTGGAGCATCCTATTCAAAAGCTTTTCTGTTCCCCATGCCCGAGTATAGGAAGGGAAGACAGAGAAGGCTGTGTTACTGTGGATAGCAGCGAGCAGGCGAGAGTGACTGGTCCACCTGTGAGTAGCTAGATGTCTACTAGGTAGAATGGTTGGACTTTACTAAGCAAAGATGTTTACCATTTTTGGTGTTAACATCAAATGTAAATGAGTATAATACAATCTACCCAAAACCCTCTGCTGGTGCTGAGATCAGAAAGAATGATGGAAAAAATAAATATGGTATAATCATAACTATAATGTACTATGGACTTAAGAAAAAGAAAGACTTACAATGCAGGGCATTTGCGTCAGATTCTTCGATTGTTCCAGTAAGAATCTCACCAAGAAAGCTAAGGAATGCTCAGTTTTGGTCCTGTTGGTGAAAGAATGCTCAGGAGTTAATTCTTTGCTATTGTTTCATTTATAGGATCAGTGAAATCCTGTTGTGTTAGCTAAGGAATTGGGTTGAACAAGATAAATTTGGGCAATTTCCAGTTTTGGTCCTCTATAGAAGAAATTCTGTTGAACAGTATGTGGCCATTTGTTTCAGTTTCAGTTTCCTTTTCCATTGTTTGTGACCTTGTGAGTGCATATAGGTATGTATTAGATCAATATTCCTGAAATACTGAACATTTGCAATAAATGGAAACTATATATGATCATCTCATATGACTGAACTTATAAACTGACTCAGGTGGACTGACTAGTGCAAGAGAGTAAAAGTGACCATTTATGCATTTTCTGTTTAATCCAACAAAAAAATTCATTTTTTTGGGATAATCATAATTATGATTCGTATAAAAATAGTAATTACTTACCTCATCCGAAGTCACCTTCTCACAATCAAGCCTTACATAACCTTCACCATCAAGATTCGGATCAAGTTGTAGTACATCTAATGGTGCGCATGGCATGTACGTACTCTCTTCAGAACTTTCTAACTCGTAAAAACCTCGTGGTGGTGCTCTTAGAACAACATACCAATGGGATGCATCGGTATCTCTTGAATAAAATACTTGCTTTGCTTGTGAAGCTAAAATAAACGGATCTCTTTCAAATTGACTTTGCCCTTGGTGAAGGTTAACCAATGTAAATCCCTCTACAACTTTGACACCATTTTCTATGTTTGCCCAATCACATTGAAATAAAGGAACCTGAATATTGTAGTAATCAAGCAAAATTATGTCTCTAATAACTCCGTAATAAGTTACACTTCCAGTGACAAGAGATGTGTCTCTTGCACTAGATCGACAAATTGTTTCTGCTTCAATTGAGACACCGCTGTTTTGTGTGCTCTTTTCTGCATCTTTTGTATGAAATCGATGACCATTGATGACATAACCTGAGAATGACATTATATCCTTTCTCGGCCCACATGCTAGCCATCTTAGTGTGCTCGACATAGTGTTAACTTGGCCTGTTCTGACCTTATTTGCTAGCCATCCTATGAAAGCCTCTGTATGTCTCTTTTGTAGCAGACTTTCATTCTTCAAAAGACGCCTATCCAAATGCTTAAGTTCCTCTAGATGCATTCTGATATTAAAGTATAGGTAAATGAGAATCAGAAAGTGAAAATTTAAAGTCAAAAGAATTATTATTGGTAGAATACTTACTTAATGTATGGTTCGACTTCAGAACTGTTAAACAAAACAGTACGATGGGCTATCTCTAGCATGTCAGAGGACATACTCATTGTTTTTCCTTTAGAAATTGGTCTCCCTTCTCGGCTAGTTTCATTCTCAAGATCATCATTGCGTTTATATTGAGCTCCAATTTCAACAGCTTGCTTTATGAACCCACTACAAAAACTTGAACATTCTTCCGCAAGATATCTTTCTGCTATACATCCTTCAGGCCTTGAACGATTTCTAACATATCCTTTTAGTACCTTCATATATCTAATTAAAAGCAAATCTTAGAAGAGTATAGAATAATTCATAAGTTTATTATTAATTTAAAATATATATTATTACCTCTCAAATGGGTACATCCAACGAAAATGTACCCCCCCACCAATTCGAGCTTCTCGTGCAAGATGAATTGTGAGATGCACCATAACATCAAAAAGGATGGAGGAAAAAACCTTTCTAATAAGCACAAAGTTTCTGCAACTTCAGTTTCTAGTTCCTCCAATCTGTTTTTATCGATCACTCTTTGACACAATTCATTAAAAAATGAACAAAGTTGAAATATTGCAGTTCTCGTACCCTTTGGTAGAAGTCCTCTTAATGCTACTGACAAGACTTGTTGGAGTAGAATGTGACAATCATGAGACTTGAGATTTATAATCTTGGTATCTTGCAATGACACATGATTTGAAATGTTGGAGCCGTAACCATCAGGTAATCTTAAATTTGCAATTCTTGCACAAAATAATTGCTTCTCTGACTTTGATAAATTAAAAGAGCCCGCTGCCCATCGAAATTTATTTCCAATTTCTTCAGCATGTAGTTCTTTTTTTATGCCCATTTCTTCCATATCTCTACGAGAACTTAGTCCATCCTTTGTTTTCCCCTTTATACTCAAGAGTGTGCCAATGATGCTCTCACAAATGTTCTTCTCAATATGCATCACATCCAAATTGTGTCGCAATAGCAAACTCTGAAACATCATATAAAAAATTATATTCATAAATGAAAAGAAAACTTATTTTCAGAGAAAGAGATACATAAAGAGATAGGGTAATGATAGTACCTTCCAATAAGGTAACTCAAAAAAAATCGATTTCTTCTTCCAAGGCCATATTGTATCAATGTTTGGTTGTTGTTGCTTCTTCTTCCTTTTCTTCTTTTCTTTTTTTGGTTTTCCCCAATTATTGACATGGTTCTTTACCACATCAAAAACTTCTGAACCTGTTAGTGCTCTAGGCTTCCTTCTATGTTCTTCATTTCCATCAAACCAAGATTTTTTTAATCGAAATTGATGATTGTGGGCAAGAAATCGTCTATGGTTCATATATACATGCTTCTGACAATGAGTCAGCCATCTTGAAGATGTCTCAATTCCACATATGGGACAAGCTGCTCTACCCTTTGTGGAATATCCAGATAAATTTCCATAGGCCGGAAAGTCATTTATTGTCCACATTAAAATAGCCTTCAAATTAAATATGGATTTACTGAATGAATCAAAAACATTCACACCATTGCTCCATAACTCTTTCAAATCTTCTATAAGTGGCTCCAAGTATACATCTATGTCATTTCCTGGTTGCTTAGGTCCGGGGATTAGTAACGTCAACATCAAGTTTTCCTTTGACATGCATAAGGAAGGGGGCAGATTATAAGCAACCAAAATCACAGGCCAACAACTATATTGAGTACTACGATCACCGAAAGGATTAAATCCATCTGATGCAAGACCAAGCCTTAGATTACGGGGATCGGATGCAAAATCAGGCCACTTAGTATCGATCATATTCTAGGCCATTGAATCAACAGGGTGTCGCATCTTTCCATCCTGACTTTTATGAGTGTCATGCCATCTTATTTGTTCTGCCTTTTCAGGTGATTTAAACATTCTTCTAAATCTTGAAATTACAGGAAAGTACCTCAACACCTTCGCAGGAACTCTATATTGAATCTTTTTCGTGCGCACATCAACTTTCCACCGTGAAGCCCCACATTTTGGACATGTCTCCATATGTTCTTTTTCCTTTCTAAATAAACAACAATCATTAACACAAGCATGTATCTTCTCATAGCCTAGATCAAAATCTTTAAGCATCTTCTTTACTGAATATAAAGAATCAGGAAGTTTGTTGTCTTGAGGTAAAATTTTGCCAAGCATCTCAAGAAGTTCATTAAAACCGCTGTCTGTGAGACTATGTCGAGCTTTATACTTATATAGGGCAACAACTGCAGCCATCTTTGTGTAAGTAGATCCAGCATATAAAGGAAGTTCAGCCTCCTCCACAAGATTTGCAAAATTTGCATCTCTTCTTTCATATGCAGGTTCTGTATTATTATCATTGTCATCAAAAAGATCATAATCAAAGTTTGCATCTCTAAACATTTTATATGCTTCGGGTAGTTCTATATCTTCGTCTCTGGTTGCAGTAGAACTTTCACCATGAAAGATCCATTTATCATATAAAGGATCCATCCCAAATATGACTAAGTGCTCATAAACCATATCAAAATGGTGAAATCGATGACTTAAACATCGACAACAGGGACACTGAATTTTTTCTGGATTTCCCTTACTAGCTTGAATTGTATCAGCAAACTTGCGTGCACCATTTTGATATGCTTGTGAATCTCTACAAATAAAGACAAACCCCAAACATAATCTAATATTAATAACAAGCAACAAGTATGTTAATATTTATGGTTTTAAGGAATAAATAGTAACCTTCTAAAGTGTATCCAATCTTTGTCCATTGTGTATGACCCACCTTGTACGAATTATAACCTGTTAGCCACTGAAATAGAGAATAGTTTATATGCAAGTACTTTATTTGAAGGGAATCCACTTTGTGATACTATCAGGATGAGGATGCATTTCCATTATGCTCATGGCAATACATTTAACTTATAATTATATCATAATGATGATTTAAATAACCAAAGTTCTCTGAATTGGTTTGACATATTAATAACCAAAGTTCTCTGAAATGTATGCTCATGGCCATACATTTCCATACATTTAGTGCCGAAATTCAAATCACCTTCTTTACCTTATTAACCAAGATTCCCAGTATTGGCTGACACCAATAGGTAGCAACCATATTGTATCAATTTTGGCATATCCTGAACCATTACCGATACCGACCAATACCAACATAAGGACTATCTTTCCAAGTCAATTAGGCAAAGAAAAATGACAAGAAAAAGAGAGAAATTTGAGGAAAATGGTGTCAATACAATGATTCGGCATGTCGAAGATTTACATGGTACAAAGTGTTGATAAGATTTCTTATTGACCCAGTGTAACCATTTCATTTGCCAAAGTTGTATATTTATAAATTCACAACACCCATCGATGTTAATACTATTCCATTCAAAGCACTATAAATAACAAATAATACATGAAATTATGCCTAAATATATGAAATATTTTTCTTGGACTGAATATTATTAGGTCAAGGATTGAACAAATGATCTCTTGGACTGAAACAAATGATATCTTGGACTGAATATTATTAGATCAAGGATTGAACTTGCAAGACAAGGACTGAACAATTGCCTTCAAAGGACTGAACCTTTGAACAAGTAGGACTTATCATATATGGGTGACTGAACTTAATGTTCAGTAGAGACTGAACTAAGGTTAGCTGGGACTGATACTTTATTACAATATGTTTGGACAGAACATGTATATTCTGGGGACATAATTAATACCAAATGGTTTAATCGTAGGTTTACAAGGACTGAATTTTCAAATATGGGACTGACATTTGTATGGACTGATACATTGTGCAAAGGGACCAACAATTTGGACTGAATTAAGATGACTGGACTGATATATTTATGTACTGTAGGCCAATGGTACTGAACACTAAAGGAACTGATCTACCAAGGGACTGAATCAAGAAGTAAAGGAAGATTGGACAATGCAACAATGTAGGTAATGTTTCACTTATAACTGTTGTTAGTCCCTTACTTTTCAAAAATCTTAATAGCTTGGATGAACAAGCTGAAAATTTATGTTAAAGCAACCGGTGGTTGGTTTCAACTGAAATATTGACTGATCAAAGGAAAAAAAATCAAGGAAACAAACTACAATGTTATTTCTTTGCAAATATCATGCATAAATGTGCAATATTTTTTAGTCTCCTCTTAATACTACTATTAGACATCTTCCTATAGGGCCTGAGTTTAGGTACTTACAGTTGAAGATCGTGTTCCTTGAAACAATAGACTAAGAAATTGATGTCAGGCGTTAATCCATAATAGAACAAAAGATCAACAGCCATAAAAAGATCAATTACAGTTATTGGAACTAGTAATATATAAAAGGCTTCTATTACTAGTAATAACATTCCATCTATCATCAAGCATACCACAGAGTATATTTTCAGGTTGCTCAATGTGCTTGGGAGTCTTTCCTGAAAAACAAAAAGATTGACAATCAATTTCACGGGAAAAAATAAAAGATAAACATTGTGAATAAATAATGCAGAAAGAAATACCAGCATTCACAGAGACAGAAAAAAAAGGGTAATGGTTGGACAAGGATTTCTATTTGGTTGATAAAGTTTCATACCAATAAACGACAAGCAATATAGAAAAAAAAAAATATGATCATAGTCTGACAGATAAAGCTCTCAAAAGAATTGGCAGTTCTAAATTGACAGTTCAATATGGATGTATGAGATCTACTCATTAGTTTATGAGATTGCAGATTATGATTTTGTTAGCACATATTCCACATTCGCGAGTTAAAGTTTGAGGCTGGTTTTCCTTTTCTAGTTATTGTATTTTTCACCGTCAAATTTCTCAAGCTTATGTTTACGGCACTTAAACAAACTTCTACCACCGTTGTTGTGACAAGCGATTCTTGCAACTTTATGAGTATTAAGGGCCTACCTTGAGATTAATGTTGACGAAATTTCATACAAGTCTAAGAATAAATGAACCTGCAAAATTTGGTTATCAAAAAACAACATAACTAATGAAGCTATATAAGCAAAATGGACCACCCAAAGGATTTCAAGCAGTGTAAATTGCTAAGGAGCATCGTACATATCTGTTATATAAAAATAATTTTTTCTAGAGATCTACTGGGATGATCAAACTCATCGTTGCTCAAAGCGAAAATTTATGAGATCTCATAAACTAATGATCATAGTCTGACAGATTGATAAAGCTCTCAAAAGAATTGTCAAAAGAAAATATCAAATCCACCATGTTTGAAAGAAGTTACAATAGGTAAAAACCTTAACTTTTATTAACTGATTTTTAAAACCTAAAAACCCTAAGAAGAACTATAGGTAAAAACTTATATTAAAATCAAATCATTATGAACTATGCATCATAAACCCTAACGAAATTTGGGAAAGAAAAACCCTAAAAAAGGGAAAATTAGGTTGGGGAACAAGAATTGTGCTTACAAATTTGCAATCCTGTCCATACTCTTGCTATGATCTAACAAATAAAAAGAAAATCGAAAGAGGAGGAAGAAGAAGAAGAAGAGGGGAAGACGGAGAGGCGCGGGTTGTGGATGACGAACCAGATAGAAGGAGAGGCGCGGGTTGTGGATGACGAACCAGATAGAAGGAGAGGCGCGCAGGGACCTACTGTTGTCGAGAGGGGGAAGACGGAGAGGCTCGGATGAAGGAGACCCGCGTAGAGAAGGGAGGAAAAGGGAAAAAAAAATTGGTGGGAAAGGGCTGAAAAAATTTCGTGGGGAGGGAAACATATAATGTATGCAAACATGGGGCGGGGAACAAAGGAAAAGTGAAAATTTTCCCCCCTCTTTTTTCGGTTCTACGACATTCAATGAATGCCTTATTTTGTATACCAATTAATGCGTGCAATGCACGTCATAAATAGTTTTCAATTAGAATTTACGACATTACCTGTATGCCTTCTTTTGTGTAGCAATTAAGGCATTTATTGTACGCCATAAATAATATTATAAAGTTTATTCTGGATAACTTTAAGGCATTCTCTTAGTTGCATGTCGTTAAAAATCATTTACAGCATACAAATTTAGGCATGCCTTAATTTTCATGTCGTAAAAGGGTAATTTTCTTGTAGTGAAAGTTCGGCTCGTCGTCATAGATGGTGCCTCTTATGCAAACACCAGAATCCTTAGTACTGAAGTTGTCATTGACAAATTTGTCATTTATAGCATGCTGAGTTGCCTTAAACTTGAAGCCATTAACGATATAGCCTGGCCAAGTCTTCGCATGCTTCTTCGGTCCCAATGTCAAATAACGAATGCTCTCATTTGTGAGTATTATTTCAGGCAATAAAACCTGTAAACAAATAATGATAATTTAAATATTTTACTTACATATATTTTAATAGTAGCCGCATAACATATTATCTCAGTTACTTACGTATTTTTGAAACCAGGTCAGAAAGGTACAATCAACCTCTCTTTGAAGTCCCTCATCGGTAATATCGGGTGTCCTTATTTTGACTTCATCTCTAAATACACTGTTAGAGAGAATAAAAATAAGTGTAGTCACTTACTTCACCAAATTAGAGATTATAACGAGGTGTAATCACTTACTTCTCCAAATCCCTCACTTCTTGTATGTCACAATTTAACAATACATATCGGTGCGCGGCATCATACTCATCGTCAGTTAACTACCGATTCTTACTAGCCCCAATAGGCTTGCCCCTTAAATTGAATATACCACCATCCTCAACGTCTTCGTCATTCCTTTCTGGTCTATTTTGGTTTGTCTCGACATGAGTATCGAAATAATTGGAGCAGAAGTTTGATACCTCCTCGATAAGATATGCTTCGTATATCGAAGCCTCTATATGAGCCTTATTGCCAACTTTCTTCTTTAGATGGTATAGGTACCTAGAAAAACAAATTATCTTGATAATTGACAATGAATTATAAAATTCCACTTAAATTATATCAATTTTTATTTACCTTTCAAAGGGGTACATCCATCGATAATGAACAGATGCACCGACACGGGCTTCGTATGGTAGATGAATCGGTAGATGCTCCATGCTATCGAAAAAGCCCGGTGGAAATATTTTCTCTAACTTGCAAATTGTTAAGACAATCTTCTCCTCAAGTTGTACCATATGTTGCACCATCAGCTTAGTTGAACAGATATCCCTGAAGAATGTAGACACCTCGGCCAACGGAACCCATATAGCAGAAGGCAACAAGTCTCTCAAAGCAATGGGCAGTAATCTTTTCATAAACACATGGTAGTCGTGACTCTTCATTCATGTTAGCTTGCGTTCTTTGAGATCAACGCATCTGGACAAATTCGACACATAGCCGTCGAAAAATCTTAAATTAGATATCTACTTGAAGATTATTAATCTATCTTTCTTGCTCAATGTATATGGAGCTATAGGCTTACTTAATTGTCCACCAGCTCCCCTTTCTATCAAGTTTAGATCATGACGTTTGCATATCTCGGCCATGTCTTGTCTTGCTTTTGGATTGTCCTTCGTCTTTCCTTTAATATCTATGACGGTATTGAAGACATTATCGAACACATTCTTTTCGATATGCATGACATCAAGATTATGCCTTATAAGATTATCTTTCCAATAAGTCAAGTCCCAGAAAATACTCCGTTTGGTCCAGTTATGGCTTTGTCCGAACCCCTCGACACAATTGTTCGATGGATCTTCCATTGCGGTGGGCAATTCCTTTACAACTTCCCAAATATCGTATCCCGACAATCTGGCAGGAGGATCAAGAAATTCTTGTTTTCCAAATCTGAATGCGTCCTTGTTCTTTCGCCAAGGATGGCTCACGGACAGAAATTGACGGTGACAGTCAAAGAAAGAAGTTTTTCCTCCATGCCCAAGGCAGAATGCCTTACTATTTTCTATGCATATCAGACAAGACATGTTGTCGTGTGCACTCCATCCCGACAGCATACTGTATGCTGGAAAATCATTGATTGTCCACATGTGTAAAGCTCTCATCTGAAAGTTCTGTTTCCTGGAAATATCATACGTCGTGACGTCAATCTCCCACAGCTATTTTAGCTCATCCACCAATGGCTGTAAATATATATCGATGTTTTTCGTCAAATTTTTGGGACCGGGTATGATAGCTGTCAAGAACATATAAGGAGTCTTCATACACATCCATGGTGGCAGATTGTAAGGGATAAGAATGACCGAGCAGCATGAGTATTGAGATCCCGACTGTCCGAAAGGGACGAAGCCATCAAAACATCGCGCAAGGCGTACGTTTCTAGGCTCTACAGCAAAATTTGGATGACACAAATTAAAATATTTCCAAGCCTCTCCATCCGAAGGATGTGACAATTCTCCTTTGTCCTTTAGTGTTCTTCGCTGTGCCACGTCATGTGTTCTGCTGTATTCAGAGACATATACATCCTCTGCAAGCGCTTCGTGATCGACAAGTAATGCATATACTTGTAAGGACGTTGTTTTTTAGTTGACTTTCTTTTTCCCTGTACTGGCTTGTAACGATCCGTATTACAGAAGCTGTAACTTTCTGATACGCAATTCTTTTTGTAATACAACATGAATCAGTTGCGACAACAATCTATCTTTTTGTACCCCATTTCCAGTTGTCGGACCATCATCTTTGACTTATAGAAGTTTTTTGGGAGCTCTTTTGATTCCTTCGGTAACACCTCCTTGATTAGTTGTGTGATCCGATCATAGCAAGCTTGTGGCAAGTTAAAATCAGACTTTATGTTCAGCAACCGCATCGTCACTGACAGTATGGAATGAGTCTCACAACCAGGATGTAGAGGAGTATCTGTGTCCTGAAACATATCATAGAACTCCTTCGCCTCGGGATTAGGATCTTCCGGATCAAAATTAGGCCCTGCCGCATCATACACCATATCTCGTGCAAGGTTCTGCACGTCTCCATAATCAACAGAGCATCCATCGTCTTCGAGGACATCTATTGCAGCATTATCATCAAAAATATAAGTACCAGCTTTCGCAGCCTGTCTTTTCGAATATAATTCACCTTGCGATGACCAAAAGCCGTAATCATGTACGAAACCCTTACGGGTCAAATGATCTCTCACAGTCACCACTTCTTCGTAACGTCTATTGTGACAATTAACACATGGACACTTGATTTTGTTACCGTCCATGTACTGAGCTTTGCTCATGGCATACTTAAGAAATACTTCTACGCCTGCCTGAAAATCGTCACTCACACCAATTCTGCTCTCGTGTTGCCGTTTGTACATCCATGTACGATCAACAAAGTAACGATTCATCCTCGATTTGGATGTGAAAATCTGTATCGTAAGACAAACTAAACATAAGAATAGCCCGATACTTTAAACCATCATCATAAGAATAGTCCGATACTCCGATCGGTATAGGTATCGGCCGATACTTTAATAAATTATTAATATTAATAATTTATTAATAGCTATTTGTTTTTTGATACCAGAAAATCCGATACTCTGATCCGAAACCACCGATATTACTGATACCCCCGATGTCGATACTCATAGGGATAGTCCGATATCGATACCGGGACATGCCAAACTGTATCGGTATTGGACAGTATCGGATCGGTATCGATCAGTATCGGGTATCGGTCAGTATCGGAGCGGGACATGCCAAACTGTACCGGTATCGGCAGTATCGGATCGGTATCGGCCGATACTTTAAACCATGCTCATAAGAATAGTCCGATACTCCGATCGGTATCGATATCGGCTGATACTTTAATAAATTATTAATATTAATAATTTATTAATAGCTATTTGTTTTTCGATACCAAAAAATCCGATACTCCGATCCTAAACCATCGATATTACCGATACCCCCGATGTCGATATTCATAGGGATAGTCCGATACCGATACCGGAACATGCCAAACTGTATTAGTATCGGACAGTATCGGATCGGTATCGGTCAGTATCAGGTATCGGTCAGTATCGGAGCGGGACATGCCAAACTGTATCGGTATCGGTCAGTATCGGTCCGATACTGATTCTGATTTCGATACCGATCCCGATACCCCCCCCCTCCCCCGATCCAATACTCATAGGATTGGTCCGATCCGAACCCACCTATACCCCCTCCCCCGATCCGATACTCCGATTCGAAACCACCGATACTTATAGGAATGGTCTGATCCGAAACCACCGACACCCTCCACCCCTCTTCTATCCCGCCGGACAGAAAACCCCCCCTCTCCCTCCCCCACCCCCACCCCAGACAGCAAACCCCCATCCCACCCCTCCCCCCCGATAGCAAACACCCACCCCCTCCTCCCCCTTACCCCCCGACAGCAAATCGTAAACCCTACCCCTGCCCCCCGTCCCGCACCCAACACCATCCACCTCCCGTCCTCCCTCTCCCCCCTCACCGCCGGCCCCCGCGACAGCCGACCCCCCCACCCGAAACCCTTCCCCTGTCCCGAAACCCTAAACCCTACCCTACCCCCCGCCCTCAACAACCTCTCCCCCCGCCCCCACTCCCTCCACCCCACCCCACCGGCCCCCCCACCAACCCGAAACCCTATATGTTATGCTAAACAGAGAGAGAGAGAGAGAGAGAGAGAGAGAGAGAGCATACCTGAGAGAGAGAGACCCGTCGGAGAGAGCTTCGCCGGAGAATGTGACCCATCGGAGAGAGCTCGCCGGAGAAATCGGGAGAGAGAGGAAGGGAGAAGATAGAGAGAGCGTCTTTTTGGGGAGAATGAAAAATTCCCTCCAGTCGGTTCAATTTAAGTTAGGTTACAGTATTTAGCGACGGATTATAGACGGATATATCCGTCGGTAGGTAGTCGCTAAATACCTACTAGATTACCGACGGAACGTCCGTCGCTAGATTGACGCTAATTTAGCGTGCCACTTTTTTCAGATTTTGCCGCCACAATGTGCGACATATTAGCGACGGACATCAATCCGTCGCTAAATTTTTGTCAAATGAGCGACGGATGTGCGACTGATTTTGACGCAAAAAACTAAATAAATTATCCATTGCTTTCTGACGGTAGTCCATCACAAGGTAGTCGCTAGTCCGTCGCTATGGCCGACGGATAAGATCCGTCGCTAATCTGTCGTCGCCAAATTGTTGTATTTTAGTAGTGTATCATGAGCAATCTAAAAAAATTGCTCAATATTTTACGCACTCATCAATAATAACTTCAATTCTAAGTCATTCAAACATAGTCTCAACTTTTAAATGGTAATTTCTCTAATCAATCAAAATCACGTCGTTAGTAACTTTTCCAAAAATTTAATATTAGCAATTCAATTTTTAAACTCAATATTCAAATTTTTTTTACCAAAATTTGATATCCATAATCATAACTTTTTTAAACCCAAAATCTAAATAGATTTGTAAATCCTCAATCAAATGACACGATTTCAAATTTGAAAATTTTCTCAACAATTGTGTCCCTTTCTACCAAATATTTTAAACCAGAATTTCAATATCATTACTTCAAACTTGAAATTCAAAATTTTATGAACTTATTAATTGTGAACCATACAACCCAATTTAAAACCAAGTTTTATCAACCGCCCTCATAAATCTTACAGCAGCATTTAAATTTAAAATTTTGTTCCAACTAACTTTATATCTCTTCAAGGATGTAGAGCTATAATCAAATGAAACATAAATATTTTTTAAAGGCCCTCAAAAACCAAATCAATTTCCTTTCTCAATTGTATATAGATTCTGCTATCTTTTTGTAGATCCAAATAAAGTTCTAACAATCCTTTGAAGTTATTAATGTTGCTACTACCCAACTTGGAATTAACAAATCCCTAAGTTCATACTTCTTGAAAATATGGTCCCTCTTATCCTTATATCTTTATAACTCAAATAGGATCTCAATGCATAGTAGTTGTCAATATAATCCTTCTAGCCATGTGATTGACCTATGAGCATATATTAGTGTAGTCATCTTCCTATCAAGTGTGGAAATAAGGATTACGGTAGAAAGAGCTCAAACAAGATGTAGATTAATGAAGTTGAACAAGTGATTCAAAAAATTTAGTCAAAGAAGAGGGTCAAGCAGGTGGATGAGATCCTATACTCTAATCCTATATTGTAGGCCCGTTTGGTACAGTCATGTAACCGAAACGATAATCTGACCTGCATGGACCACCACAAAAACATGTAACGCCCCAGTCCCAAAATACTTGGGACTAGATACGTATCATGCCAGCTATATACATACGAGTAAAAAAAAAGCTCGTATGTATACATAAGCTGTAAAGTGTAGAAAGCCATGCTCAAACTAAATCTCATCCACAAATATGAAGTTTTAATGATATAATCAAATAGTCATTTGTACAAACGTTGGGTGGAGACATATCCACTACCAACAAGTTTAAATAAGAAAAAAAATATACAAATAAATGATTTGGTCGAGCGAAGCAAACGACGAGTCCAAGAGCAATCATCACGACGGAATAGAGCGCAAGTCATGGCCTTAGCTATAGCACCTGTAGAGAGTCACAAAACACACCTGGAGAAATCACCAGGTCCTCAGAGGGACGTAACAAGATATAGGTTGAACATGCCATTATAACTGCAAATATAAATACTATAAAACTATAACACAACTGGGTCCCTAACCATCTAAGTAATATGTATTTTGAGGACAACGTTCTACGGAGGGGCTGTAACGGATTCACGCAAGAAAGTAATAAAGAGTGGCCAACAAGTAGCGCTCATCCGAGACACTATTGGTCGGGTAACACGTAGCACTCATCCGAGACACTATCTCCCAAATATGTGTAAAAGTAAATGTAGCCCCTACGCTAGTAGCTGTCCCCTTTCTCCAATGATACTATACATGCATCGTAACCATGACACACCAACACGTGTCATTTCCACAACACGGTTTATATTCAATAACTGTCAAGTCTTCTAACATGCATCTATTGACAGTTATTCCTACGCATGTGCACGGGTGATCAGCCAACACGCAAGTGACCACTACATGATACTCACAACTCAACACAACTCGTGATACAATCGTGACAAAGTTAATGACATGCACTCTATTGACGGAAGCCTCTTAACTCTAGGTCCACAAGTAAAAAAAAACTGAAAATAAAAGTACGAAAAATAATAACAGAATAATAAGATGTAACTAAATGTAAGCATAAATTATGGCAAGGTATCTTGCCTGGAAGTGGGCCTGGTGTGGTGTGACAATCCGACAAGCTCCGATTTGTCCAATAGCCTTGGTCGTTGCGAAAGGGTCCGAATTCACGAGTAAGGAGGCAAGATTAGTCACGGTCAAGGATAATTAATCTGCAGAAGATTGACTTAGGAGGTTTATTCCTTTAAATGAAAGTACAAATATCTTAGAAAAATTTCTACAAAATATTTTATAATTTATAACCAAAATATTCATTAAACTTAATATAAAGTATTTTAAAATCATAATAGAGAATTAATTTTGTAAAAAGATTTTCTTAATAAGGAAAATATATATATATATATATATATACGTATATATATGTGGAGAATACTTAGAAATTATTTTCGAAATTATTTATTTTATAAATGAAAATCATATCATATAAAATGTCCATACCCCAAATTATTTATTGGGCCTAAAATATTACTAAAAAAACCCAGTTTATTTTATAAATACGCATATATATATTTATAAGATAAGTAGTTATTTTGTAAATAATATTAGTAATTAGCCATTAGCAAAATTTTCAACAATAGCAATAATAATAATAATATTTCTATATGGTATGACAAAAGACTAACAGAGTAATATATACACATATTTTGTTATACTAGTTTTTAACAGTGAATATAATAATAATAATAATAATAGAAACTTATAAAAAAAATCTATACTGCTTTCTCCCAAATGTCACAGTAAGAGAGAGAGAGAGAGATGGAAAAGTAGGGAGGAGCGGAAGAGAGCAAGAGGGCTCACCGGGGAACTTCGGCGCGGGCGCTGGCCCTGGCGGCGGAAGGGCGGAGCTCCGGCCACGGGGAGGTGGCGGCTGCTCCGGTCACGGATGGCGGAGGAGCGCTCAGCGGCAGCGGTGAGGCAGTCATCCCAATACGAGAGAGGCGACGTACTCCCACGGCGGCTCCGGTCACGGCTGGCGGAAGGAGCGCTCAGCGACAGCGGCGCTCGGACAGGAAGGACGCCGAAGGTGAAGGGCTGTACCGACAGGATGGGGCGGAGGAAGCGAACGCGTGCGGCGGCGATGGGGTTTTTCGGCGGTGGTGCGGGGGTGGTTCACCGTAGAAGGAGCGGAGAGACAGCGGTCCAGATCTGGCGAAGATGCACGGAGGGGGAGTGAGGGCTCACCCGATTTGGGCGGAACGCCGGACGGAGGTGGACGCCGGGAAGCGGTGTTCGCAGACGGAGGTGCTGGAGAGTTTCTCATCGGGTTCTTCGGAGAGGCAGCGGCCGGTGGTCCTGCGCACGGTGGCGCGCACGGCGGGGCGCCGGTCTAGAGCGGAGATGCGGTGGTCTCGGCGAGGCCGGAGTTAAGCGCGGTGCGACGGAGGAGGTCAACGCCTGGGGGCGGTGCTAGGTGCCACCGACAAGGCGGCAAAAGCGGAGCTCATGGCGGAGGAAGCTGCTGGCTGCAGAAACTCGTCGACGGTGACTCATCGACGGTGGTCAGCAGCGCCGGAGGCTGTGCGACACTGGCACGGAGACGGGGACGGGATCTGGACGTACCGCGGTGGACGACGTAGCTGCTTGTGACCAAGCACGGCGGAGAGGCGATGACAGAGCACGGGAAGGACGGTGGAGACGAGGGGTTCGCCAGCGTTGATCTGCGTTGGCGGAGGCGGTAAAGGTTGCCGGAAAACAGGTAAGGGTTTTGGATTTGTTTTGGTGGTGTTAGAAGTTTTTTGGTGTGGCAATGATGTTGGTTTTTGGACGATCGTGGCCGGTGGTTGTGCGGCTACGGGTGGCTGTGGAGTGGTGTCGGGGTGCTGTCGGAAAGGAGTCGGCTACCGCAGTGGTAGCGGGGTTCTGTGTGGAGTCGAGGAGCAGGGTTACGGATGTGGCGGAGAAGGAAGGAGGAGACGACGCTGGTGGTTTGTATCATCGTGTCGGGGCTGTCCGACACGACGGAGAGGGGGTCGGGTTCTGTTGGGAGAGTTGTAAATGTAATAAAAAATATAGTAGATGGGCATGGAACAGAGACACGATGCACTATTCTTGGGTTGTGGAATTTGGATAAAAAAAATAGGACAAGTACCTCTCCTTTTATAGGAGGTAGAAATCCCATTAGGAATAGGAATAGAATAATTTAAACCCCGTTTAAATAATACTATCATTTAATTAAATCTTATTTCACTACAAAAATTTGTCAGATTAGCGACGGAACAATATGTCGCTAACCTCGGTAAAAACGTCGCTAAATCAATTTAGCGACGTTTAAAGCGACGTTTCGGGAACGACAGAAAAAACGTGTCGCTAAACGAGAAAACGTCGCAAAACGTCGCTAGGGCGACGTTATTGACGTCGCTAATTAGCGACGTAATTTGCAACGTTTATTGGTTGACGCTAATTAGCGACGTAAACGGTGATGTTATTGTGTTGTCGCCGTTTGGCGACACTTTTACGACGTGTCACTACCATATTTCTAGCTTGATGGTATTTTGGTCATTTTTGGGATTTATTTGGAATTATTGTGAATTATTTAGATTTATTGGAATTTATGTGATTTTAATATTGATTAATTAAACTGATAAGTGGTATGTTGATTTGAGACTAGTTTGGACTTTGTAGACTAGCCTAGAACCTAAACCTAGTTTTAGTGACTTGGTTAGATTATGAAACCCTAGGTTAATTTATGTTAACCATATTCTAGTTATTAGAATCAATTTGGAAATAGGAATTAGAATATAGAATTGATTAATGACTTGTGACTTCACAAGTCATGATTAGTGATTTAAACACATAGAGGCCCAAAGCCCAATACCATGTGAACCTAACCTAACCCTAATCCACTTGGCCGGCCACTTCTAGCATAGGGATTCCCCCACCTATTTAATCCTTCCTAGAAATTAGGGCTAGCCTCCTTAGAATTTCTCAAGTTTTAGAAAGAGGTAAGTCTCCATCTTCATTAATTCCTAGAAAATCCATTTCAATTCCTTTTTCACCCAAACAAATTGTAATAGGTTCTAATTTAGGAATACTTGCTGTATGTGGTGTTCAATCTCAGTTTGTGAGCAATTTGAAGAAGTTTGCTAGCAAGGAGAACAACCCCCTATTGGAAGCTTTTCTTGCATTTGGACACCATTAGGTAAATCACTAAAACTCTTTGTTAGATGCTGATTTTATTGCATAATGACCTAGATCTAAGGGTCCCCTAGCTAACCCTAGATTTCTGTAGGATTTTGTGTCCTTTTTGTGTCCTAAATGGACACGTGACAGCCCATGGGTTTAAGTGTTTGATGAAATGCCCCAAAGGGCATTTCGATTTGATTTTTGGATTGTATTTGAATAGGATTCTAGGTTTGATGGTTGCTTATGGTTTTCCATTCGACTGAGTCAATTTTAGGGTCGTGTTGTGTCAAAAATTGGACACGAATACGCGGGTGCACACACGCGTGCGAGCAGTGTGCGTGTCCTGCCACTCGGGGTGATTTTCTCTTCGGACACGGCGACTCAGGTCATGCCACTTGGCGTGGTCTAAGGGGCAATGACTGACACGAGGTCCTCCAAGTTGGAGACGCCCTCGTGTCATGTCGGACACATTCTCCAGCCCGTATTGGGTTTGTACTGTCTGTGCAGTCGGGTTTTCGTGCACTGATACGCACTCCTAGATACGACACCATGACATGTGGACCTGTGTCAGGCTGTGTCAGTCGAAGACCTATACTGGGCAAACTCGTGGGTGTATGCACGAGACACGAAGTATCCTGTGTCGGGTGCACGACACGCGTGCACTTGTTCACGAGGCTGCACTGGAAATTCAGTGTCCAGTGCTATTTTTGGGATTCTGTCGATTTGGACACGTTTGTGTCATTGTGGTGGACGCGTGTTGGACCCTGGGACACACTTGCATCATGTAATTGAATTACCAACCTTTAATTTCATAATTTAGTTTGTTTTCATGTGTCATTTTACAATTACCCTAAAATCCTGATACTTGTCATTTCTTATATTTTTCCCAGTTTAATATTTGAACTTGGGCAGTTAATTTGACCTAATTAATGATGTTATTAACATGATTTAAGTCCCTAATGTTGTTATCCTATATGAAATCTACATGTGTGTGAATTTTGGATAAGTTTCATTGAATATTGGGTTTGTAATGGGGCTTTGAAGTTTGGATAAAAACTGAAACTGTTTTGTATATGAAATTGGTTTCCTTTCCTTTTCCTGTTTGCTCAACTTACACACAGTCACACCCCCCCCCCCACCTGAGAACTCTCTCACCCTTCACTGTTCACACTCACCCACATGTACTTGACACCCACACTGTTTCCCTCATTGCTTACACACTACACACTCAAATCCTACTACACACACAGTCCTATAAATCACACACACACACACAACTCATATGCACACACACCAAGTCCATATAACTGTCACTGAATTCCAGGTTTCTTCACACACGCACACACATGAGCAAATGCATATTGCCCATTTCCTAATTTCTATGTTCTTGTATATATATGTATATACATATATAGGAGATGCATATATGTATCCTATATATTATATATATGTGTATTATAATTAGAGATATGTATTGATATATGTATATATATAATATAAGTATATCTAAATATGTAATATAAGTATGTGTGTGTAATGTATATATATATCTATATAATGTATAGTGTAATGGTATCACATATATGTGTATGTATATATATATATATATATATATATATATATATATATATATATATATATATATATATATATATATATATGTATATGGTTACCCTATTGTGTGAAATGACTTGTGGTTCTTGGCTTGAGTTGTGGTGCTAGTATAGGGTTGTACAGCCTTGGGTAGTCTTAATAGACTAGTATAGGCTAGTTTGACCTAATTTAGACTTGTTACACCTAGTTTGACCATAGTTGACCTAGGTTTGACTTCTTAGTTGACCAGGATTGACTTTGGCCTAGATTGACCTAGATTGATTTAGAATGTATTGAATTGCATCTTGTTATCATTTTAGACTTATTGTGACTTGTGCTGTTCTGATTAGGAGCCAGACACCTCTCCTCGGACAGTACATTTCATCCGGACACTCAGATACCAGGTGAGTACATTCTCTGATCATTTCATATCCTGCTTAGAATTATTTTCCTGCTTTAAATTACTTTACTTGATACTGTCACGTTGGTCACACGGATTGGTACTATATGGATCCCTTCTTGAGATATTATCCTTTAGGAGCATCGGATACTTCATGTTCTGTGCGTTTCACTTACATAACGTATCACTATGCTTCATGGTTCATTGAATCACTTGTGACATGTACTCTCATGATCACAGCGTCTTCCTTGAATCCTCCCATTTATTGGGCTTCCTAGAATCCCCATTTATGGAACTATCATGTACCACCCTTCGGGGGCCGTTGCATGAATCATAACATAACCTGGCTGGATCCTTGTGTATTGATTGGGGATTAGGGGGAGTAGAAGAGGACATGTGAATAATACCCAAGTAGTATCTCATCAGAACCATTTCGTAGTGTCTCATCAGAATCATCATATGCCATTTACATGTCTATATTGTACTCTGACTCACTAGCCACTGTTAGTCTCTATTTATAGTAAATATTTCTATTACAGTTCTTTCTCTGTTTACATACTGTATTTCTTTCAGTACCTGTATCTTACTTTACTGTATGATTATATTTTCTAACCTGCTATGAACTGTTGAGATATATTGTGCTCGCTCCTGTCCTGACTGGACCTATTAAAATATTACAGAGGACGAGGAGGAGGCCTGTGTGGATACCTTCTACGGGGAAGCCCTAGACGACACTTATGAGCTGGACTCTCAGGAGGACCCAGCTCTAGCTGATGACATTACCCCCATTGCCTAGACTAGCTTAGTTAGGCTTTATCTTACTTATGTTGCCTTGAGACTGGTTTAGCTAGACTTTATATTTCTGTCTTTGAGATCTGAGTTGTATATATTCTTTTATATTCAGTAGCTGAGACTTTGTATTCTGGATATTGCTGAGTTGTTATCTTAGACTCTTCTGATCATCTGTATTTTCTTTGAATTCTATATCATATCGTGCTTCTTCTTTCTTAGTTGTGATTGAGTTTATTTCTGCTATGTCACCCCCATTCGGGGAGTATAAACTGCTTAGAATTATATTATTAGATGTTGTGACCTAGGACAGTGTTCTACCGCCGATACTGTAGCGTAGGCTGGACGTACCCACGTCTCGTGCCCTTACTCTAGGGTGCGGGTCGTGACACGACGTTTTGGCGACGACGAGCTGACATCAGATTATGGTGCCACGTGTTGCCCCGTCAGCATTTAGCGACGTGTTTAGCGACATTTATTAACGTCGCTAATGTTTAGCGACTAATGTTAATGTCGCTAAATACGTCGCTAAGTTAAAAAAATAAAAAATAGGTTCCAGAATGCAAATGGTGCTGGAGCTGGAGCTTGAGCCAAAATACAGAATACGAAATACAAAATACAGAATCCAATCCCTGGGTTCGCCGACCCCCTCGGTGGAACACTCAACACCGGCACGCACAATACATTCCAGAATATACAAAAATATTAAAAAAATACTATCTGCAATGAACAATGTCAATATATAATATCCTCAACAAACCAAATCAATATCCGCAAATACGTACAAACTCAGTATCCTCAACGAAAAAACTGAATATCCCCAAATACGTACAAAGTCAAAATACAAAATACAGAATCTAATCTCTGGGTTCGCCGAAAATACAAAGACACACAGTTCTAATTCATATGTGTTTTAAGTGTGAGAACGGATGGCTCAGAACACAACCCAAAATTCATTCTAGCATACATTATTGTGAATCATCTATATTATGTACATATGGTGTAGTATACGTTCTTATCGAATCTAGTATCTAGTATCTGAAGAATGTAACAGAATCAAGATGAACTCACATAATGTAATACTAAAATATCATCGACTACTATATAAGATATAGTGATAGGTTGTCGTATCATCATTGCCGAGGGATGTGGGTCGGAGGACAGTCAACTTTATCTACGGCTACATAGTTTCTGCCTCGTCGGTCGAATGGCTGCAGGAACTATGTCCTGATCACCATGTCGTACCATAGTTTCTACCTCGCCACTCGAATGGCTGCAGAGACTATATGTTCCGATCACCATGTTACCAATTAACCAACCAACAAAACTACTTGTTACAAATATCGGCACTATATGTCGCGAAACGTCGCTATGACGTCGCTAATAGCGACTAATTTAGCGACGTTAGTATGAACGTCGCTAAATTCTAATTATATTCCCCCACCAATTCATTTCCCCCATTTTACTCTCTCACTCTCTCTCCTCCCCCCCTCCGGTGCTCTCACTCTCTCCGACGCTCTCACAGTACTTAAGTGTGAGAACGGATGGCTCAGAACACAATCCAAAATTCATTCTAGCATACATTAGTGTGGATCATTATGTTCTGTACATATGGTGTAGTATATGTTCTTATCGTATCTAGTATCTGAAGAATGTAACAGAATCAAGATGAACTCACATAATGTAATACTAAGACATCATCTACTACTATATAAGATATAGTGATAGGTTGTCGTATCATCATTGTCGAGGGATGAGGGTCGGAGGACAGTCAACTTTATCTACGGCTACATAGTTTCTGCCTCGCTAGTCGAATGGCTGCAGGGACTATGTCCTGATCACCATGTCGTACCGTAGATTAATACAAATGGAGATGGAGCCTGAGCCAAAATACAGAATACAAAATACAAAATACAAAATCCAATCCCTGGGGTTCGCCGACCCCCTCGGTGGAACACTCAACACCGGCACGCACAATACATTCCAGAATATACAAAAAAATATAACGAAAAAATACTATCTGCAATGAACAATGTCAATATATAATATCCGTAAATATGTACAAACTCAGTATCTTCAACGAAAAAATGAATATCCCCAAATACGTACAAATTCAAAAATATAGTACAGTCCAAAAATGCAAAAAACGAAACTACTGATCGCCTGGAGCTGGAGCTGGACACGGTGCTGGAGGCGGAGGAGCACCACCAGATGACGCACAAATACCGCTCGAGTGAGCCAAAGGCATGCAGCCACTTCCCTCCCTCCATTCCCCTCTCCCTCTCTCATGCTATCAACGTCACAACTTTTCCAGTATTGCTCCCTCTAATGATGATGAACGCAAAAATCAAAGACCCCTTCTCCTTTCTCACTCTTCACAGTTATCACAACAGGAAGGATCCGTGTTTTCTAGTTCTCTTCCATTCATCCATTCCTCCGTTCTGATCAAGCCTCCACATATGATATCCAGCTCAAGTGTAGAGGCGGGGGAGAAGAAGTGGGCAGGAAGAGGAAGGAGAAGAAGCACAGCCGGCGGCATGACCTGGAGTAATTTCAGAAGGTTTTTTTCAACATTCGTAGGAGAACTATAAGGATATATCTTTTTACAACATGTCACCTTGTCAAAGATCCTTAATGTGAATATCATGTTACCGCGGTGTCGAAAGACTAACATGTCATAATTTTTTAAGCCGTATGCTTTGACATAATCCTCCCAACTCTTTCCTCCTATGTAGTAATCTTGCACTTCATAAGCATACGGCTTAGAAAATTATGACATATTAGTCTTTCGACACCGCGGTAACATGATATTTATATTAAGGGTCTTTGACAATATGACATGTTGTGAAAATATATATCCTTATAGTTCTCCTACGGATGTTCAAAAAAACCTACTGAAATTCCTCTAGGTCATGCCGCCTCTTCCTGCCCACTTCTTCTCTCCCGCCTCTATACTTGAGCTGGATATCATATGTGGAGGCTTGATCAGAACGGAGGAATGGATGGATGGAAGAGAACTAGAAAACACTGATCCTTCCTGTTGTGAGAACTGTGAAGAGAGAGGGGAAATGGAGGGAGGGAAGTGGCTGCATGCCTTTGGCCCACTCGAGCGGTATTTGTGCATCAGATAAAATTCAAAAAATTTAATTTTTCTCCAAGTGTGAGAACGGATGGCTCAGAACACAACCCAAAATTCATTCTAGCATATATTAGTGTGAATCATCTATGTTCTGTACATATGGTGTAGTATACGTTCTTATCGAATCTAGTATCTAGTATCTGAAGAATGTAACAGAATCAAGATGAACTCACATAATGTAATACTAAAACATCATCTACTACTATATAAGATATAGTGATAGGTTGTCGTATCATCATTGTCGAGGGATGAGGGTCGAAGGATAGTCAACTTTATCTACGGCTACATAGTTTCTGCCTCGTCAGTCGAATGGCTGCAGGGACTATGTCATGATCACTATGTCGTACTGTAGATTAATACAAATGGAGCTGGAGCCAAAATACAGAATAAATAAGGGAACTATCAGACAATCACATAAAACTAACTAGAACTGAAATACAGTAATTGACAAATAAATGAGAGAACTTTCAGATGTGAGGGGGAACAACACACTAGCGTTGATAGCGAGATAGATAGAGAGAGACACAACTAAGTAGCACTTGAACTTTAACTAAGTAGCACTCGACAACCAACCGGAGAGGATACTCTGAGAGATCCTTCTGAGTATGACGTATACTCTGAGAGATCACCTTTACAAGAATGATATCAGTAGTGGGATTGAGTGTTGGAGGAGATATTATCAGAGTATACGTCCTACTCAGATGGGTCTCTCACTGTTACTATTTTTTTCTGACAGCATGGTGGATGTGCTCCGTCAACAGATTCTTGCTCTGAACCAAAACTTTGTCCCGGAGCTCAAGTGGACATCCTTTTGTAGAGCTCGAGCGAGAGGTTCCTGACAGCATGGTGGTCTCCTTTGTCAAAGGATTTTTGCTCGTCCCACAAACAAATGAGACCACCATACTATCAGGAACCTCTCGCTCGAGCACTACATGAAGAATGTCTACTTGAGCTTCGGGTCAAAGTTTTGGCTCAGAGCAAGAATCTGTTAACGGAGCACATCCACCATCCTGTCAGAAAAAATAGTAACGGTGAGAGACCCATCAGAGTAGGATGTATAATCTGATAATATCTCCTCCAACACTCAATCCCACTACTGATATCATTCTTGTAAAGTTGATCTTTCAGAGTATACGTCCTACTCAGATGGATCTCTCAGAGTATCCTCTCCGGTTGGTTGTCGAGTGGCTGCAGGGACTATGTCCTGATCACCATATCGTACCATAGTTTCTGCCGCGCCAGTCGAATGGCTGCAGGGACTATGTCCTGATCACCATGTCGTAGTCCAATACAATCCAAAGATTGACACAGTACTAATTAATATATGTAGTCCAATACAAATAGTCTAATACAAAAACAACCCAATACAAATAGTCCAATACAAATAAGTACTAATAGCTAACGAGAACCACGCAGCTCACGCAAATGCTCACGATCACGCAACCACCTCGAATAAGTGGGATCGACGGCGACAGAAGAGATGTAGTCCCTTACAAGTGCTGCATGAATAGAACTTCCGGTCTCACTAGCTATCGGTGCTGGATGAATAGAACTCCCGGTCTCACTAGCTACCGGTGCCACTTCCTCCTTAACAGTAGGAGGAGCCACCTCAGCATTCATTGTTTCCCTCAAACGACGCGCCGCTCCTCGGGTCATGGGTGCCATCTGGTAAGATTGATATTCACAAATAATATAACTGTAACATAAGCAAGCTAACTAAAGGAACCATTATGTAATTTGAGTACATTTTTGAAAGCAAATAAAGTACAAAAAATTTGATTTTTTGCCAAGTGTGAGAAAGGATGGCTCAAACACAACCCAAAATTCATTCTAGCATACATTTGTGTGAATCATCTATGTTCTGTACATATGGTGTAGTATACGTTCTTATCGAATCTAGTATCTAGTATCTGAAGAATGTAACAGAATCAAGATGAACTCACATAATGTAATACTAAGACATCATCTACTACTATATAAGATATAGTGATAGGTTGTCATATCATCATTACCTAGGAATGAGGGTCGGAGGACAGTCAACTTTATCTACGGCTACATAGTTTCTGCCTCGCCAGTCGAATGGCTGCAGGGACTATGTCCTGATCACCATGCCATAGTTTCTGTCTCGCCGATCGAATGGCTGCAGGGACTATATGTCCCGATCACCAAGTGTGAGAACGGATGGCTCAGAACACAATCCAAAATTCATTCTAGCATACATTAGTGTGAATCATCTATGTTCTGTACATATGGTGTAGTATACGTTCTTATCGAATCTAGTATCTAGTATCTGAAGAATATAACAGAATCAAGATGAACTCGCATAATGTAATACTAAGACATCATATACTACTATATAAGATATAGTGATAGGTTGTCATATCATCATTATCGAGGGATGAGGGTCGGAGGGAAGTCAACTTTATCTACGGCTACATAGTTTCTGCCTCGCCAGTCGAATAGCTGCAGAAACTATGTCCTGATCACCATGCCATAGTTTCTGTCTCGCCAGTCAAATGGCTGCAGGGACTATATGTCCCGATCACCACGTTACCAATTAACCAACCAACAAAACTACTTGTTACAAATATCGGCACTATCGGTGCGTTCGAATCGGAGTATCACATTTTTCTGTGTTGGAAAACAAATAATTATTACTAAATTATCAGATTTTTTGGCACTATCGGTGCCCCTGACCAAGCCCCCCTACACCACCCCTAACCCGAACCCTAACCCTCCACTCCCCCTACTCCCCTCCCCCAGCCACCCCCACCCCCCTGCTCCACACCCCCAGCCGCCCACACATACCCACCACTAACCCGAACCCTACCCCTAGCTCCCCTCCCCCAGCCGCCCTCGTCCCCCTGCCCCACCCTCCAGCCACCCCCAGCCACCCCAGAACCACCCGCATCCTCCCTGCCCCTCCCCCCGAGCCACGCACACCCCCCTCCAACCACCAACAACCAAAACAGCCGGAGAGAGAGAGAGTCGTCGGAGAGAGTGAGAGTCACCGGAGAGAGTGAGAGCGCCGGAGAGAATAAGAGCGCCGGAGGGGAGAGGAGAGAGAGTGAGAGAGTAAAATGGGAGGAAATGGACCCTAACCCGAACCCTAACCCTAGATCCCCTCCCCCAGCCGCCCTCGTCCCCCAGCCCTACCCCCCCCAGCCACCCCCCAGCCACCCCCAACCACCCGCATCCCCCTGCACCTCCCTCCGAGCCACCCACACCCCCCCCAAACCACCAACAACCAAAATAGACGGAGAGAGAGAGAGAGAGAGGGAGGGGGAGAGTCACGTACCGGAGAGGGAGGAGAGTCGCCGGAGAGAGTGAGAGTCGCCGCCGGAGAGAATGAGAGCGCCGGAGGGGGAAAGGAGAGAGAGTGAGAGAGGAAAATGGGGGGAAATGAATCGGCGGGGGGGGATATAATTAGAATTTAGCGATGTTCAACCGACAGTCGCTAAATTAGTCGCTATTAGCGACGTCATAGCGACGTTTTGCGACGACTAGCTCATGAAATTAATATACGTCGTTATTTCGTCTCTAGTAGCGACGATTAGCGACGCCTCACTAAAACGTCGCTAATGTACACAATTTAGCGACGTTAATCGAACGTCGCTAAATTTATGTCGCCAAATGAGCAGATTTTAGTAGTGTCTTGAATCAAAAAGGAATATCTTTCCAATATATTTAAACTAGATAAATCTTTCTATTAAATTCTAAAACTTATAAAAAAAATTGATAAAATCAAATACTGATTTATTCATAATAAACTAATTTAAACATATCTTTTCCAAATAATAAAATAATAGCATTAAATAATTTCGAAAATAAATTTAAATTCGTGTACTTCATATGCAAAAGAATGTTTGTCTCAAAACATAGTTTTCAAAGCCATAATCTATATCTGTATAATAAAATAAATATCCTTTACGACATATGAAATTATACGAATTTAAAAAATTCTATTGTGGCGCCCTTTTACAATTTCAAGCAAAATATATTATTTTTCATATATTATTGAAAGCTATATTTCTATAAAAAATAAATTCCAAATATATAACCTCGCACATATTCGCGCTCGACGAGCAAATACAAAACGTAATTCGCGCATGACATACAAATACGAGTACGCGAACTTGTACGCAATAAATTTCAAAATAATTACCAAATTTATAAAAATAAAATAAAAAAACTATAGTAGAACTTTATGGGTTTTACAGTAGCCGGAGAGGAGAGGGAAAGGGGGAGAGAAATTTGGGGAGCAGGAGATTGAAAATTTTGTGTGAAAGAAAATGAAAAATCGATCGGCTAGAACCCTATATGAAACATTTTAGCGACGTACGTAAAAGAAATCGCTAAACGTCACTGTTCAATAAAAAACTGGCGATGTACCTAATATGGAGTCGCAAAACGTCGCTGAGTTAAACAAAACAACGACGTTCTGCGACTAGACCGCGACATCAACTTTCCAAACCATAATGTGTGTCACTAACGGTCACTAAACGTCGCTGATAGTGACGTTCATCGACGTCTTTATATAACGTCGCAAATACATAAAAATTACCGACGTATATAACTAGTTGCTAAATTCGTCACCAATATGACTTATTTTGGTAGTGACTAACTAATTGCATAAAGTTCTATCAGCATAGACTAGAATACTCTATTATTGAACTTGTTGCAGACTTGGTTCTTCCCAGAATAATAGGAACAAAAAAACAACTTCATACCACCAAACCATAAGATGCACTAACTTGTAAGACGTAGGTCCCAAACCATTCTAGCTATGCCACGGTACCGCACCACATCTATACCGCTTTCCAATCAAGGGACTACCATATTTGTAAACTCAACATTTTTTCATAATTCCAAATCATTATAACAATAGCATAATAAATTCATATGACTATAACCACAGTACAATATTAATTCCACAAGTCTATGACAACAGTACAACTTTTTTTGTTTTCTATATGGTAAGTTAACAATAGTAATATTACTCTCTTTTATCTTGTTCTTGTATTTAACATTAACAATCTATGAAATATAGCAACAAAAACTAAGAATAATTCTTTTTTAAGTATGAATATAAAGAAAAGAATGATCAAAATTATCTACCGTTTGACGAATCGATTTCGTTCCATCATAAATATTTTGAATGATTCATCTGTATTACTCTAACTCCAACAAGATCTTTCGAGCCAACAAACCGACGTATATATACCCCAAACGAAGCAGGAGCATTACAATATGAAATGAATTGTCAAACATTTGTGTTATGGTAGCATAGGTAGAAAGTGAATGGAATAGCCCAAGTAATAGTGGACACATCAGAAACTATAGGCTTACCATTTATTCTCCTGCATACGAGGAGTTTTTCCAAAGAAATGGGTACTAGTTAAGTAGCTTCTGTAAAGTTTTGTAAGATAGGAGTTAAAAGCAAACAATTAAGCATCCCGGCTGCATCATAATAGACCGTACTCGATCGTGCTTTATCCCTCAACTTCCGTACATGTTGCTTCCTTGATGTGAATGTCTTATCATTGACCTCAGTCAAAACTGATAGTTATAGTTATAAGGCGAGCTTTGCTATACTTACAACCAAATATTTACAATTCCATACGACCACTACATGTCGGATTTTGATTGGAGAAGAAAAAAATAGTAGGATCGGATGGAGCCTATGTAGTAGGAGAGTGAAAGGGGAGATGGGATCCAGTGCCGGTGGGATCCATGTGCAAGGAGTGAGAGAGAGAGAGAGAGAGGTTGTAAGCAGGTTGTAAAAATTGGGTTGAAGACTTATCATTGTCCTTGTAAGGCTTATTCCACTGACATGTGGGGCAGGCAGGGCCGACTCTGAGTTCATGGGGACCCTAGGCAAACTTTTAAAATGGGATCTATATATATATAAAAAGAGTTAAACTTAAAAGTAAATTTTAGAAAATGTTATAGCCAAGACTTGAACCTAGGACCTATAGTATACAAATTTAACATAATAACACTACACCACAACTATTTTGTAATAAGGGAGGATTATGTTACATATTAGTTCTATTTTCGATACAAGATTAATATATATATATATATATATATATATATATATATATATATATATATATATATATATATATATATATATTTTATATATATAATATATATATATATATATATATATATATATATATATATATATATATAGCATATGTTGTTAGACCCGGGGCTTGATCAAAGATGGTAGACTCGATGTCGAGATCAGAGGTTCAACAAACGTTCACCTTCTGATTATTCTCGAGATCCAACATGAACACTATAATATAAATCTGATTACAAAAGCAACAATAATTAGAAAGTAAATCTCACGTTCTTCCTCACAATCGCAGTTGCTAACGGACAGAACTGAGTTCAGAAAATAAATCTCACGTTCTTCCTTGCAATCGCAGTTGCAGACGGATAGAACTGAGTTACAACTCAGATGAAGGAGAAGAAAGAAGAAAGAAGAAAGAAGAAGAGGAAAGGTTCTTGCTGGGGTGATTAAGATCACCATTGCTCAAAGCAAGATTCGCCCCACCACGATCTGCTTCCAGGAACCAGCAAGTTCACGAAGAACTTCTGGAACGCTCGTAAGTCAAAATTTAAGACTTGAACGGGCTTTCTGGACTTTACAGACTCCCTTAACTCTCTTCTTGGTGCATCTTTCAAAGGAGGCCAAGGGGCTCTATTTATAGAGTGTAGTTGAGACTTCACCTCTTCTCCTATCCGATGTGGGACTAAAATACCAATACTCAAAAATAGAGTTTGATATTTTAGATCATCCCACAATCAGCATAGAAGTGTGCCAGTCTACGCCTACCCCCCGAATACTCCCGTGCATGCACGAGACATCCTGGAGTCCGTGTCCGAGTCCGAGTCCGCACAACAAAAATCAACTTGCATCCTTGTTGGATTTAATCCTTTTTCCTTCTAGGAAAATACTCCCACATGGCATAAACTTGTGCCCCACTACACCTCATGTGCACACCTCAACACAAGCAATGCATTATATTGAGATACTCACCATTTGGTGTAGCCGATGTGGGACTATCTTTTCTAGTCCAAAGGCAAAAACACCAACAATCCCCCACATATCTCAATATATGGGTTGAGCGTTCCCCACAGTGAATGTCCATCATGCATTAGGAGAGATGTCACTACGACTTGAATCTTCTCGCATAGGTTAAATAACAGCATGATACAAGAATGGACTAAGCCTTAAATTCTGCACCATAACTGTAATTCTTCCTACTCACATAATGACATCAACTGTGCTTCTGGCTGCACATTGAAGGCCTTGTGCCAGCCTGGTTTCAGTATATAATTTTTGGACGTCTACAAGTTTACCCTCAAGAGACGGCCTGATATCTCTGTCCATACACTATAGGTAAGTTCTTTATAAAGAGTCATGGCATGAAGCATTGTGCTTCTTTGCGGTGCTACGCCGCTATGACATGGCTTAAAGCCGAGGCTTTACCCCACCTGGGTACCTCATCGTAGTGTCATACTACTGTAGCATGAGGTCACAGGCCTCTTTGTAGTGCCAAACTACCCAGCATAAAGCCTTGCACTTCCGTACGGTATTACGCCGCTATGACATGGCTCACAAAGCCGAGGCTTTACCCTACCTGGTACCTCTTCGTGGTATCATGCCACTGTAACATGAGGACGTCGTCCTCTTTGTAGTGCTGTCTACCTCTCTTTATTACGATTATCATACAGCATTAGGCTACCTGCCTATTTGCGGTGCTACTCCGCTGTGACTTGGCTTGCAAAGCCGAGGCATTACCCCTACCTGGGAACCTCATGGTGGAGTCACCCCACTATAGCATGGAGTTACACTCCTTGTAGTGCTGTGCTACCGTGCTTCCTGTAAAGCACTCCAGGCATTCACTCTGCCTGAGAACTCATTAAGGCATTTAAGCCAACCTTCCCACAGGATCCGTTTTCCGCAGAAAACAACAGTAGACAACAATGGTTGTAGGTCCGTAACCTCTCCATGTCACAGAGGACAAGTACCCACCATTCCTGATATTCTTCTGGTTAATAGTCCTCCCTTGAACCAAAAGCTAGATGCCTAGTAGATTTCTCTTTGAACTAATAGCATAAAATTTTATGGTAGGATTGTAATAACACAATATCAGAATGCCTTCAAGCCTATTTTACAAGCTGTGTCATCGACCAGCTGGCGCTTGAGGCCCTTGGTGAACGGATCCGCCAAGTTCTCTTGACTTCGAACATCAATCACTGCAATAACATCCCTCTTGATGAGATCGTGTACTGTCCTGTGCTTCAACCGTACAGTCCTCTTCTTTCCGTTGAAGAGGTCATTTGATGCCACCGCCGCAGTCGCCTGATTGTCGCAGTATATCGGTATCGCCGATATTTGTGCCCCAACCACTGGAAGATCATACATGAGCTTCCAGAGCCATTCTGCTTTCTCCGCTGCGGTATCAAGTACAAAGAACTCAGATTTCATGGATAACCGTGAGAGCATAGTCTGCTTCTTCGATTTCCACGATATAGCAGCTCCACCCGTTGTGAAAATGTATCCACCTGTGGACCTCTCGCTCTCCACTTCTGAGCACCATGTAACGGCCCAAATGTTGCACCCCGCCCGAGGCCCAGTTGCATAACCTTTTTGCGGACCAAGGTTATGCGGGAAGCTTCCAGAACATTCTAGAAGATGGCGGAAGGCTCTAGAAGATTGTGGATCTCTCCGGAAGGCCCAAGATCGTTCTAGGAGGTCCAAGAAGCTTCTGGAAGGCCCTTGAAGTTTCCTTTTATGTTGCTAAAGAATAAACCTGGAATATGCCATTCCAGTTATGGTAGAATGTAATAATCCTTGGAATATTCCTTCTAGGACTTTCCTTGTATTGCTCTATGAGCACTTATAAAAGGGGGAGGCTCTCATTTGTTCCTCACCACCTAAAAATTATAAGCATTCTCCAAGTCAATAAAGAGATTCTTACTAGTCCCATCTTTGCTCCACTATTCTAGTTTTCTTAGCGATCTAGCTAAGTCGGGACGGAAAGGCTTGCACGAGTCTTTGAGGAGAAAGACAGTGCGCCGCATGGGACAATGTGCTAGCAAAAACACTAAGTTCGTGCCAAGTGGTATCAGAGCAAAGGTTCGATCGCCGTCTTGTCTTCGACCGAAGCCACCATCAACGAGGAACCAGCACAACCCTCATCGCCTAAGGAGAAGGCGAAGACCTCGAAGAAGGGCAAGGGCAAGGAACCGTTGCTGGAACGGGCTCTTGGCGAGTTGGCTGACCGAGTTGAGATGCTGGAGAAAGGCGTGACGGGCGTCGAGTATCAAGTGGAGCAGAACCAAATGGCTCACGAGGAATTCGCCCAGGGTTTGGAGGCGGATGTCGCCACGGCTATGACGGAGTTCCGAGAGCATCTCCGCGAGATGCAGGCCGAGTTCGAGGAGGAACGAAAGGCCACGAAGGCGGAGATTGCTAAACTACGCAAAGAGATACAAACCAAGGCGGAGGTCCTCGAGAGGGCCATTGCTGGTGGTCCGACTCCGAGGAGGGAGTCGATGCAGAGGGTGAAGTATCCAGAACCCAAATCCTTCACTGGCGTACGGGACACGAAGGAGGTGGATAACTTCATCTGGAACGTCGAGCGTTACCTAAAGGCGGTCCGTATCGAGGATGAGACCGACAAGGTAAACACAGCGTCCCTATATTTTTCTGATGATGCTACGCTGTGGTGGCGACGCAGGTGCATCGATATAGAAAAGGGACTCTGCAAGATCGAGACTTGGAAGGATCTCAAGAAGGAGATCAAGTCTCAATTCTACCCAAAGAATGTGGAGTATGTCGCAAGACGGAGTTTGCGTCAACTCAAGCACACCGGGACGATCAAGGAGTATGTGGCGGAGTTCACCCGCCTAATGCTCACCATTTCCAGTATGGGCGAGGAGGATCGCCTGTTCGCGTTCCTAGAGGGTCTACAACCATGGACGGTACAAGAATTACAGAGGCAAGATGTGTCAGATCTGAACACGACTGTTACGGCAGCCGAGAAGCTGATGGAGTATCGACGGAACGATGCCCCAAAGCCCAAGGAAAAGACCACCACCAAGTTCAATGGTGGGGGAGCGAAGAAGAACAACGGAAAGGGAGGCCCGCCGCCGAAGGACAAGCCGCAAGCAAAGCCTTCGACGGAGCGGAAGATCGAGTGCTATGTGTGCGGTGGAAATCACCTCGCACGGGACTGTCCGAACAAGGGCAAGAGGGTAAACGCGGTCCAAGGCGAGGAGGCCGAGGACATGGAGCCTAAGAAGGCGGCTCATATGGGTGCCCTGCGCCTGTTGAATGCTTTGAAGAGCAAGGCGGTAGTGTCCAAGACCCCGAATCGAGAGCTGGTATACGTGGACGTGAAGATCAACGGCCACAACACCAGGGCGATGGTCGACACGGAGGCAACCCATAACTTTATCTCGGACGCGGAGGTTCGACGCTTGGGTTTGGCGTTAGAAAAAGACTCAAGCACGATAAAGGCAGTTAACTCTGAGGCGCGCCCCGTGCAGGGGGTGGCCAAAGGGGTGAAGATCCAAGTGGGAGACTGGACGGGTGTCACCAGTCTCACGGCAGCACTACTGGACGACTTCGACATGATCCTTGGGATGGACTTCCTCACTTCAGCAAAGGCAGTCCCAATGCCGCATTTGGGAGTCGTCGGGATCATAGAGGAGAGCTCTCCGTACATGGTGACAACTGCACGAGGCGAGCTTACGAAGGGGAAGGCTCTCTCCGTATTACAACTCAAGAAGGGGATGCGACACGGAGAGATGACTTACCTTGCTGTGCTCAAGTCGGAGGAGGCGCCCGTGCAGGGGGATCTTCCGCCTGAGATCGATGGCATCCTTGTGGAGTTCGGGGACGTCATGCCAAAGGAGTTGCCAAAGAGGCTACCTCCGCGGAGGGAGGTAGACCATGCCATCGAGTTGGAGCCGGGCACGAAGCCGCCCGCCATGGCTCCATATCGCATGGCCCCGCCCGAGCTGGACGAGTTGAAGAAGCAACTCAAGGAGCTGCTGGACGCAGGATTCATCAGACCGTCAAAGGCCCCGTATGGTGCACCGGTGCTGTTCCAGAAGAAGAAGGACAGAAGCCTTCGTTTGTGCATCGACTATCGTGCACTAAATAAGGTAACCGTCAAGAACAAATATTCCATCCCGTTGGTGGCAGACTTGTTCGACCAATTGGGAGGCGCGAGATACTTCTCCAAACTTGATCTGCGCTCGGGGTATTATCAAGTCCGGATTACGGAGGGCGACGAGGCTAAGACAGCATACGTGACGAGGTATGGCGTATATGAGTTTATGGTTATGCCTTTTGGTCTAACAAATGCTCCTGCGACTTTTTGTACTTTGATGAACAAGCTCTTTCATCATTACCTGGATCGGTTTGTCGTGATCTACCTCGACGACATCGTCGTGTACTCAAACACAATGGAGGAGCACATCGAGCATTTGAAGACTGTCTTCCAGGTGCTAAGGGAGAATGAACTCTTCGTCAAGCGGGAGAAGTGCTCATTCGCACAAGAAGAGGTGTCGTTCTTGGGGCACTGGATCGGGCGTGGCAAGATATGGATGGACGACGCAAAGGTCCAGTCCATACGGGAGTGGAAGCCTCCCACCAAGCCGACAGAGCTGCGATCGTTTCTTGGCTTGGCGAACTACTACCGGCAGTTCATCCGAGGATATTCCGCCATCGCAGCGCCTCTGACCGATCTGCTGTGGAAGGATCGGGCGTGGAGCTGGACGCCCCGATGCGAGGAGGCATTCGAGGCACTGAAGCGGGCTGTGACGGAGGAACCGGTCTTGTCTCTACCGGACTACTCCAAGGCATTCGAAGTGCACACGGACGCGTCCGACTTCGCCATCGGTGGGGTGTTGGTGCAGGAAGGACACCCCATCGCGTTCGAGAGCCGCAAGCTGAATGACACTGAGCGGCGCTACACGGTGCAGGAGAAGGAGATGACCGCGGTCGTGCATAGCTTGAGGACATGGCGGCACTACCTCCTCGGCACCAAGTTCGTGGTCATGACGGACAATGTTGCCACGAGCTACTTCCAGTCCCAAAAGAAGCTATCTCCGAAGCAAGCGAGATGGCAAGATTTTCTAGCCGAGTTCGACATGGCGTTGCAGTACAAACCCGGCAAAAAAAATCAGGTGGCCGATGCGCTTAGCAGGAAGGCCGAGCTCGCATCTGTGTGCTTGCTCAAGGGGGACGTTCTGGACCGTGTTCGAGTGGGAATCATGGAGGACCCACTAACACTGGCCATAGTGAAGCTTGCCAAGGAGGGCAAAATCAGAATGTTCTGGCTGAAAGACGGACTTCTCTACACCAAGGGCGATAGGGTGGTCGTGCCAAGGTGGAGTGGCTTGCGGAGACAGCTGCTCAAGGAGTGTCATGACACAAAGTGGGCTGGACACCCGGAGCAGAAGCGAACCTTGGCGCTACTGGAGGCCGCATGTCACGACCCGCACCCTAGAGTAAGGGCACGAGAAGTGGGTACGTCCAGCCTACGCCGCAGTATCGGCGGTAGAACGCTGTCCTAGTAAATCATCTAACAATATCAAGTACCTGTACAGTTCATACTCTCCGAGTGGAGGTAACAAACAGAAATAATCTCAATCACATCTAGGGTAGAAGAATGAAGAACAGATAGATAGTAACTCAAAAGAAACCATAGCATAGATGAAATAAGACTAAGTGTCTAAGATACATAACATCCAGAATGTCAACTCATAATACAAATAGTCTAAGAGTCTACAACTCAACATCTCAAAATACAACTCATATGTGAGACAAAATGATATAGAAAAGACTGCCTAGACTAAACTGGTCTAGACTACTGGAACATCCTCCTCAGCTGCAGGTGGATCCTGCTGAGGGTCCACAACATAGGTGTCATCTAGTCCTGCTCCGTAATGGGTAGATACCAGGGCCTCATCCTCATCCTCTGTAATATTTTCAACAGGTCCAATCAGGACAGGAACGAGCACAATACATCTCACGCAGTTCATATCAGGTTAGGAAATACGATACAGGCAATAGAGTAAGATACATGAACTGCTGAAAGGAAATATACGCTGTAAAAGAGATAGCTGTAATGAAATATCTACTGTATATAGAGAACTGTAGTGACTAGTGATGTAGAGCACAAGATAGGCATGTGAATGGCTAGAATTTATACATGACTATACTACTGAGTTTGTACATGACTACACTACTTTGGAATTATTCACATGTCCACTTCTACTCTCCCGTACCCCAATCAATACACAAGGATCTATACAAGTTACGTTATTGTACATGATATCACATGGGGCCCATAAAAGGGTGCACATGATAGTATACATGAGAGCTCAGTAAACATGAGAGTACATGATCACATGAGTGTACATGAATAATGAAAGCATAGGAGTACATGATGATAGTGAAACACACATAACATGAAGTACCCGATGCTCCCGAGGGGGATAACATCTCATGTAAAGATCCATATAGTACCAATCCGTGTTACCAACGTGACAGCAACAAGTAAAGTAATCTAGAGCGAGAAATAAAGCCTGAACAAGTATGAAACGGTCAGAGAATGTACTCGCCTGCTGTATGAATGTCTGTAGAGAATATGCAGTCTGAGGAGAGGTGTCTGGCTCCTGATCAGAGCAACACAAGTCACAATGTATTCTAAATAGTAAAAATGAAGTCTACTATGCATACTACATGATTCTAGGTCAATCTGGTCAAAAGTCAACTCTTGGTCAACTCTAAAGTCAAACTAGTCAAAGTTAGGTCAACACTAGTCAACTAGTTAGGGTTTTAGTCAAACTTGTCAAACTAGTTGATTTAGGTCATTCCTAGTCATTTCTAGGTGAACTAGGTCAACTTTGACCTAAAGTTGACTTTGGTCAACTTTCAGTCAACAATGGATTTTTGGGTCATTATGGCTAGTCCCAAGCCATAGGCTAGTAATCCTAGGCCATAGGCTAGTGTCATAGGTTTCACATATAAACCTATAACTAAAAGTCACATATATATATACATATCTATATATATATAGGTATACACTATCTATCCACCCAATATCCATATATGCATAACATATAATACAACCCATATACTTATATTTATAAAATACTGTTTTACACATAAAGAGACCTAATACAATATACATATATATCATGTATATATATATATACAATACATATATATATATAACTATACATATATTACATATATATATATATAGAGGGAAAGGAAGAGAGAGAGAGAGAGACTGTGAGAGAGAGGGAATGAGAGAGAGACATAGAGAGAGGGACTGAGAACAGGGGGGGCTGTTCTGGTTTCCAGAACACACACACACACCCACAGCCATACACAAATACACACACACATAACACACATATACACACATATGTGTATATATACATAACTATACACACACACATCCAATTTCCCTTAAATTCGACCCACACCCTCACATACATGTACACTACACATATACTCACTAAAATACACTAGTATAATACCTAAATTATTACTAAAATCGAATCAAAATTCGATTTTCCAAATTCTGGAAAAAATCCCAAAACTGTGAACTACACAGTTTCACTAAAACTTGGGTAATCCGATTTTACACAACCTAATCGAGCTAAGGCTCGATACCAACGGTTGGTAACCAACCCCCCATAGATACACTAGGGTCCTAGGACACTGACACGACACCACGACACGAATTCCCGTGTCCAAACACACAAAAACATGACACGGGTAAATCCTGATACACACACGCGTGCACAGCGTCGTGCACGCGTGCAGTCCACTCTAGGACACGACACACACACACTCAGGACACGTGGTTATGCCCACGTGTTCGCCTAGGATAGGTGCACGTGTCCAACACCCTGCACGGTGTCTACGTGTCCTCTGGACACGACACGAAGGCCGTATCAGTCGTGAAAACACGACTGATACGCACTGTTCTGCGCCGCGTCGTGCAGAGATGCACGTGTCTCGTGCACACGACACGAGCCACGTGGAATCTCGTGCTCGTGTCCACGTGTAGCCCACATGATGGGCTACACTCTCGTGCAAACACGAGGTGTCATTGTGTCGTGTCCGCGCGACACGAGACGCGCGAAGTTGGTGTCTGTGCGTGTGTGCGTCCCAGTGTAGGACCAGTGCGAAGCGAATTTCGTGTCCGACACAAAACGACACATGGTGAAACTTTGGGGGAGTGTGCGCAGACACTGCCCCCGTGTCCACACCAAATTTCACGTGTCCACGTCGTGTCTACAGTGAGAACTGAGGGGGTGGTAGCAGGACACTGCACGAGGGTCTCGTGCAGTGGGTTCGTGTCCGTTTTGGACACGGACACTGCATTGGTTTGTGTGCAGTAGACTAGGGTTAGGGTTAGGAAGCCTAGGACTAGGTTTTTGTGTAAAAAGTTTTGCAAAAACTGAAAGTCCTCTCCTTTGAGGCATTTCACCAAACACAGAAATTCAAACATGGATACGTGTCCGATACGGACACCAAATTAATCCTAATTTTCACCCAACTAATCCTACAGTTCCCTAGTACCTAGATGCATGCAAATATGAAGAGAAAACACAAAATTAACATGGTTTATGGACATTTACCTATTTGTGCAAATCCAATGAAAATCAATAAGGAGGGGGGGTGTGTCCTTCCACTTGGTGATGCCCAAAGCCCCTCAAACCCTTGATAGCAGGCCCTAACTAGTACCCTCTAGTGTAGGGGAGTCCAATGCAAGAAACTAGAGGTGATTTGGATCAAAATTGATCAAGTTATGGGTGTTTGAAGAAAATAGGATTTTCTAGGATTAAATTCATGTAAATTGATCATGAATTAATGTGGGGGGTTAATATAGGATGTGTGGGCTGCCAAGGGGGTGTTCTTGGCTGGTCATAGCATGGGGGGGTGTCCTTGGGTTACTTGCAAGCTAAGGGAAGGACTTTGTAAAGGGGTTTAAGATATTTTGCATAATTTAAGCAAAATATCAAATAAAGGTAAACTAGATATTTATCCTACTTTAACCCAATGTAAATATCTATCCCCTAATCATTCTAGGTTAGTAGCTAACCCCTAGATTAGTGCTAAACTAGGTTAAGGACTAACATGACACTAATCAATAATTAAAAACACATAATTACAAATAATTCCAAATAATTTCTAGAAAATTACCAAAATACCCTTTTAGGCTAAAATCACTAATTTGGTGTTCTAAGCCTATGGCTAAGCTCTCATGGTCATGGCAACTTCTAGGTTAGAGAAAACTAGGGTTTACACTAAGTTATACTAACCAAAATCACAAAGTCATAAGTCATGACTTTAGAAAATAGTTTTAAATCAAACTAAAATTTACCAAAAATCATGTCATGACTAAAATACCATTATTAATTAATAAATTAATAAAATTTCAAAAATAACCCATTTTCAGAAAACAGGGTGTTACAAGTCTACCCACCTTAAAATAATTTCGTCCTCGAAATTTAGATGGTCGTACTCCTTCTAGGTCAAACCTCCAACAATTAAGGACGAAGCCACTACCTAGGCAACATACAAGGTCAATCAAGCCAAATAGGGATAGTAGACCTATACTGGGTCATGTCCAAAAATTGGTTGGCAGTTTTAGGTCATAAGGTGTAGTATGTCATGTCTAGGTCATGTATGTGAAGTCAGTTTTGAGAAAACAACTAGTCTTGTGCTCCAAATTTAAAAGTCACGGTAATGTACCTACGATGATCATAATTCAGAGTGGAAAAAGTCTATGGCCTAAATTGAACCAAAAATCATGATAAATAGTAGTGTAAAGGACATGTTAGGTGGGACAGTCCTGGTCATAGGTATAGACTAGGAAGATAAGGAAACAATAAATCACAGGGCTAAAAGGGTTACCATTCTATGGTCAGAGATACTCTATCAAAAAGGCATAACATATATACACTAATTTATTTAAGGGAAAAATTCTTGACAAAAGAGTTTAGTCAAGAATTTATTAACAACTAAACTACTCCTACTCCTACTCCTACTTCTAAGTAAAAGATAAACAAACAACAACAATCGACAAATCAAAGAACCAACAGGTCAAACTGATCACTAATAAAGAACAGGTAAGAGCAGATGGAATTGGATTTTAAGATAGAAATGATGAAGCAAGGTGGGAATGGAATTTAGAATAAAGAACCTGCAAGCACATCACCAATTGCCTGAGCATCCTCAACTGTCATGGCGTAAGCACGCCCCTGCTGACCTCTTCCAGCCTGCTGCTGAAACTGCATAAATCTCTGCTGCTGTGGCTGTAATGGTCCTCTCTGCTGCTGACCTACCGGAGCCTTGGCTCCTGCTCCTGGTGCTGCTCCCTGTGCTACTCTGCCTGTGAACTGGGAACACTCCCTCAGCTGGTGGTCCGCTGCCCCACATATTAGGCACCAGCCCAACCTCTTCCTGCACTCACCCCATCCATGTCCCGACTTCTTGCAGAAAGTGCAACTAACGACCTGCTGCCTGGGTGCCTGCTGCTGGTGCCTCGGCTGCTGCACTTGCTGGAACGGCCTCTGCTGCTGGAATGGCCTCTGCTGCTGGTGCTGAAAATGAGGCCTCTTGGCCTGTCCTCCACTGCTGCCAGCTCCCTGGGTGTCGCGGCCCCTCTTGAGCTTCAGCTCAAGATCATCCTCAGCCGCCATCGCTCCTGCTAGAATATCCTCAAATGTGGCACTCCTCTCACTCTTGGTCAAGGACTTGACTTCCTTGACCAAGCCCTTCCTGAACCTCCTCGCCTTCGCTGCCTCGCTAAGGCCCTCCACGAATCTGCTCAACCGACAAAACTCACCGGCGTACTCCTCTACGGTCTGGTTCCCCTGAACCAGGTTCTCGAACTGTGTCTCCAAAGCGCCGACTGCCTGATCTGGGAAAAACTTCCCCTTGAAGAGCTCCTTGAAAGCTCCCCATGCCTGCCCTGGAGTACCTACTCTCGGATCCGTCTGATACCAGGTACGGGCAAGATCCCGCATCTGGCTGGCTGCTGCCTCGACCTGGAGTCCGACTGGTATCTCCGCCAGTCGAAAGATCTCCTCAATGTGCTCGATCCAGTCATCAGCATAAAGTATCCCCTCTGTTCCCAAGAAGTCCCTGGGGTTCATCTTCTTGAAGTCCTGGATACCTGGAATCCTCTGCTGTCGCGGCGGTCCTGCTCCTCCCTGCGGCTGGGCTGCCAACCTCTCTATCGTCGCTGTAGCCAGCTGATGGACATCATCAATGCCTCTTGTAAATGCCGTCGTCTGACGCTGCTGCTGGGTCTGCTGCGACTCTAGGAACTGCTGGAAATATGAAAACATCTGCGCAGCATCCACATATCCAGATGGCATCTACTGCTGGTACTGCTGCTGGTACTGCTGCTGCTGCTGCTGCTGATACTCCGGCTGAAACTGAGGCTGACGAAACTGCGGGGGAGGCATGTCTGGAGTAGCTGGAATGACCCCCTGAATAGTAAGAGGTGCACCCCCAACTGGGGCAGAAGCTCCCACATGAGCTGGAGTATGGGGAGCTGCAGTCCCCGGGTCCTGGTGAGCTGGACGAGAGGTGGCAGACCTCTCAGTAGTATCACCTGGACCGAGTCGCTGCGATCGTGTCTCCACCATCCTGAAGACAGATCAATAAGGAAGTCAATAACGGTACAAGGATGATAGTATCAAAGGACAATATGAAATAGATTATATAGATTTGAACAAAGTCAGTAGATTCAAATCCATGAAAATTTTTCCTAACTTGTGATTGAGTATCCACTCTCTCTAAGCCTATTCCTTAATCCTATCACAGGCTGTAGTGATACTCTAGTTCGAATATCACTACATAAACTAGACCTGCATGGGCCACCACTAAAAACGTGTCACGACCCGCACCCTAGAGTAAGGGCACGAGAAGTGGGTACGTCCAGCCTACGCCGCAGTATCGGCGGTAGAACGCTGTCCTAGTAAATCATCTAACAATATCAAGTACCTGTACAGTTCATACTCTCCGAGTGGAGGTAACAAACAGAAATAATCTCAATCACATCTAGGGTAGAAGAATGAAGAACAGATAGATAGTAACTCAAAAGAAACCATAGCATAGATGAAATAAGACTAAGTGTCTAAGATACATAACATCCAGAATGTCAACTCATAATACAAATAGTCTAAGAGTCTACAACTCAACATCTCAAAATACAACTCATATGTGAGACAAAATGATATAGAAAAGACTGCCTAGACTAAACTGGTCTAGACTACTGGAACATCCTCCTCAGCTGCAGGTGGATCCTGCTGAGGGTCCACAACATAGGTGTCATCTAGTCCTGCTCCGTAATGGGTAGATACCAGGGCCTCATCCTCATCCTCTGTAATATTTTCAACAGGTCCAATCAGGACAGGAACGAGCACAATACATCTCACGCAGTTCATATCAGGTTAGGAAATACGATACAGGCAATAGAGTAAGATACATGAACTGCTGAAAGGAAATATACGCTGTAAAAGAGATAGCTGTAATGAAATATCTACTGTATATAGAGAACTGTAGTGACTAGTGATGTAGAGCACAAGATAGGCATGTGAATGGCTAAAATTTATACATGACTATACTACTGAGTTTGTACATGACTACACTACTTTGGAATTATTCACATGTCCACTTCTACTCCCCCGTACCCCAATCAATACACAAGGATCTATACAAGTTACGTTATTGTACATGATATCACATGGGGCCCATAAAAGGGTGCACATGATAGTATACATGAGAGCTCAGTAAACATGAGAGTACATGATCACATGAGTGTACATGAATAATGAAAGCATAGGAGTACATGATGATAGTGAAACACACATAACATGAAGTACCCGATGCTCCCGAGGGGGATAACATCTCATGTAAAGATCCATATAGTACCACTCCGTGTTACCAACGTGACAGCAACAAGTAAAGTAATCTAGAGCGAGAAGTAAAGCCTGAACAAGTATGAAACGGTCAGAGAATGTACTCGCCTGCTGTATGAATGTCTGTAGAGAATATGCAGTCTGAGGAGAGGTGTCTGGCTCCTGATCAGAGCAACACAAGTCACAATGTATTCTAAATAGTAAAAATGAAGTCTACTATGCATACTACATGATTCTAGGTCAATCTGGTCAAAAGTCAACTCTTGGTCAACTCTAAAGTCAAACTAGTCAAAGTTAGGTCAACACTAGTCAACTAGTTAGGGTTTTAGTCAAACTTGTCAAACTAGTTGATTTAGGTCATTCCTAGTCATTTCTAGGTGAACTAGGTCAACTTTGACCTAAAGTTGACTTTGGTCAACTTTCAGTCAACAATGGATTTTTGGGTCATTATGGCTAGTCCCAAGCCATAGGCTAGTAATCCTAGGCCATAGGCTAGTGTCATAGGTTTCACATATAAACCTATAACTAAAAGTCACATATATATATACATATCTATATATATATATAGGTATACACTATCTATCCACCCAATATCCATATGCATAACATATATAATACAACCCATATACTTATATTTATAAAATACTGTTTTACACATAAAGAGACCTAATACAATATACATATATATCATGTATATATATATATACAATACATATATATATATAACTATACATATATTACATATATATATATATAGAGGGAAAGGAAGAGAGAGAGAGAGAGACTGTGAGAGAGAGGGAATGAGAGAGAGACATAGAGAGAGGGACTGAGAACAGGGGGGGCTGTTCTGGTTTCCAGAACACACACACACACCCACAGCCATACACAAATACACACACACATAACACACATATACACACATATGTGTATATATACATAACTATACACACACACATCCAATTTCCCTTAAATTCGACCCACACCCTCACATACATGTACACTACACATATACTCACTAAAATACACTAGTATAATACCTAAATTATTACTAAAATCGAATCAAAATTCGATTTTCCAAATTCTGGAAAAAATCCCAAAACTGTGAACTACACAGTTTCACTAAAACTTGGGTAATCCGATTTTACACAACCTAATCGAGCTAAGGCTCGATACCAACGGTTGGTAACCAACCCCCCATAGATACACTAGGGTCCTAGGACACTGACACGACCCACGACACGAATTCCCGTGTCCAAACACACAAAAACATGACACGGGTAAATCCTGATACACACACGCGTGCACAGCGTCGTGCACGCGTGCAGTCCACTCTAGGACACGACACACACACACTCAGGACACGTGGTTATGCCCACGTGTTCGCCTAGGATAGGTGCACGTGTCCAACACCCTGCACGGTGTCTACGTGTCCTCTGGACACGACACGAAGGCCGTATCAGTCGTGAAAACACGACTGATACGCACTGTTCTGCGCCGCGTCGTGCAGAGATGCACGTGTCTCGTGCACACGACACGAGCCACGTGGAATCTCGTGCTCGTGTCCACGTGTAGCCCACATGATGGGCTACACTCTCGTGCAAACACGAGGTGTCATTGTGTCGTGTCCGCGCGACACGAGACGCGCGAAGTTGGTGTCTGTGCGTGTGTGCGTCCCAGTGTAGGACCAGTGCGAAGCGAATTTCGTGTCCGACACAAAACGACACATGGTGAAACTTTGGGGGAGTGTGCGCAGACACTTCCCCCGTGTCCACACCAAATTTCACGTGTCCACGTCGTGTCTACAGTGAGAACTGAGGGGGTGGTAGCAGGACACTGCACGAGGGTCTCGTGCAGTGGGTTCGTGTCCGTTTTGGACACGGACACTGCATTGGTTTGTGTGCAGTAGACTAGGGTTAGGGTTAGGAAGCCTAGGACTAGGTTTTTGTGTAAAAAGTTTTGCAAAAACTGAAAGTCCTCTCCTTTGAGGCATTTCACCAAACACAGAAATTCAAACATGGATACGTGTCCGATACGGACACCAAATTAATCCTAATTTTCACCCAACTAATCCTACAGTTCCCTAGTACCTAGATGCATGCAAATATGAAGAGAAAACACAAAATTAACATGGTTTATGGACATTTACCTATTTGTGCAAATCCAATGAAAATCAATAAGGAGGGGGGGTGTGTCCTTCCACTTGGTGATGCCCAAAGCCCCTCAAACCCTTGATAGCAGGCCCTAACTAGTACCCTCTAGTGTAGGGGAGTCCAATGCAAGAAACTAGAGGTGATTTGGATCAAAATTGATCAAGTTATGGGTGTTTGAAGAAAATAGGATTTTCTAGGATTAAATTCATGTAAATTGATCATGAATTAATGTGGGGGGTTAATATAGGATGTGTGGGCTGCCAAGGGGGTGTTCTTGGCTGGTCATAGCATGGGGGGGTGTCCTTGGGTTACTTGCAAGCTAAGGGAAGGACTTTGTAAAGGGGTTTAAGATATTTTGCATAATTTAAGCAAAATATCAAATAAAGGTAAACTAGATATTTATCCTACTTTAACCCAATGTAAATATCTATCCCCTAATCATTCTAGGTTAGTAGCTAACCCCTAGATTAGTGCTAAACTAGGTTAAGGACTAACATGACACTAATCAATAATTAAAAACACATAATTACAAATAATTCCAAATAATTTCTAGAAAATTACCAAAATACCCTTTTAGGCTAAAATCACTAATTTGGTGTTCTAAGCCTATGGCTAAGCTCTCATGGTCATGGCAACTTCTAGGTTAGAGAAAACTAGGGTTTACACTAAGTTATACTAACCAAAATCACAAAGTCATAAGTCATGACTTTAGAAAATAGTTTTAAATCAAACTAAAATTTACCAAAAATCATGTCATGACTAAAATACCATTATTAATTAATAAATTAATAAAATTTCAAAATAACCCATTTTCAGAAAACAGGGTGTTACACCGCATACTACTGGCCTCGCATGCGCGAAGATGTGGAGGACTATGTTCGCACTTGTCTTGTGTGCCAACAGGACAAGGTGGATCATCAGAAGCCCGGGGGCCTGCTGGAGCCTCTTCCCGTGCCAAGTCGGCCGTGGGAGAGCATTTCGATGGACTTCATCTCCGCCCTGCCGAAAGTGGGGACGCTTGGGTCGATTCTCGTGGTGGTGGACCGGTTCTCAAAGTACGCGACCTTCATTGCTGCTTCGACGGACTACACAGCAGAGGAGGCCGCGCGACTATTTATCAGCCACGTGGTGAAGTTCTGGGGCATCCCGGTCAACATTGTCAACGACCGAGACCCCCGCTTCACGGGGAAGTTCTGGACGGAAGTGTTCAAAATCCTCGGGACAGACTTACACTTCTCGACCAGCTTCCACCCGCAGACGGACGGGCAGACCGAGCGGATCAACTCGTTACTCGAGGAGTACTTGCGGCACTTTATGAGTGCCAACCAGAGGGATTGGGTGCATCACCTCGACGTCGCTCAGTTCTGCTACAATCTTCAACGGAGCGAGTCGTCGCACAGCAGTCCATTCGAGTTGGTGATGGGTCACCAACCGCTTGCCCTACACACGCTGAGTGCGGGGTCCTCGAGTAGAAGCCCCGCGGCCAACCAGTTCACTTCAGATTTCAAGGCAAAGGCGAACATTGCCAAGGCATTTCTGGAGAAGGCCGCGAGGAAGATGAAGAAGTGGGCCGACGCGAAGCGAAGGCCGGTTGAGTACAAGGAGGGGGGCATGGTGCTGGTGAAGCTACAACCGAAACAGTTCAAGGTGTTCCGCAAGGTGCACAAAGGACTAATCCGGAAGTATGAAGGCCCCTTTCCCGTGCTCAAGAAAGTAGGCAAGGTGGCCTACAAGCTTGAACTCCCTGTCAAGCTGAAGATTCATCAAGTCTTTCATGCAAGTTGCTTGAAGCCGTACCATGCAGACTTGGAGGATCCCCAGCGAGGAGTTCCGAAGCGACCGACGGCGACCATGACGACTTCCTTCGACAAGGAGGTGGAAGCCGTACTGGATAGGAGGACCATTCGGCGACGAGGCGTGTCCCCATATGTGGAGTACCTCATCCAGTGGAAGGGCTTGCCTTACGGCGAGTCTAGCTGGGAACGTGCTGATATGCTGTATCAGTTCGAAGCCGAGATCCAGGCGTTTCTCAGCGAGCATGGTTGACGAGGGCGTCAATGCCTTAGGTGGGGGAGAATGTAACGGCCCAAATGTTGCACCCCACCCGAGGCCCAGTTGTATAACCTTTTCGCGGACCAAGGTTATGCGGGAAGCTTCCAGAACATTCTAGAAGATAGCGAAAGGCTCTAGAAGATTGTCGATCTCTCCGGAAGGCCCAAGATCGTTCTAGGAGGTCCAAGAAGCTTCTGGAAGGCCCTTGAAGTTTTCTTTTATGTTGCTAAGGAATAAACCTGGAATATGCCATTCCAGTTATGGTAGAATGTAATAATCCTTGGAATATTCCTTCCAGGACTTTCCTTGTATTGCTCTATGAGCACTTATAAAAGGGGGAGGCTCTCATTTGTTCCTCACCACCTAAAAATTGTAAGCATTCTCCAAGTCAATAAAGAGATTCTTACTAGTCCCATCTTTGCTCTACTATTCTAGTTTTCTTAGCGATCTAGCTAAGTCGGGACGGAAAGGCTTGCACGAGTCTTTGAGGAGAAAGACAGTACGCCGCACGGGACGAAGTGCTAGCAAAAACACTAAGTCCGTGACAACCAGCTGGCATCACTGAAGCCTTCCACTACCGACGGATCTCCGCTGTAGTGCAGTGCATATGTCTGAGTCTTCTTGAGATATCTCATAACCCGTTTTACAGCTTTCCAGTGCTCAATGCCTGGGTTGCTCGTGAAACGACTCAGCATTCTCACAGCGAAAGCTATGTCAGGCCTTGTGGCAGTAGTAGCATACATCAAACTCCCGATTACGCTTGCAAACTCCAGCTGCCTGATGCTTTCCCTTGAATTAGGCTTCAGTTTCAGATCACACTTGTACGGCATATCGATCCCTGGAAGATCCTGATACCCGTAAGGAGTGATCATCTTCTCAACATAATGAGACTGTGACAGCGCTAGTCCAGTGTCTGTCCGGATGATCTTGAGTCCCAAGATAACATCAGCATCCTCCAAGTCCTTCATACTGAACTTCGTCGAGGGAAACTTCTTTGTCTCCGTGACACAGCTTATATCCGTACCTAGGATTAGCATGTCGTCCACGTATAGACAAACGATGACTCCTCTTCCGTCAGCAAACTTTGTATAGACGCATTTGTCTGTTTTACTGACCCTGTAGCCATTTGACCTTATGACTTTGTCAAACTTCTAATGCCACATTTTGGGAGCTTGTTTTAAACCGTACAGAGATTTTACCAACTTGCAGACTTTGTCTTCAAGACCTTTGACGACAAACCCTTCTGGTTGTTGCATGTAGATCTCTTCGGTCAGCTCGTCATTCAGGAATGTCGTTTTCACATCCATCTGATGTATCACCATCTTATGTATCACTGCGAGAGCAATCAACATTCTGATGGTGGTCATCCGGGCTACTGGAGCATATGTGTCAAAGTAGTCGATCCCCTGCTTCTGAGAAAATCCCTTGGCCACCAACCTGGCCTTGAACTTGTCAATAGTTCCATCTGCTTTCATCTTCTTCTTGAAGATCCATTTGCATCCAATGAGTTTCGCTCCTTCAGGAAGATCAACCAACACCCAAGTGTTATTTCAGGTGATAGAATCAATTTTATTGTCAATCGCCTCCTTCCAGAAAATATCATCTCTGGTCTTCATCGCCTCATCATAGGTAAGCGGATCTGCTTCCACATAATAGGTGATGAAGTCATCTCCGAAGTTCTTCGGCCTCCTCGCTCGCTTCGACGACGGCTCAGCGAGTTCTGGTTCAACCGTTGTTTCAACAACAACATCTTCTTGGACTACTTTTTTATTGAAAACTTTAGTTTCTTGTGCACCCTTATTGTTCTCCGGTTTATTCGTAAGAACAATATTCTTGTGCCTTGCAAATTGTCTTCACGAGATTCGATGATATGATTTGAATCAATATCAAGAAATCTCTGAGCATCACTCTTTTCGGCATACCCCAAGAAGATCATCTTCATAGTCTTAGTCCCCAGCTTCTGAATCTTCAGATCTGGGAGCTTCACATAAGCCAGAGATCCCCACACTCGAATAACATTCAAGTTAGGTCTGACTTTGAACCAGTGTTCATGAGGAGTTACGTCCGAAGTTGTATACGACATTCTATTTAGAATAAAAGTGGTCGTCAATGCAGCTTCTCCCCATTAGCATTTAGGAAGACCCGTAGTTAGCAGCATTATTTTCATCATTTCTGTCAACGTTCTGTTCTTCTTCTCCGCTATCCCGTTAGATTGAGGAGAATACGGAGCAGTTGTCTCATTGATGATTCCATGTACTTTGCAGAACGATGCGAATTCATGAGACCTATACTCTACATCTCGATCACTTCTGAGTAGTTGTAGATCGGTTTAACGTTCAGCTTCAGCCCTGAAGTCTCTGAACTACTCGAATGCTGCATCCTTCTACTTGAGAAGTCATGCGAACGTGCACTTCGAGAAACACTTCGAACCGACCTCTGTGGAGAATTGATAAAAGTCACAGATATCTGAGTGTACTAACTCCAGATGATCAGTACTTTAGTTCAATCGTCTGAGCAGCTTCCCAACAGTCTTGTATCTGTACAGACCTTAAACTCCTCCACCTCCTTACCCCCATATTCCGAAGATAAGGTCTCGGTAGGACAGCTTGAGTCTGCTTCTGTCATAGAACAACTCTCAGTCCACTCAATGAAGTAACTTCATCGCCATCAGCAGAAGTTCGAACATTCCTTCAGCATCGAACATCTTTTCGAAGCATGTTCCTCGCCAAGAAATTACCATCTGGCTAGTACGAATGTCCATCTTTCAAGTCTGTATCAGATAACAGACTTTCTGAGATCAGATCGACAAAAAATCTCTGGTACGTGCAACACGCATTCCAGTGTCCTTGTCGGTGGTTAATAACCACTGTCTCGATCTTCAGAACTTCTGCTAGATATATGTTTGCCATCGAGACCTTCGTCATAACATGGCTCGTCCCTGGTGAACAGCTCTTTTGAGAGCACACGTGGTCAGATGCACTAGTGTCAGACCACTAGTCAGCTACCACGCTAGATAACTCAACATGTACAACACTTGCAACCAAGTTAAGTAATCAAAATAACCAAGTTTAGCTATACCTGCTATTTTGGTTTGGGCTTGGATTTGTATTCACTCATGTAGTGGCCATTCTTGTCACAGTTGAAGCAAGTCACGTGGGACTTGGACTTCTGTTGCTTGAACGAAGGACCGTTCACTTTTAGATTAGTGGAGTCATTCTTCTTGTGATGAGAAGCCACCTGTTTTCCCTTGAACTCTCTTGTCTGCACCAAGTTGGCCTTAGCCAGTTGTTTGGACAGAGAGTCCATCTTCTGTTGAGATCGTATTTCGTCCTCAACGTGGATCTCTTGTAGAAGATCTTCCAAGCTAATGTCCAGCTTCTTCCGATCCATTCTAGCATAGAAGTTGCTCCAACCAGCAGGAAGTTTCGAGACTATCCCTCCAACGACAAACTTGTCGACGAGGGGCATCTTCTCGTCATCTAACTTCTGGCGCAACTTCAGGAATTCTTTGTAGCATCGTCATTTCGTCTTCGTAGAGCCACTTGTGGTACTTTTTGACGATGAAGATTTTGGACCTATTCTCATCATCTTCATATAGCTTATCCAAAGAATCCCAGATCTCTTTGGCATTCTCCTTCTTGGAATATGACTCTGCCAAAGAGTCTTCCATAGAATTGAGAATCAGCAGTTTACAGATGCTGTTTTCTCTCTTCCATTTGCTCTGTTTGACGAGTGCAGCAGCAATAGCATCGGCAGTTCCTCCTTCTGGAATCGTCGGTTCATCCTCAATCAACACATGGTCTACGTCCACGAGTTGAAGATTAAGGGTGACCTTCCTCTTCCAGATTTGAAAATGTTCTCCGTCGAATTTCTCCAACTTGTTAAAGCAGGTATCGATGAGAGAAGCACTAGAGTTCTCCATCTGCAAGGATCTTGCTTTGAGATTGTTAGACCCGTGGCTTGATCAAAGATGGTAGACTCGATGTCGAGATCAGAGGTTCAACAAACGTTCACCTTCTGTTTATTCTCGAGATCCAAGAGGAACACTATAATATAAATCTGATTACAAAAGCAACAATAATCAGAAAGTAAATCTCACATTCTTTCTCGCAATCGCAGTTGCTGACGGACAGAACTGAGTTCAGAAAATAAATCTCACGTTTTTTCTTGCAATCGCAGTTGCAGACGGACAGAACTGAGTTACAACTCAGATGAAGGAGAAGAAAGAAGAAAGAAGAAAGAAGAAAGAAGAAGAGGAAAGGTTCTTGCTGGGGTGATTAAGATCACCGTTGCTCAAAGCAAGATTCGCCCCACCACGATCTGCTTCCAGGAACCAGCAAGTTCACGAAGAACTTCTAGAACGCTCGTAAGTCAAAATTTGAGACTTGAACGGGCTTTCTGGACTTTACAGACTCCCTTAACTCTCTTCTTGGTGCATCTTTTAAAGGAGGCCAAGGGGCTCTATTTATAGAGTGGAGTTGAGACTTCACCTCTTATCCTATCCGATGTGGGACTAAAATACCAATACTCAAAAATAGAGTTTGATATTTTAGATCATCCCACAATCAGCACAGAAGTGTGCCAGTCCACGCCTATCCCCCGAATACTCCCGTGCATGTACGAGACATCATGGAGTCCGTGTCCGAGTCCGAGTCCGCACAACAAAAATCAACTTGCATCCTTGTTGGATTTAATCCTTTTTCCTTCTAGGAAAATACTCCCACATGGCACAAACTTGTGCCCCACTACACCTCATGTGCACACCTCAACACAAGCAATGCATTATATTGAGATACTCACCATTTGGTGTAGCCGATGTGGGACTATCTTTTCTAGTCCAAAGGCAAAAACACCAACATATGTTGCTCTATATATATATATATATATATATATATATATATATATATATATATATATATATATATATATATAGCATATGTTGCTATATGCTAGCTGATATATTTTGCATATGTTGCTTTCATCTAAAGTCAAATATATATATATTGCATATGTTGCTATATGCTAGCTGATATATTTTGCATATGTTGCTTTCATCGAAAGTCAAAATCGAGCCTCCTCTCATCTGGTACGTCATGTTTAATACAACTTATTTGCATCCCTTGCTACATGCTAACATCTAAATCTAAATCTAATAAATGTGTCAACAAGTGTTGTCCAATTAAGTTCTTAAACTGATAAAATGCACGGAAACTAAGATCAGAAAACTCATATTCTAGTTGGTACTCTCAACACATGAGGTGATAAGTATATACCACTTACTTTAGTGGTGATCATAATGTTACTTTCCATTAATTCGCACTTCTAAGTTCCTAAATGCTAACAATAGGAATGGAAGATTCATGTACTTTGGCCATGCACTTCAATATTTAAGAAGAGAATGGACAGTATATCCATATCTTTGCAAGAAGTTACGAGGATGTGTGATGTAAAGTATTTGAGTTATGATAAGATGATGTACATAACTAACATATGCTTCAACTTAATTTATTAGAAAGCAAAATTTGGGAATGCCAGTTAGGAAATATGTTGGGTACCACAAAATTAGTATTCCACAAACGGCAATGCTACATGGACCGCGTCCTGGCCCGCAGCCACTTGTCGGCCCCCCATTGGAGGGGGGCCTGTGGGCAAAACAGAGTCAGTCTAGTATTCTTCCCAAAGAGAGGAATTAGTCTTTTATTAGAATTACACTCTTAAGAGAAAATAGGGTTACATATATATATATATATATATATATATATATATATATTACCAAACTGTCACGCCCCGCTCCCGTAGGAGCGATCGTCCTCGCTAAGGCGTGATGCCGCACGGGCCTAGGTTGCGCCCGTGCAAGGCCAAGTCCAGAAACGGCCGATTTGAGTTCTAGGCCACAGAGTCGCACAGAGTGTCCCCATTTGCAGCGGAATATAAATGAACACAATTGAAGCGAAGCCAAATTCTTTATTGATATTCAACAAGTTACAAGCGGCGCTAGGCCGATATTACAAGTCGCTCAAGCTCTCTCTCTCTCTGAAACATAAAAGGCGTGCCAAATGGCTTACAACATGGAAGGATACATGGCGATGTTCCGATACATTATGTCCTGTATAGGGTGCTTCAGCTTCTTGCAACGTTCCAAGGCCCCAGAGTTGGCTCCGCGCCTTGACACGTTCGACGGAAGCTCTGCACCCGCCGGCGTCTCCTGCTATCCTGCAAGCATACTGTGGGGTTATCAGTACATTGTTATGCACTGGTGGGGAGGCTAGCTCGCCCACAATGCCATCATTACCAAACACGTTCTATAATCTTTTGTGCATCTCTATCATTCATTGTCTTTCTAATCTTGCCTTAGGATCAATTTCATGGCATATTGCATAGCCTATCTCGTGTTACCGAACTCGAGTGTCGCATGGAAATACATGTACGACTTACCCATACTTACCGTCCGGCCTTCCCTGTTCAAGGTAAACCAAGTTAAACCACGATTCATGAATAATAACATAACACGGTTCATGCACGCATTCAATATCAAGTGTGTGTCCATGTCTCGGGATTCTAGCACGTCGGAGGCATGTTCTAGCACGTCGTAGGCACGTTTTTTTTTTTTTTTTTTTTTTTTTTTTTTTTTTTTAGAGTGTTACAATTCAAGCATGTTTCGAGTATTTCATTCAAGCATGTTCAGGAGTGTTACATATCGAGCATGTTCAGCAGGTTACATTTCAAGCATGTTCTGAGTGTTATATTTCGGGCATGTTCATGTTCAGGAGGCACTTGTTCATTTAACTTAGATTACTTTGATTTCAATGCAAGAACTTGCACGTGGATTGCCACCAGCATAGTCCACTTAATCTACATGCACGGGTCGCTGGCTTTACAAGCCATTTAGGACATTCCCCTGTGGCAATTCTCAACTTAGCGTAGGGTGATGGCTGGTACACCCCGTTAAGTCTCTTGAATATACCCTCCTACTTACGTCTCTTGGTGCCCAAGCCCGCACCCAAGCAGCCCGTAAGCGCCGTATTGATTCTGCCTAGGCCGGCCACGGTTTACCCCCCCAACGCCCGTGCCGCAGAATCCTTCCACACGACGGCCACGGTTTACCCCCCCATCGCCCGTGCCGTTTGTCCACGACCATTTCGTATTATCTTGTCTTTTACTTAGCGGCTATCTCTGAGCCGTAGGCTAACCCTTAGCCATAATGCGTTAACGACCAGGTTGGCGTCCGTACAGCGCGGGTAGCAAGCCCCGTTGCACGTGCCCGTCATACCTGTCGCTAGCGTCTTCCATGTCTTATCTTTCATGCCATAATGCGTTAACGACCAGGTTGGCGTCCGTACAGCGCGGGTAGCGAGCCCCGTTGCACGTGCCCGTCATACCTGTCGCTAGCGTCTTCCATGTCTTATCTTTCATGTATTCTTTCTTTTCATGTTATTCTTTCACTTGTTCATATGTTCCTAGAGTCATTCATGTGTTTGTTCATTCATTCGTTGATTCATTCATTCATGCATTACGCAACTCCCAGTGTGGGAGTCGCCTTGGCGACCCATCGGTCCCATAGCCTTCCAATGTTGCTAAACTCTACTCGGAGCGACTATGTTGATAGCCTTCCCGTTTCATTGTTGTAAACCATTCATTGTTTCATTGTTTGAACGTATACGGGACATGAACGTGAGCTTGTGCCGTAGCACGAGCGTAGAGCGTGGTACGAGCGTTTCTATAATTGCCGAGTTCTTTTCCATGTTCTAAACAAGCATGCAAGATGGGATTATTCCCTCAGCTAGGTGCGTTGAATCATTTATTAACATGCATGGTGTTGTCGCCTAGCGATTCTCGTGATAGTGTCCGCATTGTTATGTGTCTAGGCTAAGCACAGACGGGTTCATCGGAGCCACCCACCTTAGCGATGTTCGCATCGGCCGAGCGATCCTCCGAGCGCGCCTTCGATAGTCTAAGTCTGGATTCATCTTGTCGGGCCAATGCAAGCCTTGCATCGATTTGCATTATTACTTCATCGGGTCGAGGCAATTCTTCGGGTCGACGGCTCGTTTGAGTCGTTGTACTTGCCGTTTGGAATCGGCGTTCCGCTAGGGCGGAGCGGGTCGTTACATAATACACCACTCAAAATAAGTCTCGTCCTCGAGACTTTCTGAGTGCAGGTCATCCTACCATTTCTTAACTCGTGTTTTCGTGTTCCTTAGACAATTTCATCGAGCGGTCCTATCGTTCGACGACATCGAACCATACTTGATATCTTTCTAAGTTCCGTGTCGCACGCGTTGTGTCGATTTATCGAATTGCCTTTCATTCATTTTAGAGTTGATTGTACTTATTCAATTCGAGTATTTCTTCGTCTTGGTTGCCATTTCGACATGTCATGGAACTGGAATGGCTGCACGAGGCACGTTGTAAGTCATCAAATGCGAGGGTCGTAGGCTAAGGCAAATTCACTTTCGTTTATCTCGGTCATCGAGATGGCCCGATTCGTATATATATATATATATATATATATGCTTGCATACAGAAGCTGCTAGCTGTAGCTATATAGTATATTTGATATCACCGTCTTACCATTAATTCTTCTTATAATTAATGGACTGTGTAATCTTCCTCGATCAGTACTCCTCCTCCTCCAGTAGCTCTCCAGTTGCACCCGGAATGTGATTCTTGTTTCCGTACAATACTGGACTTGTGCTTTCTCCGTGATCATCTTCACGGATGCGGTATGTTTTACACCTCCCATCGTCTGCAGTCCTAATCTCCGACGACCCATATGCTCCATCCTTCACTTGAGGAAGACGACTCGAAGTGGCTTTTCCATCATAATTGCAGACCTGAACACCTCTAGCCTTGATCTGTGGACGGTTAATTCCCGTTCTGGAAGTGTGCTTCTGCCGCGGTGGAGAAGACGATTTGAATGCTCCATCAGTACTCTTGTAAGAGCCGCCATCATGGATTGCTCGCTGTCGACATCGTGGAGGCGATAAATCATGGCTTATCAGGCAGCAGAACTCTTTAAGACACATAATTGTATTGCTAATGTTAAGTCCCTCTTTCTCGTTGAGTTGAGAAAAAAAAGAGCCATACTATTCCCAGTTTTATAGCGCATGGGAAAGGAGGAGGACTGAAAGTGTTTATTCTTCTCTCTGTCCACACAGAACCATTAGGTACCCATGGGGATCCATCAAGGTTTGGGCACAACACAATGTATGTAAATGTTAGCTGTCTTGGTGAACTTTTTATTTTGCGGTGTTCGACACACCAGATGGTCCTATGTAGAACCCGGAACAACTTTTGACATGACCCCGGACTGATTACCCTTTACTACCTAACCAGCACTTGAATGCTTTATTTACACTTGTACTATTACTAATATATGTACTGATTACTACTAATGATTCTTCGATGAAAAACAAATTAATAATTGTAGTATAGCGACTTAAGATGTTGTCTTTATGTAAGATTATGGCATCTTCTTTCTTAGGAACTTCTATTTAAATATTAATAGCGGATGGAACCATGATTCGATTCACATATCACACTTTAGACTGACACAAGATCTATATACATGTTATTTCCGAGACGTAATTTTCGATGGAAAACAGAGAATCGAAACAGTTGTCAAAATAGCAACAACGTTTCGTAGCAACACTTCAAAAAGGTGCACTACAGAGATCATTGAAGAATTCTGGGTAACGAAAATCTAAAGAGATTTCGTTACAAAAGCAAACGAATGTAGAGCTTCTTTTAGGAAGGTACAAATCGAGTTGCTAGCAGCAGCAGCGACGAAAATCTACAAGAAGTTTCTGATTAGATCAGAGAAGTAGAGAAGGAAAGAAGAAAGAGAAAGACAGTTTTGTTGGAGTGATCAGATCACCGTTGCTCAAAGCAAGATTCGCCTATATACGATCTGCTTGCAGGAACCAGCAAGTTCTAAGGAACTTATGGAACGCTCGTCAGTCAATATTTGAGACTTGAACGGACTTCCTGAACTTTACAGACTCCTTTAACTCTCTTCTTGGTGCATCTTCAAAGGAGGTCAAGGGGCTATATTTATAGAGTGGAGTGAGACTTCACCTCTTCTCCTATCCGATGTGGGACTAAAATACCAATACTCAAAAATAGAGTTTGATATTCTAGATCATCCCACAATCAACATAGAAGTGTGCCAGTCCACGCCTACCTCCCGAACACTCCCGTGCATGCACAAGACATCCTGGAGTCTGTGTCCGAGTCCGAGTCCGCACAACAAAAATTAACTTACATCTTTGTTGGAATTAATCCTTTTTTCTTCTAGAAAAATACTCTCACATGACACACACTTGTGCCCCACCACACATCATGTGCATACATCAACACAAGTAATGCATTATATTGAGATACACATCATTTGGTGTAGCCGATGTGGGACTATCTTTCCTAGTCCAAAGACAAAAACACCAACAGTCCTCCACATATCTCAATATATGGGTTGAGCATTTCCCACAGTAACTTCCCATCATGCATTAGGAGAGATGTCGCTATGACTTGAATCTTCCCACATAGTTAAATAACAACATGATACAAGAATGGATAAAGTCTTGAATTCTGCACCATAACTGCAATTCTTCTCCCTCACATAATGACATCAACTGTGCTTCTGGATGCACATTAAAGGCCTTGTGTCAGCCTGGTTTCAGTGTATAATTTTGGACGTTTACAAGTTTACCCTCAAGAGATGGCCTGATATCTTTGTCCATACACTATAGGCGAGTTCTTTATCAAAGAGACATGACATGAAGTCTTGCACTTCCCTTGCGGTGCTATACCGCTATGACATGGCCTAAAGCCGAGGCATTACCCTACCAAGAACCTCATCGTAGTGTCATACTACTGTAGCATGAGGTCACATCCTCTTTGTAGTACCATACCACCCAGCATGAAGCCTTAGGCTCCTTTGCGGTGTTACGCCGCAACGACATAGCTTGCAAGGCCGAGGCTTTACCCCTATCCGGGTACCTCATCGTGGTGTCGTACCACTGTAACATGAGGAACACCTCCCCTTTGTAGTGCTGGCTATCCTTCTTTAATCTTATCATACAACATTAGGCTACCTGCCTATTTGCGGTACTACTCCGCTGTGACTTGGCTCACAAAGCCGAGGCATTACCCCTAACCGAGAACCTCATGGTGGAGTCACCCCACTATAGCATAGAGTTACACTCCTTATAATTCTGCGCTACCGTGCTTCCTGTAAAGCACTCCAAGCATTAACTCTGCCTGAGAAATCATTAAGGCATTTAAGCCAGCATTCCTACAGGATCCGTTTTCCACAGAAAACAATAGTAGACAGCAGTGGTTGTAGGTCCATAACCTCTCCATGCCACAGAGGACAAGTACCCACCATTGCTGATATCCTTCCGGTTAATAGTCCTCCCTTGTACCAAATGTTTGATGCCTAGTAGATTTCTCTTTGAACTAATAGTATAAAACTTTATGGTAGGAATGTAATAATACAATATCAGAATGCCTTCAAGTCTATTTTACAAGCTGTGTCATCGACCAGCTGGCGCTTGAGGCCCTTGGTGAACGGATCCGCCAGGTTCTCCTTGTCACGTCCCGAGTCGGCAACGTTCGTCCCCGATGTTAATTTTTGCCGATTCGATCATCCTCGCTAAGACGTGATGCCGTACGAGTCTGGAATTGCACTCGTACAAGGCAGAACGTTGCGTTGGTTTTGATATTAATACGCCAAGTTGAAACTTCACAAATCACATCAAAAATTAAGATGCAGTATAGGAAGATAAAAATGTTTTTCATTTATAGCTTGCAACGAAGTGCAAGTCGTAATTACATTGGATGCCGTTGCGGCTACATTGATTGAAAACAGAAAGAAAATACATTCGACAAGTTGCCTGAACTACGCTTGCCGTCCCATACATTCGCCCCTTTATACATAAGCCGTCGACTTGAATTGGCTTCAAAATACTTCAGCATAGGAAGAGCTTCAAAACGCCTCTCCGTACTTTAGCTTCGTTTTAGGTTGGAGCGCCCGCCGCACCTGAGGAAATTGGGGGAGGGGATTAGCACACTTGCTAAGTGGACGAGACGAACCAACTCGTCTAAACCGACTCTGATTGTTAGGGTAGGCATGCTTTAGAGTTGTCTTTCTATTAGAACTAAATGAATTCAGTTCATATTCGATAGCCGTCTTTGAGTAATAAGCATATAGTATAACATCGTAGTTTATCATATTTCTTATCGCGACCGTGCTCGTCCCTGCATGAAAACAGAGATAATATTTACACCTGCATAAGACAATAGGTGAGCATGCAACTATCTTATATGCGGTCATTGGTGCTACGCACCACTAGGGACTTAATCGAAGTTGGCATGCGACGCTACCCTTTCAGCCTAGGTTGCAAGCCTTACTGAAGGTCCCGCATGCCTCGCGCCGAAGTACGATAAATTATTCTCCCTAGGATGAATCGGTTCCGATGCCGCGGATACCGTTTCGAGGAAAACGTACTTGTGCACAAGCTGTCCATGACCATGCCTATGTGCGAACTGTTTCATATATGCAACAGTTTTGTATAGCGCGGATAGTATCGAGCGGCATTATCATTTCTCGCAACTCATACAACGATTCATTTTCCCCAAAGCCGTACACCGATTTCCAAATTATCCGAGGCATCATAATCCATGATCGACGTTTCACATTATTTTGTAGCACTTGAAATAGTCTATCTTTTTACTAGAACCTTAAACTTTTCTGTTTATGTGAGAAACTTGTATTTTTCAGAGTAGATTACTCAAAATCGATATATTTTTCCCGAGTTCTTGACCTTAGTGGATTCGCATGCAATTAACTTGGCATCGTTCGATTTGAATGAATTCGAAGCAAGGAATAAGTTTGCGGGACAGATTAGAAAAGAAGGGTCGAATCACCCACCGATTAGTTTGCTTCGTGCCGGTCGTCCAAGCGCTACGCAACGTCAATCCTTAGTTATGCGAGCTTCTGCAATGGCACCAACGCTTTGTTAGAATTCCTTCTTTTTTCCTTGCATCGAAATTGTAATTGCATCCATGAAAATGACGCGAAAGCACTTCATCAAGCCTAGCGGCAAAGCTCCAAGAAAACTATACAGCGATCCGGTCCCGTCGAAGGAACTCTTATAGAGAGCTCACTCGCCGAGACGCAGCCCGCTGCATCTAGGACTTATTCCAACAGAAGTCGTTCCATTAGTTGGATCGATTCTCGTAACTTTCGTCCAAATTGATTTGAATCGATGTCGCAAGGCGTTATCGTTTACCAAGCTTAGCTATCGAGTCAGATGTCCATCTAAGTTTCCGGCCGATCTGACTCGGCACAAGCATATTATGAAGTTCCGTCGCCTATCGAAAGCGGGGCGCTACATAATATACCACTAAGAAAAAGTTTCATCCCGAAACTTAAGAACAAGGGTCTAACCTTAATTTAGACAAACAACGCAGGATACTTCTCTTTCATCTCCGCCTCCATCTCCCATGTCGACTCCTCGACTGAATGGTTTCGCCAAAGCACGCGGACCAAGGACATCGACCGATTGCGTAGCACCTTCTCCTTACGGTCCAAAATTTGAATAGGCTCCTCCGAGTAAGATAAGTCAGTACGTAGCTCCAACTGATCGAAGCTAACCACATGACTTGGATCGTGCACGTATTTTCGGAGTTGTGAAACGTGAAAAATATCGTGCACATCAGCTAAGGCAGGAGGTAGTACGTTCCGATAATCAACCGTCGCAACTCGCTCAATGATCTCGAATGGGCCTACAAATCTCGGGCTCAACTTGCCTTTAATGCCGAACCGCATCACACCGCGCATGGGCGTTACTTTCAGAAATACATGGTCCCCGACCAAGAACTCTAACGGTCGTCGACGAAGATCTGCGTAGCTCTTTTGTCGACTTTGTGCGATGCGGAGTCTATCTCGAATCAAGCGAACCTTTTCGACGGCCTGCTCCACCAGTTTCGGTCCAAGCACTTGTCGCTCTCCGACTTCATCCCAGCATATCTGCGAACGACACTTCCTCCCGTAGAGCGCTTGGTATGGAGCCATCTGAATGCTTGTCACGCCCCAGAACCAGAATACTGGAGAGCGGGGGCAGACATAGCCAGCTACGTATAATGAAATGGAATCCATCTCACCATACGGTCACGGCTGTCTAAATATATGAGGGTTTAACTACAATCCATCCGTCTCTTATGGTCAATGAACAAGTCTAGTGTCTCAATCACAAGCAAGTAAGTAAATATTACAAGATGTAAGATCACCAAATATACAATAGTAAGGCATCCCAAACATTACATATTCAGCTGATCATGAAGCTAGTCGTTACAAAATGTCAAGACTAGCAAGAGTTTCAGTCATACATGATCAACCCTAGGTTGCCAATAATGTTACAGCTCGTAGACAGACAGTAAGTAAAAATGTACACGAGCTAACACATGCTCGGCGGCTAAACGCCTCAAAAGAATATTTTTACAATAGAGTGGGAGAGCAAAAAATAAACCCACTCGTTGCTAGGATTCCTTCTAGTGGTCACCATCTGGCAGAAAAACCGGTAGATCCTCTAGAGCTGCTCCGGTATCTGGCCATACAAAACCAGCTGGATCAGACCCCAGAAAGAGCAAGTGCCACAAAGGAGGCTTCACTTAGGAACTAAAATCAGCAAATAGCACAAGAGTATAATTACATAATGAAAGACAGTAATTAAGGAAAAAGCATGACAGGTGATATACGATGAGATAACCATGGGACTATTCAGATAACCAGGTTACAACCCGTAAACCAAAGAAGGACCGGGGTTGTAACCCTTCGTCTGAACAGAACTTGGCTTCTTCCACCATTTATCGGCAAGATAAATATAAGAAATCAGGTCAAGTGACAATCTTGTACAGGATCAAGACAAGACTAGACTGATTATACCGCATCCAATCAATCACGGCCAAGAAATAAGTACGGCTTGATACTTTAACTAACTAGGGTTATCACAGGCCTAGTTACTAACAAGATGCAGCAAGATTATTCCACAGTCACAAGTCCTGCAGACCATCCAGGTTATCCAGGTCGAATATTACTACAATAAGGGTGCAACACATGACAGTGTGTTGGAAATGTGTCCTACTCGTCGGCAGGCTACAGATCCCAACTGGGGCGCCCAGATAACGGGATTGCCTGTAGCTGGGGAAATCTCTTTATGACTACTGGACTATTCTAGTTGTTAACCTTAGTCAATTTCAGTGGGTACCCCTGACCGTGGTACTCAGGGGTCCCCATCCTAGACATGATGCAAAACAATACTGGTTCATTTGTAGAAGCACAATCGTCCACGGTGTCCAGGCTATTCAATCTTGTCGTGTCATGTTAGCCGTCGCAACAGCCTTCGAGATATATCATGTCAAGTTTACTTGTCAAGAGTATGCCACGGCGGGCCACTATCATGTCATGTATAGCATATAAGTTATCAGGTCAAGTTATCTTGTCAGGAGTGCACCACGACGGGTCACTATCAAGTCATGTCATTTATCAATGAGGAGAGAAACTTGCACAATTAAATAATAATATATTAATAATATATATTCTTGAAGCCAAGGAGAAACTCTACAACTTTTATGTTGGGAGTGGGAAGAAATTCTGACCACAATTAAAGCAAATATAACATCTAAACAAATCAAAGTGGACCCCATGCGGCCAAAAAGTGGGAGAACATACATGCGGCCAAAGAGAGTGGGAAGCCACCCATGCGGCCAGCCAAAGCTTATGCGGCCAGAAAATAACTGAAGGGGCCATGCGGCCAGCAAGAAATATTCATACAATCAGAAAAGTCAAGGAGAGAGAGAAAACCGCAATAAATGCAAGCTTCCACTCAAGCAAAAGAAAAGGGACACGTGGCCACTCCAGTACAGAGGCTATGTGGGACTCAACAATTAATGCAGTAAGAAAAGGTTCACGTGAACCATTTAATTTAATGGTTCACGGGGCCAAGCAATAATTACATTATTTAAGAATATGTCATCCACGTACATAAGGCCAAATAAATATTCCCTGTGGCTCACTAACTAATAATACATGCAATTGCTTAAGCCATGCAAATGCTTAAGTCAACATTAATGCATGCTGGATATGCATTACTTAATGCATTCCAAATGCTTTTGCGGCTGGCTCTCCAAGGAGGGCATTAGGAAAAATGCATTAAAATTGCATTTTAAGAATGCCTAAAAATGCATTAGATGCATTCCTAAGGACTCATGCGGCTGAGTCTCCCAGGAAAGGCATTAAGCATAAAATATTAAATATTAAGGTCTTAAATGCATTAAATGCATTTAAGTACTGCATTTAGGAATGCATGGAAATGCATTGGATATAAAGCTTCTTATGCGGCTAGTTTAGAAAAATATAAACAATGCATTAGGAAATGCATTCAAAAATGCATTAAAGTAATGCATTGTTTCATGCATATGCGGCTGGTTTAGAAAAATTATAAACAATGCTTTAGGAAATGCATTAAAAAATGCATTAAAGTAATGCTTGTTCCATGCCTATGCGACTTACTGTAGGAAAAGTGTTAGGAAATTCATTAAGGTAGGAAAATGCATTAGGAAATATATTAAAGGAAATGCATTCTTAAACAATGCATTACATTATAATGCATTAACAATGCATTAATGCATTCTTAAACAATGCATGCGGCTAGCTTTCCAAAGGAAAGCATTAAAGTGGCCTAAGGAAATGCATTAAAGTAATGCATTCATGAATGCATTAATTCCATTCTTAAATGCTTATGCGGCTAAGTTGCTAGCAAATGCATTATACACCATCTAACAAATGTATTTAATAATGCTTCTAACCCATGCATTGAATGCATGTAAGAACACCATCTCACAAATGCATTAAATGTTGTACGTAAATTAACATGCACCGTTAAATAATTTAGCATGCAAGCATTTTGCCAGGCCATGCGGCTCACTTTTGTGAATGGCCATGCGGCCAGCTCATATTATATTAAATAATAATAATAAAATCTATGCAATAATTCTTATGCGGGCAATGCAAATAATAGTGGCCATGCCAGCTAAGCAATGCCATATGCGGCTGAGTGCTAAAAATGTCCATGCGGCTCAACAAAGTCCCATAAGCCAAATTGGACCAAACGAAATTCTCTGCAACATGGGATCATCAACTAACAAAATATGCAAGTTGATAGATCAAAATTTATACAAACCAAAAATACCACAAAACTAGATCTACAAGAATTTAACCACAGAAACGAAAAATATTAAGTACTAAAGTGGGTTAAAAATACATAAGGAAGACAATGGAACAATAAAAATGGACTTCCTCTATGAAGCAAGATGTACTTGCCTAAGCTCTCTACTCTTTCCTGGTAGGTGAAGAGTAAAGATGGAGAAGAAATAAGTAATGAGTAATAATGGAAGAGAGAGAGAGTGGGATAGATATTTATGGTGGGAGTGGTGATAAGTGGGAGTGGTTCTCCAACAAAACCGAACCAAGCCAACAAGCCGAACCGAACCAAGATAAACCAATCAATGAAATGCCAAAATAAATGAAGCAGGAAAACATACAATACGGGTCAAAATACGTACACGTATTCCAAATACGTAATACGAGATATGGGCATTACAATGCTCGACTGATAACTATTGTTATACGCAAACTCCGCAAGCGGCAAATGCGTATCCCAACTAGTCCTTAGGTCGATCGCACACAGACGCAGCATATCTTCTAAGATCTGATTGACCCTCTCCGTCTGACCATCTGTTTGGGGATGGTACGCCGAACTAAAGTTCAACTTGGTCCCCATCGCCGCTTGGAGGCTCGTCCAGAAATGCGATAGGAATCGCCCGTCTCTGTCCGAAATTATTGAGGCCGGTACCCCGTACAGTCGAACAATCTCATCGACGTACATTTGTGCTAACCGATCAACGCTCCATCCTACTTTAATTGCGATGAAGTGAGCCGACTTGGTCAATCTATCAACAATGACCCAAATTGCGTCATTCCTCCGCGGCGTCTTCGAAAATCCCACAATAAAATCCATCGAAATATTGTCCCACTTTCACTCGAGAATGGCGATGTTCTGCAGCTCTCCGCCTGGCCTTTGGTATTCCGCCTTCACCTGCTGACACGCCATGCATTGCGATACGAATGTAGCCACATCTTTCTTCTTGTCGTGCCACCAAAAGTTTGTGCGCAAGTCCTTGTACATCTTGGTGCTTCCAGGATGTAACGAGTACTTCGTATAATGCGCCTCCGTCAAAATTTCTTTTCTGAGTTCGACAGTTTCAGGAATGCAGAGCCTTCCCTTTAATCGCATCGTCCCATCTCCGTCTTTCGCAAAGTCAGTCGCCCTTCCCGTTGAAATCAGCTCGCGCATTTTCTTCAGGAATGAGTCGTCCTCCTGTGCGGTCTTTATCTTGCTAAGCAAGCTCGATCCTAACTTTAGCTGAGCTAGGTGCAGGTGTCGATACTCAATTCCGAGTTCGAAACCCATCGCTTCAAGGTCTCGTCGTATATCCTTGTTTATGGCCAGTGTTCCCATAAACATTCTGCTAAGTGCGTCGGCCACCACGTTTCCCTTGCCCGGCGTATACTCGATTGTTAGCTCGTAATCTTTTATGAGTTCGAGCCAACGTCGCTGTCGTAGGTTGAGTTTCTGTTGCATAAATAAGTATTTCAGGCTTTTATGATCTGTGTAGATTCTGCACGCCATACCATAAAGGTAGTGCCGCCATTACTTCAACGCAAAGACGATCGCTGCCAATTCTAGGTCGTGCGTCGGGTAGTTTTTCTCGTGCTGCTTCAACTGCCGTGAAGTGTAGGAGATGACTTTGTCTCTCTGCATGAGTACGCACCCGTGGCCAGTTTCCGACGCATCGCTGAATAAATGAAAGCCTTCCGGACCGTCTAGAAGTGTAAGGATTGGAGCTGAGACGAGCCATTGCTTCAACTCTTAAAAGCTGGATTCACAGTCGTCTCTCCATTCAAATACTACTCCCTTCTGGGTGAGGCGAGTCAGAGGCGACGCTAGTTTTGAAAAGTTTCGCACGAATCTACGGTAGTAGCTCGCTAAGCCTAGAAAACTCTGAATGTCGCTAGCCGAGGCAGGTCGTTTCCAATCCACCACCGTATCAATCTTCTTTGGGTCCACTGTGACACCTTCGGCAGAGATTATGTGCCCGAGGAATGTCACGCTACTCATCCAGAACTTGCGCTTACTCTGCTTGGCGTATAATTTGTTCTCACGCAGAATCTGCAGTACCGTCTTCAAGTGTTCTGCGTGTTCTTCTCGATTCCTTGAGTAGACAAGGATATCGTCGATGAATACGACTGCAAATTTATCTATTTGAGGTCGGAAGACTCGGTTCATCAGATCCATGAACGCGGCTGGGGCATTCGTCAAACCAAACGACATGACGAGGAATTCGTAATGACCATATCGAGTGCGGAAGGTAGACTTCGATACATCGTCGGACTTGATCTTCAATTGATGATAGCCTGAACGAAGATCGATTTTTGAAAATACTGACGCGCCTTGCAGTTGGTCAAATAAGTCGTCGATTCGCGGCAAAGGATACTTGTTTTGTACGGTCGCCTTGTTAAGTTCCCGATAGTCGATGCATAGCCGTAACGACCCATCCTTCTTCTTCACGAACAGTACGAGAGCTCCCCACGGAGAGACGCTAGGGCGAATAAATCTACGGTCTAGCAACTCTTGTAATTGCACCTTCAGCTCCTTCAGTTCTGTTGGAGCCATTCGGTAAGGCGCCTTTGATATCGGCCGTGTATCCGAAAAGGTGTCGATGCTGAATTCAATTTCTCGATCCGGCGACATCCCGGGCATCTCGTCAGAAAAAACGTCGGGAAAATCTGCCACAACATCAGTCAGTATTGTGTTTGTATTATCCGTCCGCGTGTCTCGAACTGATGCCAAGTATCCCGTGCAGCCGGAACGCAGCATACGCCTCGCCGAGATTGTCGATACCATCATCGTCGTCTTCGAGGCCGTGCCGCACGAATATGAGAACTCTATCTCGCCAGGAAGACGAAACACCACTCTCTTCTCCGTGCACTCGATCGTTGCACGATAAGCGCCCAACCAATCCATGCCCAGGATTATGTCGTAATCCTTGATGTCTAACACGACGGCATCCAAGGATAGATATCTTCCTCCGATACAAATGTGGCCATCCCTACAAATAAAGTTTGCAGGCATATCGACTCCCGACGGAGTGCTAACGCTAATATATATATCTAGTGATTGCATGGTTATTTTATTTTCTTTTGCATAATCAGCAGATATAAAGCTATGCGTCGCACCCGAATCGAATAGTACTCGAGCAGGTATATCTTTGTAGAGTAATATACCTGTTACAACCGTATCGAACGCAAATGCCTCGTCTCGAGTTAAGGTATAAACTCGGCCTTGAGCTCCGTGGCATTGATTCTGTGGGTTCACAGGTACCGCATTTGCGCCTTGTAGTGTAGGCACTTTATATGGATTCGGAGTGTTCCTTGGTGGGTTGTATTGATTCGGCTTCCCCGCCTGACAATATTGACTAAAGTGGCCTAGCTCGCCACACTTGAAGCATGTTCTCAATCTATAATCGGGTGCTCGGTGCCCACGCTTGTCGCATCTATTGCAATTTACTGCGACAAAGTGACCACGATTTTCAGACGTGTTTGGACATTTTTGTACTCCCGATCCTCCAGCGTCATTAGGATGCTTGTTGAAGTTGTTGCGAATGACAGGCACGGCCCTTTGTGACATACGGCCAAAGATCCGCTCACTATCAAGTGCGGCTTCATAGGATTCACGATAAGTTTGGTATCGTTGGTTCATGACGTCCCTATGCAGTTCGTCGTTGAGGCTTTGCTGAAAATGCTCGCACCATTCTTCTTTGTTGGGCAGGAAGGCGCCGGCAAATTTTGCAAGTTTCGAGAAGCTTGCATCATAATCTTCAACACTCATATTTCCCTGCCTCAATATCATGAACTCATCCCCCTTATGTCGACGGATGGCGCGAGGAACGTACTGCTCAAGGAAGGCTGTCTTGAACATTTCCCAAGAAATCTTTTTGTTGGCATCAGTTTCACAGATCTCTTATTTCTTCGCCGCCCACCAGTCATATGCTCTTAATTGTAACTGTAGCGCCGCACTGGCCACCCTCTGGGACCCTTCGATGTAGAGGAGATTGAACAAGTCCTCCATCTCTGCGAGCCATCCTACTATCACGTCGGGCTCTGCTCGGCCGTTGAACTTCGGCGGGTTCATTTTGCGAAACTCCTTCACTTTGAGCATAGAAGGAGAGTTTATCATTTGCAGGAGGACTTTTTCCTCCTCATCTTCTTCTAGATCACCGTGCTTTCCCTCGAGTACCGCGTCCGTCGCCTTGGTATCGCCCGCCATCGTGCTCACTATCTGAGTCAGGGCGGTCATCTGCTTCTGCTGTACATCAAATTGGGCTTTGAATTGCATCTGAAGCTGTTGTTGCTGCAGTTCCATCATCTGTAGCATCTTCTCCATAGTCGTCTCGCTAGGGCTAGTGCTTTTTGTGCTCGACGTACTATCCATGGTTTGGGTTGTTGGGCCGGTGATTTTCTTATCTCGCTTAGTCATTCCTACAAATAGTGTAAACCCGTTAGTATTTTTCAAAAAATATCTACGGGCTTACCTGTATGGAACTTGTATTTCACGCAGCAAGCCGACAAGCATTCAATCGAGCCATCGCAACGGACATTCCAACAATGAAACATCTTTCGAAAATCCGAGGAAACATAACTGTGCTCTGATACCAATTTGTCATGCCCCGAGTCGGCAACGTTCGTCCCCGATGTTAATTTTTGTTGATTCGATCGTCCTCGCTAAGGCGTGATGCCGTACGAGTCTGGAATTGCACTCGTACAAGGCAGAACGTTGCGTTGGTTTTGATATTAATACGCCAAGTTAAAACTTCATAAATCATATCAAAAATTAAGACGCAGTATAGGAAGATAGAAATGCTTTTCATTTATAGCTTACAACGAAGTGCAAGTCGTAATTATATTGGATGCCGTTGCGACTACATTGATTGAAAATAGAAAAAAAATACATTCGACAAGTTGCCTGAACTATGCTTGTCGTCCCATACATTTGCCCCTTTATACATAAGCCGTCGACTTGAATTGGCTTCAAAATACTTCATCATAGGAAGAGCTTCAAAACGCCTCTTCGCACTTCAGCTTCGTTTTAGGTTGGAGCGCCCGCCGCACCTGGGGAAATTGGGGGAGGGGATTAGCACACTTGCTATGTGGACGAGACGAACCAACTCGTCTAAACCGACTCTGATTGTTAGGGTAGGCATGCTTTAGAGTTGTCTTTCTATTAGAACTAAATGAATTCAGTTCATATTCGATAGCCGTCTTTGAGTAATAAGCATACAGTATAACATCGCAGTTTATCATATTTCTTACCGCGGCCGTGCTCGTCCCTGCATGAAAACAGAGATAATATTTACACCTGCATAAAACAATAGGTGAGCATGCAACTATCTTATATGCGGTCATTGGTGCTACGCACCACTAGGGACTTAATCGAAGTTGGCATGCGACGCTACCCTTTCAGCCTAGGTTGCAAGCCTTACTAAAGGTCCCGCATGCCTCGCGCCGAAGCACGATAAATTATTCCCCCTAGGACGAATCGGTTCCGATGCCCCGGATACCGTTTCGAGGAAAACGAACTTGTGCACAAGCTGTCCATGACCATCCCTATGTGCTAACAGTTTCATATATGCAACAGTTTTGTATAGCACGGATAGTATCGAGCGGCATTATCATTTCTCGCAACTCATGCAATGATTCATTTTCCCCAAAGCCGTACACCGATTTAGCGTCCCGTGGGCACCAAATTGTCTGAGACATCATAGCCCATGATCGACGTTTCACATTATTTTGCAGCTCTTGAAATAGTCTATCTTTTTACTAGAACCTTAAACTTTTCCATTTATGTGAGAAACTTGTATTTTTCAGAGTAGATTACTCAAAATTGATACATTTTTCCCGAGTTCTTGACCTTAGTGGATTGGCATGCAATTAACTTGGCATCGTTCGATTTGAATGAATTCGAAGCATGGAATAAGTTTGCGGGACAGAGTAGAAAAGAAGGGTCGAATCTCCCACCGATTACTTTGCTTCGTGCCGGTCGTCCAAGCGCTACGCAACGTCAATCCTCAGTTACGCGAGCTCCTGCAATGGCACCAACGCTTTGTTAGAATTTCTTCTTTTCCCCTTGCATCAAAATTGTAATTGTATCCATAAAAACGACGCGAAAGCACTTCATCAAGCCCAGCGACAAAGCTCCAAGAAAACCATACAGCGGTCCGGTCCCGTCGAAGGGACTCTTATAGAGAGCTCACCCGTCGAGATACAGCCCACTGCATCTAGGACTTATTTCAACAGAAGTCGTTCCATTAGTTGGATCGATTCTCGTAACTTCCGTCCAAATCGATTTGAATCGATGCCGCAAGGCGTTATCGTTTACCAAGCTTAGCGATCGAGTCAGATGGCCATCTAAGTTCCCAGCCGATCTGACTCAGCGCAAGCATATTATGAAGTTCCGTCGCCTATCGAAAGCGGGGCGCTACAATCCTGACTCCGAACATCAATCACTGCAATAACATTACTTTTGATAAGATCGTGTACTGCCCTGTACTTCAACCGCACAGTCCTCTTCTTTTCGTAGAGGAGGTCATTTGATGCTACCGCCGTAGTTGCCTGGTTGTCGCAGTATATCGGTATCGCCGGTATTTGTGCCCCAACCACTGGAAGATCATACATGAGCTCCCGAAGCCATTCTGCTTCCTCCGCTGCGGTATCAAGTACAAAGAACTCAGATTCCATGGATGACCGCGAGAGCATAGTCTGCTTCTTCGATTTTTACGATATAGAAGCTCCATCCATTATGAAAATGTATCCACCTGTGGACCTCTCGCTCTCCACTTCTAAGCACCAGCTGGCATCACTGAAGCCTTCTACTACCGGCGGATCTCCGCTGTAGTGTAGTGCATATGTCTGAGTCTTCTTGAGATATCTCATAACCCGTTTCACAGCTTTCCACCGCTCAATGCCTGGGTTGCTCGTGAAACGACTCAGCATTCCCACGACGAAAGCTATGTCAGGCCTTGTGGTAGTAGTAGTATACATCAAACTCCCGATTACGCTTGTATACTCCAGCTGCCTGACGCTTTCCCATGAATTAGACTTCAGCTTCAGATCACACCTGTACGGCGTATCGATCCCTGAAAGATCCTGATACCCGTAACGAGTGATCATCTTCTCAACATAATAAGACTGTGACAGCGCTAGTCCAGTGTCTGTTCGGATGATCTTTATCCCTATGATAACATCAGCTTTCCCTAAGTCATTCATGCTGAACTTAGACGAGAGGAACTTCTTTGTCTCAGTGACACTTGGTAGATCTATATCCAAGATCAGCATGTCGTCCATGTACAGACAAACGCAACTCCTCTCCCGTCAGCAAACTTTGTGTATACATATTTGTCCGTCTTGCTGACTATGTAGCCGTTTGATCTTATGACTTTATCAAACTTCTCATGCCACATCTTGGAAGCTTATTTCAGACCATACAGAGATTTTACCAACTAACAGACTTTGTCTTCTAAGCCCCTGACGACGAATCCTTATGGTTGTTGCACCATGTAAATCTCTTCAGTCAACTCACCATTCAGGAAAACAGTTTTAGCATCCATCTGATGAATAATTAGCTTATGAATTGCACTTAGAGCAATCAACATCCTGATGGTCGTCATCCGTGCTACTAGAGCATAAGTGTTAAAGTAATCAATCTTCTGCTTCTGAGAAAACCCCTTGGCTACCAACCTAGCCTTGAACTTATCAACAGTTCAATCGGATTTCATCTTCTTCTTGAAGATCCATTTACGTCCGATTGGTTTTTCTCCTTCAGGCAGAGCGACCAATACCTACGTGTTGTTGGAGGTTATCGAGTCATACTCATCATTAGTAGCCTCCTTCCAGAGGACAGCGTCTCTGATCTTTATAACCTCATCATAGGTAAGCAGATCTGCTTCCACATGATAGATGACAAAATCCTCCCCAAAGTCCTTGTCTTTTCATTCGCTTTGACACAGGTTCTATGAGTTTTGGTTCAATATTTGTTCTTGCAATAACAACTTCTTGAACTACATCGCTATAAGGAGCTTCAGCCTCCTATGCACTCATATTGTTCTCCAGAATATCCACGAAAATAATATTCTTGTGCCTTGCAAATTTATCTTCAAAGAATTCTGCATCACGAGACTCAATGATATGATTAGATTCAATATCAAGGAACCTCCGAGCATCACTCTTATTGGCATAACCCAGAAAGATTGTCTTCGTAGTCCTTGTACCTAGCTTCTGAATCTTCAAATCCGGAAGCTTCACATATGCCAGATACCCCCATACTTGAATAACATTCAAGTTGGGTCTGACCTTGAACCATAGTTCATGAGGAGTGACATCGGAAGTTGTATACGGTACTCTATACAGAATTAGAGTAGCAGTAAGTACTACTTCGCCCCAAAAACAATTTAGAAGACCCGCAGTCAACAGCATTGAGTTCATCATCTCTGTTAACGTTTTGTTCTTTCTTTCTGTAACACCATTTGAGTGAGGAGAGTACGGAGCAGTCATCTCATTAACAATTCCATGTTCTCTGCAGAACGATACAAATTTATGAGACCTATACTCTACATCTCGATCACTTCTGCTAGGTACACGTTTGCCATCGAGACCTTCGTTATAACATCGCTCGTCCTTGGTAAACAGCTCATACTACTTCGCCCCAAAAATAATTTAGAAGACCCGCAGTCAACAGCATTGAGTTCATCATCTATGTTAACGTTTTGTTCTTTCTTTCTGTAATACCATTTGAGTGAGGGGGGTACGGAGCAGTTATCTCATTAATAATTCCATGTTTTCTGTATAACGATGCAAATTTATGAGACCTGTACTCTACATCTCGATCACTTCTGTTAGGTACATGTTTGCCATCGAGACCTTCGTCATAACACCGCTCGTCCTTGGTAAACAGCTCATTCGAGAGCACATGTGGTCAGATGCAATAGTGTTGGACCACTAGTCAGCTACCACACTAGATAACTCAACCTGTGTAACAATAGCAACCAAGTTAAGTAATCAAAATAACCAAGTTTAGCCATACCTGCTATTTTAGTTTGAGCTTGGATTTGTATTCACTCTTGTAGTGGCCCTTCTTGCCATAGTTGAAGCAAGTCACGTGGGACTTGGACTTCTATTGCTTGAACGAAGGACCCTTCACTTTCAGATTAGTGGAGTCCTTCTTCTTATGATGAGAAGCCACCTGCTTCTCCTTGAACTCTCTTGTCTGCACCAAGTTGGCCTTAGCCAGTTGTTTGGACAGAGAGTCCATCTTCTGTTGAAATCGCATTTCTTCCTCAACATGGATCTCTTGTAGAAGATCATCCAAGCTAATGTCCAGCTTCGTTCGATGTATTTTATCATAGAAGTTGCTCCAACCAACAGGAAGTTTCGAGACTACCCCTCCAACGACAAACTTGTCGACAAGGGGCATCTTTTCGTCACCCAACTTCTGGCACAACTTTAGGAATTCCTTAACTTGAGGTAACATCGCCATCTCGTCTTCGAAAAGCCACTTATGGTACTCAGCGATGAAGATTTTGGACCTGTTCTCATCATCTTCATATAGCTTACCCAAAGAATCCCATATCTCTTTGGCCTTCACCTTCTTGGAATATGACTCTGCTAGAGAGTCTTCCATAGAATTGAGAATCAGTAGTTTACAGATGTTGTTTTCTCTCTTCCACTTGCTCTGCTTGACGAGTGCAGCAGCAATAGCATCTGCAGTTCCTCCTTCTGGAATCGTCGGTTCATCCTCAATCAACACATGGTCTACGTCCACGAGTTGAAGATTAAGGGTGACCTTCCTCTTCCAGATTTAGAAATATTCTCTGTCGAATTTCTCCAACTTGTTAAAGCTGGTATCGATGAGAGAAGCACGAGAATTTTCCATCTTTTAATCTTGCTTTGAGATTGTTATTCACGAGGAGTAATTTTCGATGGAAAATAGAAAATCGAAACAGTTGTCAAAATAGCAACAACGTTTTATAGCAACACTTCAAAGAAGGTGCACTACAGAGATCCTTGGAGGATTCTGGGTAACGAAAATATAAAGAGATTTTGTTACAACAGCAAACGAATGTTCAGCTTCTTTTAGAAAGGTACAAATCGAGTTGCTAGCAGCAGCGACGAAAGCCCACAAGAAGTTTCTGATTAGATCAGAGAAGAAGAGAAGGAAAGAAGAAAGAAAAATGCATCTTTGCTGGGGTGATCAGATCACCGTTGCTAAAAGCAAAATTTGTCTATATACGATCCGCTTCCAGGACCCAGCAAGTTCTAAGGAACTTCTGGAACGCTCGTCAGTCAATATTTGAGACTTGAAAGGGCTTCCTGAACTTTACGGACACCTTTAACTCTCTTCATGGTGCATCTTTCAAAGGAGGCCATGTGGCTCTATTTATAGAGTGGAGTGACTTCACCTCTTCTCCTATCCGATGTGGGACTAAAATACCAATACTCAAAAATAGAGTTTGATATTTTAGATCATCCCACAATCAGCATAGAAGTGTGCCTATCCACGCCAAACCCCGGAACACTCCCGTGCATGCACGAGACATCCTGGAGTCTGTGTCCGAGTCCGAATCCGCACAACAAAAATCAACTTACATCTTTGTTGGAATTAATCATTTTTCTTTCTAGAAAAATACTCTCACATGACACACACTTGTGCCCCACCACACCTCATGTGCACACCTCAACACAAACAATGCATTATATTGAGATACTCACCATTTGATAACCGATGTGAAACTATCTTTCCTAGTCCAAAGACAAAAATACCAACAATACACGCATGGACAACAGTAGAAATATGTAGATACGTTGAAACCCTGGAGTTCAATAAGTTTCAAAGTAAAAAAAAGGATCATTCTACGAAAACGAGTTAAAAGTAGTAGATTATTAAGATAGCAATTTTCTTTCTAACTTTGGGGGGTGTTGAATGTTTACTAAACGTCTAAGTAAATTGTTAGTAACATCATAAATAATGATTTTTGATATTATTCCCTAGTGACAGGAGAATCGCCAAACTGATATATTCACACAACATCATCTCTCTTTGTACGACAGGGTGTCTTTTAGGCCTCGTTTGGTTCGCAGAATCTCCGGGTTGGAAAAAGAATGTAATTACTTTCCTATGTTTGGGTGTCCAAGGAATTGAGGAGGAAAGCAAAGTGATTCCTAATGGAAGGAAAATTAGAAGGAAAAGTGATTCCATCCATCCAAGCAAGGAATCACTTTTCCACATTGAAGTATTCACTTTCCTTTCCAAATTCCTTGACATTGCCAAACATCGGAAAGGAAAATCAATGGGAATTAAAGTTTCCCAAAGGAAAGAAAATGACCAGGAATTGATTTCCTTTCCCTTCCATTCTGCGAACCAAACGAGACCTTAGATTCATGAAGAATTGGAAACCTTTATAGCAGAACAAAAAAAAAATTTCGGACAAAACATAGGAAATATAAAATAAGACAATAAAATAAAAATGACCGACCTCGGAAGTCTTCTTGAGGTTGACACCCCTCAAGACAAAGATAATAGTTTGAAAATGTATCCTGTATTCTTTTCATTCTATGATTCATGGATCGAACTTAGCCATCGGATTTGTTCTATTAATGAACCAGTTCCACTATTCTATTGTAGAACAAATTATGTGTATATTTAATATTTAATTCCTTATTTATTAACTTGTACATGTATCTGTGTTAGCTCAAGTGGGTGGAGGATTCTACTTAGTGGATAATGATGGAATCCCGCAGTCTACATTTGTTTTTATCACCTATGCTAGGGCCTAGCTCGAACTAAGGTAAGGTGGCATTTTGATAGCGTACTTTGTACTTTGAACGTTCGCGTCGGACACGTTAGCCTCGCAGTTGGCATGCACGGTTGGTTGGTTGTACCATTGCGATCGTCAGGATGTTTAGTTCTGTTAATTGCCAATGTTTCAAGGGTTACTCATATTATGGTGATGTCATTTATTGGGAGTGTTCAAATTCTGAAATGATGAGTTGGGTGGCTCTCATATATAAAAAAAAGAGCGACTCTAAAATGTTTTTTCAAGGAGATAAGCTCATTTTCTTCACTTAGCGCAATAATGCTTATTCGTGTACTATTAGTCCAGCGCAAGCTATTCTATCCGACGAATGTGGTGATAAATAAAAGGGTGTTCCATAAATTCAAATGCAACTTAGTGCATTCTGGACTTGTTAGTTCGTGGAAGCGGATGGATAGACTATGATCGAATTTCGTTTTGAACAACGGTAGTTTTAACCACCTTAGCAGGCTGGTTTGAATTTCCTATAGAATAAGCAGTAGCATATTTTTACTATTGCATATTTCTATAGCAGTTCATACTACTTATTAGTGTTACGCCCAAATTCGACAAAATGTTCGTCCCCGTTTCCATTATGCCGAATCGATCATCCTCGCTAAGGCGTGATGGCGTACGAGTCTGGAGTTGCACTCGTACAAGGCAAGAATATTATATTTGATTATTTTATTTAAAACATTAAGATGAAACTTCACAAATTATAGAGTAGTTGAACACGTAGTATAGGAAGATAGAAATATGCTTTTCATTGATAGCTTACAACGAAGTGCAAGTCATATTACATTGGATATGCCGTTGCGGCTACATTGACTAAAACAAAAGAAATATACTCGATAAGCTGCATAAACTAACACTTGTCGTTCCATACATTCACCCTTTTATACATTGAAAGCCTTTGATCAATTGGCATCAAAATACTTCAGAATAGGAAGAGCTTCAAAACGCCTCACTGAACGTCAGCTTTGGCTTAGCGACGTGCACCTCCAGAGTCCTCGTACTTGTAAGGTTGGAGGATTAGTACACTTGGAAATGCACTAATGAGCAGGACAAACCCACTCGTCTAAATCGATTTTGATTGTTAAGGTAGACATGCAATGGAGTTTTTTTTCTATTTAGAACTAAACAAATTCAGTTCATATTGATGGCCTTCTATTTGAAACAGTAAAAGCAGACAGAAATTATAGCAGTTTATCTCAATTCTTACCTCGGTCGTGCTCGTCCCTGCATAAAAATAGAGATACTATTTACTACATGCATAAGACAATAGATGAGCATGCTACTATCTTATATGTGTGGTCATTAGTGTTACACACCACTTGGGATCCTATCTCAACGGCATTGCGATCCCTTCAGCCTAGGTTGCGAACCTGGCTGAAGGTTCCGCAACGCATCAGTGTCGTAGCACAATTATTCATTCCCATAGGTCGATTCGGTTTCGACGCCCCGGATACCATTTTGAGGAAAGTTAAACTTGTGCATAAGTTGTCCATGACCATGCCAATGTGAGAACAATTTAATATATGAAACAGATTGCATAGCGTGGACAACATTGAGCAGCATTATCATTTTTTTCCAACTTATGCACCAAATCATTTTTTCCAAAGTCGTACTTCTGATTTGGCGTCCCGTAGGCATTAATTTCCCGATGTACCATATGTCACAACCAACGTTTTATTTTATTTTACAGATCATGAAAAAGTCTCTTTCATATCTAAAACTTTATCTTTTCGTTTTTTAATGTGAAACTTATATTTTTAGAGTAATTTACTCTAAATTGATACAGTTATCCCTTGTTCTTTACTACCAGAATAAGTCAGACTAGCGACGTTTTTTACGATGACGTTTGCGGACGTCGCTAAATTATGATTTTAGCGATGCTTCTAACAAAACGTCGCAAAATGTCGCTGATCAGCGATGTTTTGTGACGTTTCGAAGAAATCGTCACTATTTTGCGACGTTTATATTTGAAGTCGTAGAAAACGACGCTAATCAGTGACGCTTTGCGACATTTTGTAAAAAGCGTCACAGATTAGAGACGCTTTGTGACGTCACTTAAATGATGTCGCAAATTTTTGATAACACCAAAGGCTGGCCTCTCATTTCTCATTTCCTCCAAAAATTTCCCGCAGCCGATCTCCCCCTCCTTCGCTGTCCGACCACCTCCGTCGTCGTCGCCGTCGCCATTTGGAAGGTATCTTCGACCCCTCTCCTCCGCCCTCGACTCCTCCCCTCCGCCCTCAACCCCACCGCCCCGACCCTGCCCTCTGCCCTCGACCCCCTCCCCTCTGCCCCCGATCCCCTCCCCTCCCTCCGCCCCCAATCCCCTCCCCTCCGTCCCCGACCCGTCCTCCCTCCGCACCCGACCACCTCCCCCTCCTTCTGCCGTCGACCCCGTCCCTTCGCCCCCAACCCACTCCCCTCCCTCCGCCTCCACCGTCCGCCTTCTACCCCGACCCCCTCCCCTCCGCCTATTCCCAGATCTTGTTGCCCCCGACCCCCTCCCCTCCGCCTATCTCTAGATCTGGCCGCCCCCGACCCCCTGCCTTCCGCCCCCGGCCCCCTCCGCCTCTGCCCTTCGCCCCGACCCCCTTATATATTTTTGATTTATCATATATTGTCAAAGACAAATAATGTACTGAACAATTGGTCATGAACATTATTTAAATTGTTTTTTTGTACGAGTTTATGTAATTTTTCTTCTGTTGGAGATGAGAAATGAAAAGAAAATTAGTCAAGAACATTAGTTAAATTGTTGGTTGATGAACGATTGGTCATGAATGTCGGGACTTGCTGTGCAAACAACAAAATTGTTTGATCCAAAATTAAATTTCAAAGTTTTGGTGTTGAAAATAATTAGCAGTCAATTATTGATAGAGGTTTTAGAAAAGAGAGATTTTGGTTTGTAACCTTGTATCGATTCGACATACATCTCTATTATAAGTCTTTGACCACAGAAAAAGATTACGACGAGATCTCAAAGGATCATATAGGCAGAGATCTGTATCATTTAGTTGAGCACTCTCAACTAAGTTACTTATGTCAAGCCTTTTGGGATTATCAGAGTTCTAGATTTTTTCAAAAATCTCGTATAACGCTGATTGCCTCAAAAGGCTTGCATAAGTAAGAGTGTATAGAGTGAGTATCCTAGTAGTATATCATAGTACCTAGAGTGTATAGAATGAGTATCCTAGAGTGTATAGAGTGAGTACCTAGAGTGTATATTGTAGTACCTAGGGTGTATAGAGTGAGTATCCTAGTAGTATATAAGATATTTTAGAAATTGGGTAATTGTCAAGGTAAGTTTGGAGTTTAATTGAAAGTATCTAGAGTGTACCCTCCCTACTCCCCTTCTTCTCATTCGGGTCATGTGGCCTCCTATTCCTCATCATATGATATCCACCTTAACCAAAGCCTAGAGAATTATAAAAATATTAATATTAACCAAGGTTCACAGTATTAGTATTGGTGTCAAAAGTAAAAAGTTTTCAATTGACGTGGCAGGGCGAGCCAGAATCCTTTGACTGAGAATTCTCTGTCAAAGGATTGGTGGTGGGATGAGCCAGGATCCTTTGACGGAGAATCCTGGCTCGCCCTACCACCAATCGAAAATATTTTTACATCTAACACCGATATTGATACTGTAAACCTTGGTTAATATTAATATTTTTACCATTCTTTAGGCTTTGGTTGAGGTGGATATCATATGATGTGGAATAGGAGGCTGAGAGAGTCGAATGAAAAGCAGGGAAGTAGAGGGGGCCAAAGAGGGGGCCTTCTTGTTGTACATGTGTCTATGCATCCATTTGGAATATACTTGAATAACGTGTATCTATCTTTGCAGAATTATTATCAAATGGATATGAATTACTATTTACGGTATCGTTCGTGGATGTACAATCGTCATCCTGATGACATGTGCGGTGTGTGGGATAAATTTATAGAGGGTGTACAACAGTTTCTGCAGTTCACCAAGGCGTTCCCTCAGTACATAGACGGTACCAAAATTAAGTGTCCGTATATGAGATGTCGCAACTTGAAATATCATCCAGAAGTAGAAGTCACATATCATTTGTACTCGAAGGGTTTTACGCCGAATTATTATCAGTGGACCGCGCACGGAGAACTTGTTGTAGATACCAACTGTAGGAACGAGATGTAAAGCGTTTTACTCTAGAGGGGGGTGAATAGAGTAGGCAGCGAAAATTAGCTATTTAAAAAAATTGTTAGTAACAAGATCACAGAATATATATCACAGATATGTAAATAAAAAATAGAGATCAGAAAGAAAACGCAAACACGACGATGTATACTGGTTCCCCTCTTGTAAGGACTAGTCTATTCAGAAGAACTCTAGCTTCTAGTTGAATCCACTATGGAAAATCATCGCAAGTTTTTATCTGAAGTCCTTGCAACTTCTACAACACGAGCTTTAATCCGAAGTACTCGACCAACTTCAATTGTGAAGTGTCTATCTTCAATCAAGCCTCTAATTGCAATCATTCTAAAATTTCTACACCGTACCACACTGGCAAATAGACTAGAGGATTGTAACTGGCTTGGAATTTGAAAATAAATAGCTCAGAACACTTTGGAAGAAGTAGTAGGCTTATAGAGAAGAGATATGAAAGTGACTTTGTGAGTTGAAGTGATCGAAATCCTTCTCTATTTATAGTTTTTACAAATGCAGAACTCTATCAGAATTCGGCAGAACTCTTTAAGTAATTCTCGGCAAGATCCGTAACTGCAGGAGGACCAAGTTCAAAATACAACATCCACTAACCGAACTCTGGCCGAACTCTGGCTGAGTTTTGTTAGGATTTTTGCAAATAGAATTTTGGGTCTTTTGAAATTATTTTAAGTAGTTATGAGCTTTTTGTAAATAGGGGACTATTTTTTAAACATAGGATATTTTGAAAACATTTTTAGGGTAGCCTATTTGCCAGTACGATGCAGTGTACATCGTATCCCTAGACTCAGTAAATAAAAATACATTGATAAAATAGGAAAACCAAGAGCCCTTTGATGACGCCTTTCTTCCTTGACGACAATCGTCCAAAGATAAACATATCTGAAAATCTGAATACCTTTCGAGGGCTTCGCTCCCGAACCACACAGGGGGTGCTGTCTCCTAAACCCTTGTCCGCTGACCGGGCAGCGAAACCCTCGATGCGAGGCCCCGGATAGGTTGTTGGACGGTTCAGAAAAATTTTCTTGTATAACGCCGTCTTTGGCCCATTAATAATTCTCCATTGTATATGTCCTGGTTTGATCATTTTCTATCATGCTTACTGCATGTCTGAAAGTACATGTTAGACGAGCAAAGCAGTATTATGCATTATGATACAAACATGATATTGAACATTAGGACAATGCTAAGTTTAAGTAGAAACATGATAGTGATTACATGAATATTAGTGACGTTATTATGTTAAACTTAATTGATTAGCCATATTCAAAAACATAATATAATCATTGGGCTAACAATCTCCCCATTTTTGATATGGTAAATCGGTTAAGTTTAAGATATATACAATAGATGCATGTATCACTAATAAATACATAATACTAGAATATTGTGTGCTAAATTAAACTTATTTCTCCCCCTTTGACATGATAAAAAAATAAGCTCCCCTAATAAGAAATAAAACGATCTCAAGCATAAGTAAAGAAGGAAGGAAAAATAATCATGATCAAGGATTAAGAGAACAGTGTAATGACAAGTTTTAGAAAATGACATAAAATAGCAAAAATATGTCAAAACAGAATATAATGTATAAATGAAACTGTAGTTTTGAAAGAGACCAATAACGGATTTTAATAAAAAGTATATATCAATATAGTAGAAATCAATCATTGGTCATAAATAATTCATGAAAAAAATTCGCAGACCTAGTATATACCAAAAAATATAATGAGACTTTTAACAATGATCACAAAAAAATATGATTCATAATTTTTCCATACAAGTTAGTGAATCACATCAATAAAGAGTACAATCAACGAAAAAGAAATCAAAAATACCTATACTAGAATCTATACAAAATCAATATCAAAGTTCATACATTTGAATTCAATTACCTTAGCATGACATATGTATATCCATTAGATAAACATGAAGGTAATGAAGACAAAATACTTGAGAAGGAAAAATTAAGTCGACTTGAATGCTTTCCCGCAAAGTATGACCAGTCTAAATATAGATAATCATAAACTTTAAGATAAAATCTCAATAAGAAATGCCAAAAGTAATTTAAACTCAATCAAATAAGGATAATTAAATATATATTTGGCAAGATAACTTTTAGAAACTTGAATGAGAGAATTAAAAATAAATAATAATAATCATATATTCTCTCATCTAATACAAATCCAAATATCATGAGCAACTCAACAAGATATTTTAAGTAAAAGAATATATGTCCATGATGAACTAGGTATACCACATATTAAGGGCATAAAAGAATTGAAACAATTAATTTTGCTTCCCCTTAAAATATGAGTATCTAGTTTCGAAGAAATTTATATGCAAAAATAGATAAACTAAATAATCACAAGATCTAAGGAATATCCAAGATATGTACCTTTCTTTCCTTTGATCAAATGTATATAAAGTCCCAAACTTGAAACAAATATCATATTTAGGCAAATAAAAGAAATCTCCAATGAATAAATACTTAAAGATGAACAAAAAAATATAACTCCAATATATATATATATATATATATATATATATATATATATATATATATAAGAAATATTTCAAGACATTAAAAGATTTTAAAAACTGTCTTTAATAATAACATTTGAGTACCGAACAAATTCAATAAATCAAAAAGAAATCAAAAAGACTTTTAAAAAAATGTAGAATTTATTACGAAAAACTGTCTTAATAAAGGTTCGAATGCGTCCATTTAGTCCTCAGACTGAAAGCTAGCAATTCGAATCACGGAAACAATTTCAATAAAAGAATCCATAAATTATAAATAAATCTATTTGAACAAATAAATATAACTAGATAAATGTCCAAAGAAAAGTGTATTCTAGATATATGGCATGTCAAGGAGATAATTGATTTGAAATAATTAACTGTTCCACCTTTATACGGCTATATCCAAAAAAAAAATAGTATTGGCAGAATTTAAAAAAAATTCAGAGACATATTTCTAGAAGTAGAAAACTAATTCAAAAATATTAGGCCTTCTTATCAAAGTTCATTTCTTCCCTTTTAAAGCCTTAGCACGGTGTCTACTTGACAACCGTAAGGTTAAAGAAAAGAAACGTTTTAAGAGAGAGATTCAATTTGCCTGACTTCTCTCCCGCAAAGAATTACTGCTATAGGCAGTTAGTAACTTGAATAAGAAGAAAATAATTAAGCTTAATAAAACGATTATCATGAATATTACACAAGCTAAACACAAAATCACAAGACCATAATATTCAATGAGTAGTCACAAGATCATCAAATCTGAATATTGAATAGTGTGACAGAAAAATGAATATATCAAAAGATGATAAACATTAACCTATGAAAATTAATATATGTTACCTTTTGTAAAATTAAATTATTAAATAATATTATCCATCAAGGCTAAAAACTAAAATCCATCAGATAACAATTACAGCTAGATCTCAATAAATCTTTAGTTTATAAAGCGTTGATCAATCTTGGGTTAGCTGTAGGGGTACTATCCTAGCTAACGGAAGTTCACCGGGGAACATTTAAGTACCGCTTCTCTTTGGTCGTAGCTGTGGTGACAGACAGACCCTTTGTAGGCTTGTACCCAAAACAAATCTCTTCTTTAATAACCGAGGATTTAAGAAGAACTACTGCAATATGAAATAAATGGACTTAAAAAAAAATCTTAGAACAATTTAGCATACAACATAAGATGTATCAATTAAATTTATCAATATGTTTACAAAATCATTGGGTAAAAATAAAATCTAAAACATTTATAAACCAAAATGTAAGACCTACATACGTTGATGTATTCTGAAACCTAGGGGACATGGTTAAGTACCTTGGATCCAGAGCTAGATAATAGTTGCAAGTAAACCTTAATAAATCTTAAGTCTATAATGTATTGATCACTTCGGGTTAGCTGTAGTGGCCGGTTCCTATCTAGCGGTAGTCCGAAGACTAGTACTCCGTGTCGCTTCAGGCTATTTATACCTGTATGACAGAAGAACCCTTTCGGCTTGTACCCAAAATAATCTCTACTTTTAAGAACTTAGATTTAAAAGAATATATGCAGTATCATTGAACAATATCGAAATTCAGAATTCCTAAATATAAAAGAAGTAAATAACCAAAGAATGGTTTATCAAGATCAGGATACTAAAAATATCATGTATCCAAAATGTCAACCAAAAATCCAAGAAAAATATCATTTAAAAAAGGCTTTGAGGAAGAAGCTAATAAGAGAAGAACATAAATTTGGTCAAGGTAATCAATAGCTAAAGTATGAGGTAAGCACAAGTTTGAAACTATTTTTTAAAATAATATATAACTTAAACTTAACTCATATATCCCCATAAAGATATTTATACAAAAATATAAGAAACATATAAGCAATATATAAATGAAAATGAATTATGTATCCTTAATAAGCATACAAAAATATCACAAGATCAAAAACATGCATTAATATGCTTTGTCAGACAAAGATGTAATTGATTCATAAGACGTTAATCAAAATAAAATATGAGAATCAATAGTGAATATATTATGCAAGCACAAGGTTAACATAAAAGTATATGTATATATTTTTCAAGTAAATAGGGGACTTGTGCTACACATACATACTCACAAAATACCGATCAAAGTAAATACGACAGGTTAAAGACAAATCGATAATAAGTGACCATTAAAAAATATTAACGATAAAGAGTCAAAACCATATTAACTCAAAAAAATAAGCTCCTATGCATGCTTCAAGAATAAAGATTAAAAGTAAAGAGCATACATAGACAAATGTATAACACTAATAAAATACTATATATAGTGTGAACTAATCATTTAAGCTAAAAACCTAGTCATGCTAGGATTATATCTCACATTGATTCAAACAATAAACAACTAAAAGATATCAAATAGAAAGATATTAATAAGAACATGATAGATTCTATAAATAAAACCATAAAATAAATCATTTAGCATGTTACCGACATGGTTCAAGTGACCACACTTATGTTGTTACAATTGTATGGAAGATGACCTTTGTAGTTGTACAACCACCAACATGTTCCATGGTTCTATGGTTCAGCATAAGTAGTCCCACCTGAAATATTAGGTGAAGACTTTCGTATCCAATACATGGATCAACATTTGTTAGCTTTGGGAACCCATTTGCACAAGTTCATATCAACTAGTTTTCTAATATGACAATGATTAGAAACATGTCCATTCATACCGCAAAAATGACAGAAAGTATTAATATTAGTGCTACGTGCAGCAATATGAGAACGTGCAGTGGTGTGATATGATGTGCATGGATACTTGTAATAAAAAGTATGGTTATGTGAAGCTTTAGCTTTGCTTGCTTCCTTTCTAGATGATCTGTCGTGTATGACTTTCTGATGTGTTATGTGTCTTGTGTTAGACTGAGTCATAGGTTATACTACCCACTTTTCCAGTCTAATATCTAACTTTTTAGAGTTAGCACAGATCTCATCATATTTAGTAGAGAGTACCAATTCTACATAAAGCAATAGAATACTTCTTTTCTGCTTCTAATTCCTCCTTAAGTTTAGCATTTTTTTGAGTGCTTTTCTCAATGCAATCAAGTGCCTCATGCAATCTAAACTTCAGTGTGGAAATCTTAGTAGAATTATCAGAAGGAGAACTATTTTTAGCATCATTCAATAAGCAAGTAAGCTTTTCATTCTCACGCTTATAAGATTGAATATCCTTTCTAGCTTGCTTATACTTATCTAATACTTTCTTGTGTTCTTTTAATAAATCACTGAAAGCATCAAATAACTCATCATAAGAGAATTCATTCTCTTTATAAAAAGAATTATTTTGTACCTTGTTAGATAATGCCATTTAGCATAAATTTGCAGCTTGATGAGGTCTCTCTTCTTCTTCAGAATCTCTTGCTTCGTTTTCACTCCATATGCTTGTGCAAGCATACTTGTAAGACGATGATCTTCCTTCAATTGATCTTTCGTAGTGACTCTCCTTTCTAGCAGTAGTACAATCTTCTTGGATGTGACCTATCTTATTGTAGTTGTCACATACAAGCTCTTCTTCGTATAAGGGATTGTATTATACCTTAAATCCTAATTCCATCATGTACATATTTTCATCATTATGAAGACTATCCTCCTCTCTGGAGTTGCTAGCTTTGCTTTCATACCTGCACTCATAAGTAGCTTCAAGAACTTTCCAAATTTTAAGAGATGTCGTGCAAGTAGTAATAAGATTGAATACATTTGTATCTATAACACAATAAAAGATATGCGTAGCTTTTGCATCAAAGCTAGCTAACTTCTTCTCTTCCTCCGTGTAACTATAATTAGGCTTTTTGATTATAGAGGATGTGAGAATAGAAGTGATAGTAGGCTTTTTGTGGCCATTGATAACAATTGACCATAAGTAAAAATCTAGAGACTTCAGGTAGAAGCTCATTCGTGTCTTCCAATAACTATAGTTTGTTCCATCAAATAGTGGGAGTCTATTTGAGAATTGCTCTTCAGTTGTGAAGTACATACTTGCCATATATGATATAGTGATCAATGTAACAACAGTTATATAATAACAATATTACCTCACTTTACCTGTATAACCCGCTATGGTAATGAGGATCTTCTCTAGGGATGTAATTAAGTCAAATAATAGAGTCCTTGCTCTGATACTAATTGTAGGATCAATTAGTATGAGCAATAATACCTCTATAAGGATCACCCGTAATAATATCTCTATAAGGAGCACCTGCTCTAATAAATCTATAAGGAGTACCTACTCTAATATAACTATAAGGAGCACCTGCTCTGATATATCTATAAGGAGCACCTGCTCTGATATATCTATAAGGAGCACCTACTCTGATACTAATTGTAGATACCAACAGTAGGAACGAGATGTAAAGCGCTATACTCTAGTGGGGAGGAGGGGGTGAATAGAGTAGGCAGCAAAAATTAGCTATTTAAAAAATTGTTAGTAACAAGATCACATAATATATATCACATTTATGTAAATGAAAAATAGAGAGCAGAGAGCAAACACAAACACGGCGATGTATACTGGTTTTCCTCTTGTGAGGACTAGTCCAGTCAGAAGAACTCTAGCTTTCAGTTGAATCCATTATGGAAAATCACCACAAGTTTTCATTCGAAGTCCTTGCAACTTCTACAACGCGAGCTTTGATCCGAAGTACTCGACCAACTTCAATTGTGTAGTGTCTATCTTCAATCAAGCCTCTGATTACAATCACTTTGAAACTTTTAGACCGTATGCACTAGCAAATCGACTAGAGGATTGTAACTGGCATGAGATTTGAAAATGAATAGCTCAGAACACTTTGGAACACTACACCAAAAAAGCAATTTTGAAACATTTTGCACTTTTGGCTTTGGAACGCAATATAAGTGTTCTTATAAGCTAAAACACTTTTAATTGTTACAAATTGGTACAATGTTCCTAAATTTAATTTTTGCTAAATTTAAGTAATTATTTAATATTTTGGAACAGTTGGACAAGGTTTCTATTTGTGTTTGATCACATGTGCTAGTCATGTGACTAAACTTAAGTGTTCCATAAGAATCAGATTTTCTCTCTCATCTCATCTGTACCCCTCGCTCTCTCTCGCTCTGCCCTTGGTGGCCTGCGATCTGCTCTTCGCCTCTTCCTGCAGGCGTCGTTTTATTCCACCCACGACACCGCTTTCATTCCCTCTCCCTGCTATGGATCTCTTCTAAGCCAGTACACCAACTCTCCGTTGATGGATTTTAACCTAGTTTAGTCTGTCCATAACCCCCTCTCTCCCTCCCTCTATGCCATCCCTCACCCTCCATAATCTGAAATCGACCTCTTACATACTGATTAGGGTGGTCTATATAGGTTAGGGTCTGCTTGAAGTGGTTGAGTCTTTGACTCGAGCTATCAAAATTAAGGTACCTCAATCTCAACCATCTCGGTATTTATTTTCTATTTTGAACTTATTTAGGGTTATATTATATGCATAAATTTAAGTGGTTTGTGAGGACATTAAGTTAAACTTGATTTTGGGATACTTGATTTGGGTGATGATGAACTTTTAGAAGTATTTCAAAAAATAATTTAGGAGCAGTACCCTAACTTCAACGTTGACAACTTCAGTACATTCAATCCATAGCAACAACTGATACAAAGATTGAAACTTATTTCTTGACTTGATTATATCATGTCACCCCTTGTAAAACTCATACAAAATAGTCATGTTGAACATGTATAAGACACAACTCGAACATGCCAAAATACACGAGGTATCCTTCATAGTCTGTGTTGCTATCCACCTGAACTAGCCTTTTAGCCGGTACTTGTGAGTCTGATGATGTATCCAAGTGTTTATCTATCCTTTGAGATGTGTAATTGCAAGAGCATTATATGTGGCAAAGATCCCCTAGTATTTCACCACTATAGTTAAGAGCAGAAATTGCATTCTCAACCCTTCAATTAAAAGAAATATAATTTCTAAGAACCATGCTAGATACATGGAGAAGTAATGTTATACAAACTAAATGAAGCATTACTAGAAAATGATACATGTATATCTCAATTCAATTGCCGCAACTTTGATTTCTGACAGACATTGTTGCAAAAGTTTTGATTAGAGATATTTTTTCTCATAAGAAAATTATGATATAAATTTAACATTCCTCTGTACATATAAAGTTAACATGTACGGAGGACTTAATAGCAATATGTTGTGGGACACTCTGAAGTCAGACCCTTCAGCGAACGAGGTGATAAAGAAGGCCTCATTCTTAGGGGTGTCCATGACTATCGTCTTCTACATGCTATGTTGTCTTTAGGCTACCTAGCAATTAGGAAGATGCACCTGGCAACTGGAACTGTGAAACTGTCTTCCTTTCGTAGTTGTCCACATTTACAAGCTTCTTAAAACTGTCAATCATATAGAATGTCGCATCAGAAGTTATTTAGTTATTGAATGGTCAAAGTTTTTCTTATCTTCTTACTATAACATCAACTAACTTGTTCTTTTTTAATTCTTATGTGCACATAGATAACAATATCAGGTGATCCAAATCCAAAGTTCGTTGAAGCATTTGGTGCTGGGCACTTTCTATATGCTGTAGATAATTCTTTTTATCATTGTTTCTGCATCAAAGTATTTCTTTTTATTTTTACCTTCATCAAGTTTTTCCCCTTTAATTGTTGAATTTTCTTTTTGACATTTACTATACATCGGTAGAAGCTTCCATGAGTGTTTCTAGAGGTCTAAATTACATTATTAGTTTTTTTGCTTCATTTTTGGATATTCTATGTATTTTCACATTCGTTTCATACTCATTTGTGGATGGATATGTTTGAATGATTTTACTTTACTGAATCTTTTCTTATAGAATAAATAAAGACGATTCAGAAGATGCTCTTTCAAGCAAGTGGGTAGTTTTCTTTTAAGTAGGATTCATTTATGTGCTTCAGTCTTTTAAAGTGTCATTAACGGTGCCTTAGTTATGGCATCACTATATTCCTTTATCTTTTGAGAAGTTATATGCTTACCTCATACCCGGCATTCTGTGTTCAAATATCTTTGTATGAATGTTGTTGTTTTACAAGAGAAAGTATCAATTAGGAAGTAGGAACATTATTGAACTTGAGCTCGTAGCTCATGTCATAAGGTGTAATGACATTCAGATCATTAGAGAGTAAGATTTTTCCGACATTATAATAAAAATTTTTTTACAATTAAGCTTTTGTAGATCTGGTAGAAAGCTGGACCCCTTAGATAAACAAGAAGTAGAACTCTTCACCTCTTTCCGATTTTTGAAGATAAAAGCTAGCTTGTACTGTCACGACCCGCACCCACTATGAGGGTACGAGCGCGTAACAACGCCCAGCCTACGCCACAGTGTCGGTGGTAGAACGCTGTTCTAGGTCACTATCTAACCAACCAATCACGCAATTATATAATGTACTTGTCAAAATATCAACTCCGAACGGAGGACAAGTATAGATATAATATTCTCAATCACAGTCTAAGAACGATATGATAGCACAGAAGATGATAACTAAGAATAAATAACAGAAATAAAACCAACAACTAAATAATATAATCTCTGACAATACATAGCTCAACATATATACAACTCCAGTTCTAAATCATGAAAGCTAAACAAAACAACTAGCTAATCTCCCGATCACTCCTGAGTGTCGGGGCCATAGGTAACTAAGCCATCTCCTGGTCCGTAATATGTAGGGCATGTGTCCTCAGGGCAATCATCTGTAAAATTTACAACAGGTCCAGTCAGGACAGGAACGAGTACAACTCATCAAGAAAACCCAAGTAATGACAGGGAACTATAAAGCAGTTATAGACAGTTTATTATTGAACATGGTAGATTATATTCAGGTGATGGTATAGAAAGATAGGTAAGTACAAGAAAAGTAAGATAACTAAACAAGAGAAGAATCATGGCAATAAAGACTGTAAAATAAATCTAGCTGAACTAGAGTAATATGATAAGTCCAGACAGTAAATGTAACAAGTGTAAAACTACTATAAATCCAGTACGAGATGAATCTAATACAAGATGAATCCAGTACAAGATGATTCTATGTAGTGATCAAGAATCCAGGAGAGACCAGCTATACTCTAACAGTGTGTTTTAAAATACCGAGATCGACATGTAAACGGCTGTAGGTATCAGGCACATCTCTCACTGATCAGAGAGATGGCTATGCTTCCAGTAGATTCCAGTTTGGAGATTCCAGATTTGGGGTATGTCTACATGCCTTACTCAATATTTCCCCGCCCCGCAATACAAGTGAATCCAGTACAAGACACGAGAATCGAGAGAGTCCAGCCAAACACGATACTAGTAATGATTCCAGTAATAGAGGCCAGACAATATGGTGAGTGTGTCGCATACATGAATCCAGAAATATCCATACATGTGGTATCAGAGAATCACATAAAACTAAATAGAACTGAAGTACAGTAACTGGCAAATAAATGAGAGAACTATCAGAGAATGTACTCGCCTGATACTCTGAAAAGAGTAGTGTAATGTCAGATGTCTGCACTGGAGTCACAATGTCCTAAAAGAGCAGTACAGGTTATAATGTGTTTAAAACAGGGTAAATGATGTTTATGATGCAATCTACATGAATTCTAAGCCAATCTAGGTCGAAGTCAACTCTAAGTCAACCCTGGTCAACTGTCTAGGTCAAACTGGGTCTAAGTCAACTTGGTCAATCCTCAAGTCAAATAGGTCAAACTTTTAGGGTTTTGAGTCAACTTGGTCAAACTAGTCCAAGTAGCTATATTCTAGGTCGTACCAATCAATATCCAAGTCATTTGGTCCTAGCCCTGCTTATTTAGGCTTGACTAGCTAAAGTGGCCTACTAACCAAAATATCTATATGGCTTTATAATATAGTCACTAGCTATCTTACATCTGTCATTACTATCATCTAAATACTCATAGGCTTATGTAGCCTTATCATACTATTAATCTTTATCTATGTATTACCTAGACATCCTTCTTATAGGCAACCCTCTACATAACCCTCCTATATATATATTACTTAACTTCACATAACCTATAACACATCACTCTAACCTATCAAGCACCCTCTATACATATCCTTAAGACACACATAAGCCTATATATATCTATATATAGAAATACTAGACCACCTCAACTATGATACCCAACTATCCAGATGTATATAGATACATACATATATCAATTCCTATATGACAGTTACACATGTATACTATATGCTTAACTAAAACATAACCAAAAGGGATGGGATGAATCTCAGGAAATGGAAGGGTCACCTGTGTGTAAAACTGAAAGAAAACAATGTGTGTTATGGAAAAACTGAAATCAGTGAATTGGACTGAATCAGTGGGGTATAGGAGTGGGATAGATTTGCTAACAGGGAGTTGGAACCTGTATATAACAGGAAATGAAATTAGTGTGACAGTGCCATATTATGTGTCAATGATGTAGGAAAAATCTGTGTGTGTGAGTATTTAATGGTACAAGTGAGGGTTTAGATGGTGCAATGTGTGTGTGGGATAGGGGCTGTTCTCAGTTGTGGTGAGTGTCAAAATGATAGTGTCCATCT
>JANAVB010021797.1:2021574-2134952 GCA_029216955.1 Iris pallida | reverse complement strand
ACAAGTTCTCAAAATTCAGTGCTCATTGACAGTGTATATATATCAGTGCATTGCAGATCAACAACCGAATTCCCATGTTAATATAAACCCCCAATAGAGTAGGTCAATCCCAGATATATATAGGTATCACACATCACAAATTAAATCAATGAACAATTTACAAACATCAAAGTCCTCAGGGAATCAGAAATTTAAGGTTCAAATGACAGTTCAACATCCAAAATCTATTTTGAAATCCTAAACCTAACATCTATCATAAACCAGCATTAACAGTAGTCTAATACATGTGTGTGAGTGATTTAACATAAAAATTAACAGGAAAAATAGTTTAAATAGGGAATTAAACTTCTCAGATATTCAGGAAAAAATAGTGAATGTGGGTGTGTGTAAATGAGAATTGTTCTCAGGTTTTAAGGTATTCAACAGTTCAGTCTGGACATTGCATTAACTGTAATACAATGGAATCAATTCTCGAAATGTGATGATATGCACATACAACCCAATCAATATCCCAATGATCCCACATAACACATGTTTAAACAGTATCAATTTGTCATTAATCAGAAATATTAAGAAAAACCCAATTCGAAACTGGGAACAGTGTATTGTATCAAAGATTTCAGTATCAAAATGTGACAAGGTTGAATTGATCACTGCAAACAAGAAATCAATACATAATTTTGAATCCAACCCAGCCTCAGGTTACATATACACAGTTAAATCATCATTTGAATCCCAACAATTTCATTAAACTCATTACCAAAACACTGTCAGTTTCATTGAAACTGACATATGAAAATCCCAATGAAAACCCACACAAAATTTGAAATAAAATAGTAAAACACGTGTTCAGTCACAGGGACATGTCCCACGTGTCCAATGGGACACCAACGAGTCCAAAAATTAGGACACGAGGTGTCCAAAAACCAAATTAAAATTGTGTCTAAAAACAGAAATTCCAGTCCTCGTGCACACGTACACGTGTGTCCAGTGCACGACACAGGCCATGTGGTGACACGTGGCCATGCACACATGTACGCCTAGACTAGGAGGACGTGTCCAAGTTCCTGTCTCGTGTCCACGTGGTGTCCAAGTGTCGATACGAGACCGTATCAGTGTCGAGTCCCGTACGCGTGCACAGTAGGCACGAGACAGTACAGCCTCGTTTCCTTCGTGCACAGACAACGAGGACCCACAAAATTTTATGGGTAGGATGTCAGTCATTGCCCGCACCCACACACCAATTTTCAGGTGTCGGGGTGCTGTGTCGTGTCCGCTAGGACACTCGAGCAGCATGACAGCCGTACGAGGCCAGTGCGCAATATCGTACGTGCGGTGCGTGTCCGATTTGGACACGAATTGTGCATCGAATCATGCTCAGTCCTCAAAATAATTAATCTACACATCAAGAGCTTCAAAATCATGTAATTAGTTTAGCAAAAATCGAAAATAAAATCCTTAGAGAAATTTCGTTGAACACCTAACATACCCTATGACACGTGTCCGATACGGACACCAAACGGACACGAAATCCACCCAAATTCGAGGTACAGCTAGGGGACACCAAAACCTAGCCTAATATGCAAAGAAATCAAAATAATAATGCAATTTAAAGAGTTCTACCTATAGGTGCAATTTACAAGAAAAGGCTTCAAATGGGGGGTATTCTTCTTGATGGCCAAATGCTCCAAATTGATCCCAAACTGAAATAGCTCTCCACCAACAGTCCATAAAATTTAATTAGAACCCAATGCAAAAGAGTAGGATGAAAAAGAAGATCAAATGAATAAAATGGGAATTTTTGGGAGGAGAAAAATACCTTTCTTTTCTCCAAGTGCTGGAATGATAAAAAAAGAGGTAAGCCCTAATGAATAAGTGTTTAAATAGGGTGAGGATCCCTATGGCTGGTCATAAGCTCAATAATTAGGGTTAGGGTTTACTAAATGGCCCATGGGCTTAAGTCATGATCAATCAAATCATTAAGCCATAAGTCATTTCATGAAACCACAAGCCATGATTTAAATTCACTTAAACTAATCCTCCTAATCCAAAATTAGTTTCTAATGACTAAAAGTAGGTTAACCTAAGTTAGACTAGGGTCACCATGGCTAGGGTTAGCTTTTAGGCTAGTTCACTAGGTCTCAACAAGTCAAGGTCAACTAGAATTCACCAATTCAATAAATCATCAAATAATTCAAATAAGTCAAAATAACCAAATTACCCCTAGGCTAAAAATGATAATTAAATCATCCTAATGACATGGTTAGGCTCTGGTCATGCAGTCTCCAGGGTTTCACTAGCAGCACGTTAAAATCACAAGTCATGACTTAAGGCAGTTTTTAAATAGTTTAAAAATTATTAAAAATCACCAAAAATTATAATGTGAAACAAATATCAATAATTAATAATTATAATTACAAAATTTTAAAATTACCCTCATCTGAAAAACTGGATGTTACATGCACATACACAAAGGACAATACTAGAAAATTTGAACACGATGACACTGTAATGATTTTGGCATGTCCCAATGATTCTTGGAGTCATATCTAATAAACGTCAGACACAATGGTACACAAACATTATGCAAATGTTTGAAGTCTCCGTGCTAGCTAGAATAAAGGTGTCAAGAAAAAAAAGCACCTTCATCAATAAATTAGTGAATCATGGAAAGAAAAACCATCATCGATGAAGAGTTTTGTAAATTGGATTGATGATCATTACCAAGCCTTCTCCAAGTGGATTTGGTCACATTAGAGCATGAGAAACCTTCAACATAGAGTTGGCAGTTTTGTGACTGTATGTTTTTCTGTTCCAATCCATTAAGCATGCTGCCAAATTTCAAGCCAAAGTAGGTATGAGCACGAGTAGGATTTGCCATAAAACCAAGAATGCCAGTTGGTAGATAGGTATATGTACCTATACGTTGCACAAATACGATACAAATAATGATAAGATACAGACGAGATGCAAACATTTTTCAGATAGCTATAATCTGTAGTCAACTATGTTGCAAAATACTAGCAAATACGAGTATGTGCATGATACAAATACAGAGACCATTTTCCCGTGTTTGTGCAACAAAATATACCTTTTTGTCATGTAGTTAAGGCTCATGCAACAAGGGCACCGTCCATAAGTTTATCCCTAGACTAGAAAACGAGTTACAGATTGACAAGTACGTTCTTTTTTATGCATATCCATGGAATTTTTCTCCATGTGGCCCCAGATTAAGTATCAAAAGATCCACTTACATTCATTTTCTCCATGTGGCCCTAGATTACATATTTTTAGCGCTGAGCCAAAAATTATGGTGTCGATGAGGATATTGCTGACGAGCGATCACAATTTTGGATCAGTTATATCGGCCAGTCACCAACTTCTCATGATGCTGTTGATGGTAAGTTTTTTTTATGTCTTTTCACCCAAAATTAATAAGCTTTATCATAAGGGGGAAAATTCCGTGCTGGACAGTTTTCAGCTAAGCTTGTAGTGCATATCCATTTCTCTAATTATGCTGGGTGTACAAACGACAGTCACTTGAGTCCGATAGGCAGCCACTTGTGCATCAGAAATTTCAACCCACCCAAACTTAGCCCAAAATGAATTTACTAGTTTTGTTATCGTAATATGGATTATTTATGTTTCTAAAAATATATTTGTAATATATGGGTAGAATGTATTTGTGTACATCGATATTATTTCTTAGTACGTGTACAGTTAGTAATTATGTTTCTCGAAAACTAAGTCGCCTTTCTATAGTGTTAAATCATGAGAGATGATCTAACCCAACTGCACTTGTGGAGTTGCATGGATCGGTTGGTGCACAATTAGTAGATATGGTTTACTTGTAGTCTAATCTGCCACCTCATGTATATTTAACTGTGGTACTGGAGTCTCGATCATTCAGTAAACCCTTAAATTTTGTGCTTAAATGTCCTTTTTAAGCTATATCACCCTGATATCTGGATTCTAATTTTTTTGTAAGTCCTTTGATGGAAACTTACATGTTCATAAAGTTTTCAGATGAGGTAGCAATTTACAGAATTTTTCTTCCAGTTTTTATGTTTTCTTTTATGGGGGTGCAGTGGAGCGAGGTTTGATAGAGCTGAGGAAGGTGGGCAATAAGCAACAACATTGGGAAGCCTCCCATAGGGAAATTGATACTAGCCAATCTTAATTGTATAGGTAGCCGCCATCAGAATCGAAGCTGAATTCAGCAACATCATGAACAAGGATATCTGATTCATTTTAGATACATGTAAATTGATTTATATGCTCGGTATTTATCATCATTTGTTTAGACTATTATGATTATGTTATTATATAATTAATATTCTACATGTTTTACAGGTAGCAGATTTGATAAAAATTTATGCTCCACTATGGGGTGCCATTCTTAACAATGGATCTACATACACCAATTTGATAGGAGCAGACAAGAAGGTTCCTTCTACCCATTGCTGATTAATATAAAATACTTTTTTGGATGCATATTACTGATATATAAGCAATTTTTTGATGTATTATGTATTCCCCCCTTCTGGACATATTTAGAATGTAGAATCTTTTATATTATTGTTTTGTCAAGGAAGATTAACTAAATGTAGCTGTTACATTATGATTATGTTATAGAACATACAATATACGAATTCTCTTTGTCAAATATCAAAGCATTTATATCATCACCATTTCATAGGCATCACCACCTGGCATGGTTACCCCCAATCCATAATTTTCTTACTTAACGTTGCAAATTCTCTGTCAAGGTGTTGTTTATCTGAACCAAAGTAGAATTTTTGTGCAGTATAATTAATATTGTTGTTCCATAGACTGACTATCTTCTGCAGGAACCTATCGTCAAACAATCTAAAGGGTACAATACCTATTTTAGAATTTCTAGTGCACGCTTTCATTGTGTTAGTTTGGTTATTGTTCACAATGGACTTCCAGTCAACATGAATATTGCCTAATAAAGAAGTGTTTGCTCTAGACTAAACAATATATACGGTCTTACTACAGGTTTGTTTTGTCAAAGCTAGTCTGAGCATGCGACCTACACTTGTAAAGTCAAATTCATAAGAAAACATACTAACTAGGCTGAAGATGTTATACAACAGAGGAAACTTTATTGTTAGCTTGAAGTGCAATAGGAGGAGATCACTAGATATATGCCAAGTGAACTAGAAGGAAATGTGCATTTTTGTGTGGCTTGTGCAACAGAGGAGTATAGAACAACGACAACATCTGTATCTGGGGACTGATATCACGATAAAAGTTTTCTTCTCTTGGAGTCACAATTTAAGAGTATTTTTTCATACAAAAATTTGTAGTAGCAACAATATTAGAGATTACTTTTGTTAATAGTGCATGGATTCTTCTTAGATGAAGTTGTATATTATTTGTATATTTTACATTATATATTATTGATGACATTTTATAAAGATTAACTTTTCTGATATGTTGTTAGTTGTTTTATATAAAGCTGATAGGGTTGGTTAATTTAATGGAGCTCTTAGATATTGATTCAGGGAATGAGTAAACAAATACTGCAGTACTTATTATACTTTTAATGATCAATTTATAAATTATTTGATTTGTGTTTCAAAGTAAAAATCAGAATGTGACATTTAAATTAGAAGAATTCACTACACCACAACAGTCATTTCCTAACGACTATAAGCGTTAGGAAAAAAATTCCTAACGGTTTTTTACCGTTGTTTGTTTGGCGTAGGGAATTTTCCTAATGCTTTTCCTAACGGTTTTTTACCGTTGGAAAATTTTCTTTCCTAACGGTTTTTTACCGTTAGTGATTTTTCATTCCTAACGGAATTTTCCCGTTAGGAATATCTTATTCCAACGTTTTTTACCGTTATAATTTTTTTGTTCCTAATGCTTATAACCGTTGGTAACCCTTAATTCTACCAACAGTTATTTACCGTTACAAATATATATATATATATATATATATATTTATATATATATATATATATATATATATATATATATATATATAAAGAAATTGGTGGCTCTATTGAGCCTGAACTTTCAGGTCACAATTATCAACAATATTCATTCTAAGAAATACAATTTCTTCAAGAACACTCACTAGTTCAATTCACCAAACAAGCAAGATCAAATATTTCAATTTTGAAGCAAGATCACATATGATACCCTATTTGGCTAAAGATTGATAGTAGTTATAATAACTCAGAACAATATATAATAAACAAATTTTATACTTACATTTGTGAAAACTTGACCAAATATTTCAATTTTGAAGTAAAACAGAACAAAAAAAGAATATACTAGATGTTCCAATCTAATCAGAATTACATGTTCTTTTCCTACACTGGTACTAGCATATCAAGCCCTTGTCATATGTAGTTGGGGATTGTGCTTTGGCTGGTTTGGTCCATGTCAGAATTGAGGATGGGGCTAGCTTGTGGGAGGGAGGCTGTAAGTGCTGCAATCTCTGCTTTCTGTTGTTTTGCCATATCCCAAGGTAATTGCATGCTGTTGGCGCTTCTTCTTTGTTTGGAAATGGGTGAATTCATACTTTGGAAAGCTGTAAAATAATACCAACATAAGAAATCAAAACTAAGTTCAGAACCCAAAACAAAGAAACCACACCTTTTAGAATAATCGCATGATAATGGGTCAAAAGTAGTTGCACATTCCTCCATGACACCAACAATATTCCTCATTTGAGGCAACATGGATAAACTTCACCTAAGCTGCTAATTTACTGAAATTATGTCAGTAATAGTAAGCTAAATTGCATGGTTACCATAAGCAATGTAGAAATATACAGTGCAAAAGAAAAATCACCAGCTACCAGTATATATCATATGGTTATAGTCAAATGCATATTTGAATATTGTAGCACTGTATACCATACACCGCCAGTTTTGTGCAGCACACACTGCATATATAAGAGTGAATATGCAAAACATGACACCAAAAGTGTGTTATCAACAATAAATAATAACGAGAAAGCACCTTAGGTTTTCATAGCACTGTATACCATACACCACCAGTTTTGTGCAACACACGCTGCATATATAAGAGTGAATATGCAAAACATGACACCAAAAGTGTGTTATCAACAATAAATAATAACGAGAAAGCACCTTAGGTTTTCATATGCTCCATCCTGGCATCTTATTGCCCTCCTTTTCATAGCTGATTGGTTTTCACAAGTCCAACACAAAACCTGGAAAAAATAACAAATGGAGACAAAATTATTTGAGCTCAGTGAAACCAGAGCCATAAATACATGATACAAGGAAAAACTATGTGATACAAGGAAAATTTATGTGGTAGCAAAGAATAATAGAAAATCAATAAAAAAATGAGTCAATACTAAACGATTAAAGCATACAGAAAGGGAAAATCATCAGTCTAAATTGGACTTTAGAAATGAATCAATACAAAAAAATGTTGGATGGTTTTACAAGAACTGTTGAAAATAGGGTCACAAGATTATTGCCTTCTTCAACATGCTTGGTGATGAAAAGCATAAGAAACCCAATACGAAGGAAAAAATGTTACACAAACTAACTAAATTATCAACAATTCCTATGCCATCACTATGCCAACATGCTTGGTCCACATCTATCGTCTTTGCAAAGGATAGAAAATCTGTGACATTCCTTAGTATCTGAACAGTAAAATCTGACTGATTCACCACAAAATTTAAGGTATCCAAAACCTCGTCATGAAACTCATCCTGCCAAACAGATAGAAGAATGCATCCAGTCCTGGGAAAAAATTACAAAGTTTTTCCTCCCAAATTTAGCAAAAAAATTACATGTGTCACCTACAGCACTGAAAGATGACGATGAAGAATGAGTAAAAGTGGCCAGTTTATGCATTAGGCCTCAACATGCGTCTTATAATATATTTTACTCAAATCAAGGCATGGACAAGATGTGTCTGCTAAGCTGTGGAAAAGGATATGGTTTGCTCAAACAGTGTAGAGCATAAATAAATTTATTTCATCAGTTTTCTGTGATAGGACACTAGCTGCAGTATTCGTCTTCATTGAACTTGTCAATTTCATTCTGAACATCTGAGGGAAGATAAACCTCTTCCACATCTATCGTCTTTGCAAAGGATAGAAAATCTGTGACATTCCTTAGTATCTCAACAGTAAAATATGACTGATTGACCACAAAATTTAATGTATCCAAAACCTCGTCATAAAACTCATCCTGCCTAACAGATAGCAGAATGCATCCAGTCCTGGGGAAAAACAAGAGAGGAGAATGAGAACCATATAAAGAAGAAATTAGTAACTTGAACCGTGGGCGGGTGTGAAGGCATGTAAGTACACGTGTATTCCTTAGAATGATGTAGCACTGACCAAAGGCTAAGAATTTTATGATGCGCAGTGTAAGTGAACAACAAGCACGCATCAAATAAATGTATTCCTCAAAATAAAGTTGAACTGACAAAAGATTTCAGAATATTACAATGCAGCAGTTGTGAATAATAGCAATAACATAAGAGAAATCTGTGGATAAAGTTTTTTTTCTCTCTCTCCTTATTTTCTTGTAAATGCAACCTAACCTGATGTGTGAAAGTCTCACAGATGTATAGTCAAAACTATAAACAATAATTTGAGATGAATAGATGATGATAATAATACAAGGCACAACAATGACAACAAAAAGACATGTAAAGTACAGAATTGGGCCAAGTGTGTGCTTAGGCTTACCATTTATTGATGTAACCCATTAGTTTGTTAGTGATGTAGCAAACTGTAAATGATGGATACCGACTTTGAACTCTACGAACATTATCAATGAGAGACTCACTAATAACAAGATCACAAAATTCTTCTGCCTGATATACAAGTATAACATATGGAACTTCTGGTCCTACAGATGAAAGCTGCATTACAGATGCAACCAAAGTTAACTGGAAATGGTACAATAATAGATGATAAATGTTCAAAATACTTTTTTTCCAAGCATCGATACCTTGAAATCATATCTACTATCAAGATTCCAAATTATAAGTGCATATAGACCCCAAAAACCGTACTGAATTTGCAATACCTCCAGGAATAATACAATATATCAGCTTGAAGTTAACTTGATCATATTGACGTAGAACATAGAACCATTATTCCCTTCCCTGATCCCCTTCAAGAATTGGGCTTTGTTTGTTCAGAATAGTAAAAGTGGCAACAAAATTTACCGCTTGACCGTCACCCTTACTAAATAAACCAGCCTCCAAGGTTAATCTTGGGTGTAATATTAACAAGGGTCGATCGCATGATATGATATTGGGATATTGGCATTATAACAGAAGAAACTAACTTTTTGCCACTTGAAGATTCAAGCAAGCCTAGCAGCTTAAATACCTTCAACATATATATATATATATATATATATATATATATATATATATATATATATATATATATATATATAGGGGATTGTCTCCCAGTCTTGAGAACTTGGATCAGATACGAAATATTGCTCGCCCTGTAGATGTTCCTGACCAGGGCCTAATTTGTGATCTGCTATGGTCTGAACCTGATAAAGACATCGAAGGTTGGGGGGAAAATGACAAAGGCGTCTCTTATGCTTTTGGGCCAGACGTAGTCTCTGAGTTCCTTCAGAAGCATGATTTGGATCTCATTTGTCGTGCTCATCAGGTTGTGGAAGATGGTTACGAGTTCTTTGCAAAGCGGCAACTGGTGACGATATTTTCTGCACCAAATTATTGTGGAGAGTTCGACAATGCTGGTGCTATGATGAGCGTTGATGATACTTTGACATGTTCATTTCAGATCTTAAAACCAACAGATAAGAAAGGAAAGTTTGGATTTTGTAATAATATATTTAGACCAGGAACTCCTCCCAGAAAGGGTGGAAAAGGTTAACAGGAGAGGAGCAAGTCTTCCCAGTCTATGCTGTGGTATCTATTCAAGGATGCAGGAGATGAAAGTCGGCTCTTTGAATCTTTTGAAGTGCCAGAAGCAACATGGTCCAGGCTGTGCACCTAGGAGTGCATTAATGCCTGGTTTTGAAAAGGAGCTTATATGGTCGTGATGAGCCAACCTCCAAACAATTGTCCAGAATGTGTTAAATGTTATTTAGGACTTGGGATCTGCTAATTATAATGCTGGAGTTCTAGGTAAATTGTGAATTTGTGCATTACATTGGATAGTATTGCAATTTTGCTGGTTTACTCTAATATATATATATATATATATATATATATATATATATATATATATATATATATATATATATATATAACTAACATAAAGTAGGAGAAGGCTTACTATGAATTATAGGGCAGTCTTATTAGCACCGACTTCAAAGAAACAAGTACTTTCCTCCTCCTGAGGCAGAAAAGCACATTAAACACACTAGAAACAAGACTCTAAAATAAATAGCCAACATGAGAATGGCAATTGTGGATTGTATAAGTTGACTGAGGAAGAAAAGCACATTAACACGAAACAGAAGTCTGAATTAATGTTAATCAACTGGAGATACATTTTAGAATACCTATGGGCAAGCTTTAAAGGTATGGGCAGTCGAATGATATGCCACGTTGTCTCGAGCTATTGGACCGTCGTTCGTTCAATTCGAACCAAGGATCCTTCTCTGTGGCATTTCGTCGAGCACATGACGAAAAAACAAAGAAAAAGATTATACTGAATCATTTTAATCTCTGGTTTTATAAAAAAAAATTGAAGAAAAGAACAGGAATTAAGGAGAAGAGGTACAATTACTTACTGAGAACGATCAGTGAACTCATAGGTTAGTGGCGATCCTCTTGTCGAGTACATCAGTGCTCTAGGGAAATTAGGGCTGTGATAACCGAGATTAGGTTCAATAATAGATCGAGATACAAACGAAGAAGAAGAAGAGAAGAACTTACCCCGTCAATCATCGACAACGACCGGAGCTCGTCACTGGAGAAGACGATCAATATGGAGGGAGGTCATAGAAGCTGCAGAGAAGCCGTAGTGCCGATGACCGTCGACTCGACTCGGGCGAGTGTCACGACATACAGAGAGGTTGGTGTTGTGGGAATGGCAGTTGGAGATAGGGTTAGGGTTCCATGAAATATTTTATGGAAGAGAAGAAACGGAGATGGGGAAGGAGGGTTGAAACCATTCTAGGGCCGGCTCGGGGGAGAATGAGAATTCTCAGCCAATAACACTTTTAGTTGTCACATGAAACCCACGTGTACCCTTTTTTTCTTGTTTCCAGCCATAATCGTAACACCTATAGCCGTTAGGAATAAATTTTATGGGTTACAGATGTTAAACTTTATATTTTGGTATTTATACTAACGGTTTCTTTAAGATCCTAACAGTTTATTGGCATTAGAAAATAGTAACGGTAAAAACCTGTTAGTATTTGAAAATATTCAGTGTTAGGAAAACATTGTTTTGGTATAGTGAAAAATATTGGAACTTTAATAAAGTGTTTCAAAACTAGCAACAAAAAGATTGCAAAAATGTTGCAAATTACATTAGGTACGAGTGTAAAGTGTTTCAAAATGACATTTAGAATCATTTCAATAACATTCCAAAAATAATTTAGTAAAGTTTGATAACTGTTTCAAAATCTAATTTTAGGAACGTTTGATAACTGTTCCAAACTAAATTTAGGAACGCTTTATAACTGTTCCAAAAATTGCAACGCCACTTTTAGGAACGGCTATAATATGTTCCTAAAAATATAAGGAACATATAAAAAATGTTCCTAAATGACTTTTTTGGTGTAGTGGAAGAAGTAGTAGGCTTATAGAGAAGAGATACGAAAGTGAATTCGTGAGTTGAAATGATCGAAATCCTTCTCTATTTATAGTTTTTCCAAAGGCAGAACTCTGTCAGAATTCAGGCAGAATTCGGGCAGAACTCTTTGAGTAAATCTCGACAACATCCGTAACTGCAGGAGGACCAAGTTCAAAATACAACGTCCACTAACCGAACTCTGGCCGAACTCTGGCAGAGTTTTGTCAGGATTTTTGCAAATAGATTTTTGGGACTTTTGAAATTGTTTTAAGCAGTTAGGAGCTTTTTGTAAATAGGGGGCTATTTTTTAAAACATAGGATATTTTGAAAACAGTTTTAGGATAGCCTATTTGTCGGTACGATGCAGTGTACATCGTATTCCTAGACTCAATAATTAAAAATACCTTGATGAAATAGGAAAACCAAGAGCCCTTTGATGACATCTTTCTTCCTTGACGACAGTCGTCCAAAGATAAACAGATCTAGAAATTTGAATACCTTTCGGGGGCTTCGTCCCCGAACCCCCATGGGGGGCGCTTCCCCCTAGACCCCTGTCTGCTGACCTAGCAGCAGAACCCCCGATGTGAGGCCCTGGATAGGTCGTTGGGCGGTTCAGAGAAATCTCCTTATATAACGCCGTCTTTGGCCCATTAATAATTCTCTATTGCATATGTCCTGGTTTGATCATTTTTATCATGCTTACTGCATGTCTGAAAGTACATGTTAGACGAACAAGGCAATATGATATATTATGATACAAACATGATATAGAACATTAGGACAATGCTAAGTTTAAGTAGCACCATGACAGTGATTACATGAATATTAGTGACATTATTATGTTAAACTTGATTAGCCATATTCAAAAATATAATATAATTATTAGGTTAACACTTGTGACTTTAGCATCGGAGTCGGAGCCTTATGTGGAGGTCCACAACCATGCTGCTTACAACGATGGGTGGATGAACATGGTTTTTGACGTGGCGGAGCCTAGTTTCGATCCGAACAATCATGATGTAGCTCAGGAGGCACCGAACGCCGATAATGCAAAGTTCATAGAATTGCTGGAGAATGTAAGGACTCTATTATATCCTGGTCATGATGATCATTCACCGTTGGAGGTGGTTACAAGATTGTTGAGCATCAAGTCCGATTTTAACATGTCGCAAGAATGCTACAATCGACTGATGGAGTTGATTATAGAGAAATTGCCTGAGGGTGCTAAGTTGCCTAAAAACTTCTACCGGTCTAATAGGATGGTGAGATCGCTCTGGATGGGATACGAGAAAATCGATTCCTACCACAATGGGTGCATGCTTTACTACAAAGACGATAAGGATGAAGAAATGTGTAGATTTTATAGCGCTGATCGCTACAAGACAACTGCTACAGGGAGGTCTGCTGGTAAAAGGAGGCCGACCGATTCAATGCACTACTTTCCTTTGACGCCGCGGTTGCAGAGGTTATTTATGGCGAAGGAGACTGCCGAAAACATGAGTTGACACAGACGAGAACAGATTGAAGGAGTGTTGGATCACCCATCCGATGGAGAAGCTTGGAAGCACTTTGATCGAAAGTATCCTGATTTTGCCGAGGATCCGCGTAATATAAGATTGGGGCTCTCCTCTGACGGTTTTACCCAGTTCGGACTTTTGGGCTCCCAGTATTTGTGCTGGCTTGTGATCGTCACTCCGTATAACATACCGCCTTAGATGTGCATGAAGACTCTAGTTATGTCCTTAACCGTCATAATCCCTGGTCCAAACAACCTGAAAAGAAACATCGATGTGTACTTACAGCCTTGAATAGATGAGTTGAATCAGCTGTAGAAAGTAGGCACGAACACGTACGATGTTAGCAAGAAACATAATTTTCAGATGAGGGCAACACTTACGTGGACTATCAACGACTTAATGATACATATATATATAACTCTATTTTTTCATTTAATGATAAAACGTGAGATTGTTAATATAAATATAAAACTTGTATTTCTAATGCGTTATAATTTATGCAAAAAAATCTTTATTTTTTATTTTTAGAAAATAATGTTTCCAATTTCGTTTGTAGCTAAACTAACGTACGATATTATCAACATAAAACACATAAAATACAAAAAGGGCTATGCTACTCCTAAGCTACGCAATACAGGGCTCAAAGAAAGAAAAGAAAAATAGGCTTATGCCCTTACAACATATTTTAAATAAAATAAAAATCCTAAATTACGCTGCGGCGATCTTCTAAGCCGAAAACGGTCCAGTCCAAAAGCACTAGTTCCATGCACCTAAAATATAGAATGCCAAGTAACAAGTTCTACAAATCTAAAATAAACTAAAGTTGCAAGGCAGGGTCAACCAGAGTCTCAGACTTGGTCACGCAGTTACACGTTGCTAACAGCTCACGCCTCAATATTCGAGAATATCCAATAGCATTTGTGTTTCTCTAATAGCTCATTCTACCATTTCGGTAGTCACTAAGGTGGATACGATAAAGTCTCACTTATGCTAAACATAAATAAACCAAATAAAAGTAAATCATGTAAAGTATACCATAACCCCACGGGTCGTGACATATACACTTTTTATAATAACCAGTTTTTCGAATATAGCAATAATATATACATATATATTTTTAAATACGTCACAATATTAAAAGTATAATTAAAACGTAATTCTACTTTTAAATCATATATATTTATATACATTATAAAAATCATACATTTATGTTAACAAAACTAAACTTATAAGACTATTTTATATAACAAACTACAATACCAAATTATTTATCAAAACTACATAACCAAATTATATAACAAGCCTTACAGTGCCAAATCCAACTGACACAATTTCTAGTCCATCCCAAAAATTCACCGAATCAACCCCAAAGTCCGAAATTGGACTATAGAACCCAAACTAAGGAACTGAATCATTCTAACAACTTCACAAAAATTAATTTCCCGAAGCCAAACCAACTTCACAGAATAACTCCCGAACAGAACCAAAACCAGAGTTTGGAATCGAACTACAACCCAAATTCCAATAGAACAATCAACCCATAATTATTGGTTTGAATCCACAGCATATATATATGTGCCCGATCCCGACACAACAACACAATTTTGGTCTGAAACCAAACTGACGATCCGAGGATCGTTTCAAGTATCCACACACGAAACCAACGAAATATAATCATCCAATCCCGAAGGGGATCGAGACCGCATCATCATAGACTACAATAGAGAGGGACGAACTACTCGGTTAGAAATTATACTGAAAGATTAATGACAAAATCCGAAGGGTGGCCTCGGACTCGGATCGTGCATTATCACTGGCTCAAAGCCTCGGAAATGTGTCTGGACAGGAACGCAGCGGCCAAGGGCGGTCGCGGGCCGGACCACGGATCACGGACGGGTCAGATCCGGCACTGGGGTACTGGCCGGTCGGGACAGCAGCAGCGACATGGGGCCGCGGGTCCGACGTGGAGGTGCACGAGACAGGGGTCGCCAAGGATCGGTGCGCGGAGGGCGCGACCTGCTGGAGTCGCCGCAGGTGCACGTACTGGCTGTGGGGGGCGGAGGCGTGGTCGTCGAAGGTCGGTGGCTAGGGCATGCGGAGGTGGCTGGGCGCAGACAGGGGTGACCGCGGTCTTGGCTGACTGCGAAGGCGGTCTGCTGAACAGGGGTCGACGGCCACGAAGAGGCGCTGGCTGAGGGTCGGGCGCGGGGTGCACCGACGAGGGCTGTCCGCGAGGGGGTCGGTCGGAGTGGGTTTGAGAGGGAGAGGGGGAAGGAATGGTACTGGTGTTGTGAGTGTGGGATTTTATTCCTTCTCCATCATTTAGAGAATAGTGATGTGGTAGAGAGGAAAAGATGTGAGAACGTGGGGAGACAATGAAGGGGGGTTTGAGTTAGTCAGTTGTTGGTTTTTAGTTTTGTTTTTTTTTCTTTTTCTATTAGAAACGGGTTTGGGTTTGGGGAGAAGTGGGTTTGGGTTTTATAACCTTCCCTCCTTAGGAAATTTTGTCCTCAAAATTTCAAAGATAAGGGCCAAGGTACAATCAAAATCCCTTAGCCTTGATCGAAAACTAGATTCAAATCATCAGGCACGATCAAGATTATCTAGATATGATCTGAGATAGGGTTAGAATATTGTTGTGATCAAAATTATTTTAGGCACGAGTAAAATCTAGGTACGATTGAAATATAATCAATGATCATAAAATAGGGAGAAAATCAAATGAGGTCTTGTGAAACAGAAAAGGCAAGAAAGAAACGAACATCAATAGTTTATTGAGAAGGCATAAAATAACGGAATCTTCTGATATAAGGGATTAAAAATTTCAAATCAAATTGGAGTGGAGTATAAGGGTTTGTGACTCAAAAAAATTAACAAATTGTGTGATAGTAGGATAGCGAGGGTGATTAGGATATTATAGCTATGATAAGAATGTAATCGGATAAGATATTTTCATTGAGGACTGAGTGATGATCAAATAGAGGTAGAAAAAATATCGTATTACTATTTCAAGGGTCAAAAGATAGGATACGTAGAAGAAAAAAAAAGACTTACAAGACGACCATCTTATTAATACCCATGCAAAAAATCCAATCTCTAACTCGCTAAACTAGCTGAACTCTCAGTATCTAAAGAAAACTAGGACAACTGCCAAGGTATTAAAACTAAATCTATTTGGAATCATAAATCATCTAAATCGAATTTCCATCCGTCGTTGTATGTAACTCGTATGCCAAATATATTTCAAATTTCAAGGATTTCTCTCGATCAAATCATTTTACAAACATCAATTTCCAATATTTGCCAGCCATTCTTCTAAAACTGACAACATCAAAGTCATAATCTTCACTTGTCTTAGAAAATTCTTTAAAGATCCATGATCTATATTCGATAATTTCTAATTCTTGAAATCAATTGACCAAATTATAATCACTAATCAAATTTTAATCTTTAACTATGCACTTAACAATCGTTCTCACCCACACACATTAGCAAACCAAATTGCTCCTTTCCAAAGTTGCATGCCAATGGTCTTATCTCAATTTCTTACTGCTTATTTCTTCTCTAGAACCTATAATTTCATTGCTTGTGATATTCCTTTCATGGCTATATCTGTCCCTTCTGGGTACAGTAGTCATCTATTCATAAAAGTTGATCCCCGTAAAGTGTTTTTTTATTTGATCATCATATTCTCATGTTCATATATTATCCAAATTTACTTCCTCCCTGGGAGAACCTTACCAAATCCTAGACTTTCCTCGCTAACTCTACCTACATCTTCCTCTATCTTCAATAACTCTTCCTTTAATCATAAAATTCAAAATTGTCAAATACATGAATGAGGTTTAGGCACTAGTGAGCACTACTAACGATTCTAACCCAAATAAGTCACAAGCTAAGATATATCACACTTTCAAGACTAGCTTACTCAAGGTATTCTTCTACCTTTTCTACCCTTTAGCTAACTAATATTGATCCCAATGATGCCCTTACTAGAAATGAAATAGGTAACAATCTATATTTCCCCGCATATAGGTATCAACTATATAGATATAGTCATCCACAAGATGTATATCAACTATTTAATATATAAGCTATCCACAACTATCTTTAGCTTCCAAAATATGTAACTATCAACAAAATATATGCAACGTACTAAGGTTGAACCAGGAAAGAGATTGGGCCAATAGGTGTTGGAAAATAGACATAGAAAATCAAGTGGAATTCCTATATGAATCCTATAGAAATGATTTCTGAAAATTTAAACTAGTCGCTAAGATTCCAAATAATCCAAAATTTTAACGAATCAAGACAACTCTGGTAAAGTTATCAATGGTGATAAGAGACCAAACAAGATATATTTATAACAGGGATATAGTCTCAATAGTATCAGAAACCATACATATCCCAAGTCATTTTGCCTAGAGTTCGTGCCCCTCCAGTGTACATCTAGCTGCAGTGAACCTTTGGTTCCATGACTCAAATAATGATAGATTACCGAATCTTCTATCAACTTTATCTATTATTGATGGAAGAACTCAAGAGATCAGATACTAAGGACATAGTCTTAATAATATCCAAAAACCTATAAATATATGTAACCACTTCACCTAGGGTCCATGCCTTGCCAGTGCGCTGCTGGCTGCAGTAAACTCATAGTTTTCATGATTCAAATAAATCGCAGCTGCCCCGCTATAATAGGTCAATGAATACTCTCTCAACTTTATTCATAGGAATTCCAAGGAGCTTCTGAAAATTCAAACGAGTTCTAAAGTTCTAATCATGATGGAAAAAGATGTAGATATCTGTTCTTTAACTATCAATTCTTGAGAATGAATGGCCGATTATCAAAAGAAAAGATTGAGTTATGCAAGGAGAAGTATCCAATCTTGAACCTTTCTCTATTCAATGATTTGAGGACATGAATTTGATTTTATCAAAACCGATTGAGTTGGTTTCAAAATAGAAAGAGTAAAATTTTAGGGGACTTGACTCTTGATAGAAGCTTATGAAGATCTCAACTTATGATAGGATCATTTTAGAAATAATCAAAATAGAAGATAAGTGATATCTAGTCTATGATCTTATGGTTCTAAAATACTTAAATTGGTCTAAAGAAAGTCAAATTAGAAATTGATTAAGCCAACAAAGAATCCGAAAATTATCTAAGGGCCAAGGTTATTTGTCACGATCCGCACCCTAGAGTAAGGGCACGAGACGTGGGTACGTCCAGCCTATGCCGCAGTGTCGGCGGTAGAACGCTGTCCTAGTTCAATCATCTAACAATATAAAGGTACCTGTACAGTTTATACTCTCCGAATGGAGGTGACATCACAATATACAGTTTCAATCACATCTAAGGTAGAAGAATGAAAGACAGATAGATAGAAAGTAACTCAAAGAGAACAGTAGCATAGATGAAATAAGTCTAAGTGTCTAGGATACATAACATCCAGAATGTCAACTCATAATACAATAAGTCTAAGGGTCTATACATCTCAACATCTCAAAATACAACTCAGAATGTGAGACAAAATACAAGTAGAAAAGACTGTCTAGACTAAACTGGTCTAGACTACTGGAGCAACATCCTCAGCTGCAGGTGGATCCTGCTGAGGGTCCTCAACACAAGTGTCATATAGTCCTGCTCTATAATATGTAGTCACCCCTGCCTCATCCTCATCCTCTGTAATATTTTCAACAGGTCCAGTCAGGACAGGAACGAGCACAATACATCTCACACAGTTTATATCAGGTTAGGAAATACTATACAGGCAATAGAGTAAAATACAGGAAGTGCTGAAAGGAAATATACGCTGTAAAAGAGATAGCTGTAAAGGAAATATCTACTGTATATAGAGAACTGTAAGTGACTAGTGATGTAGAGTACAAGATAGGCATGTGAATGGCTAGAATTTATACATGATTACACTACTGAGTTTATACATGATTACACTACTTTAGAATTATTCACATGTCTACTTCTACTCCCCCGTTTCCCCAATCAATACACAAGGATCTAGACAGGTTACGTTATTATACATTACTTCACATGAGGCTCATAAATGAGTATACATGAAGTTATACATGAGGGCTCAGTGAACATGAGAGTACATGATCACATGAGTGCACATGCATGATGGAAGCATAGGAGTACATGATGAAAGTGAAACACACGTAACATGAAGTACCCGATGCTCCCGAGGGGGATAACATCTCATGTAAAGATCCATATAGTACCAATCCGTGTTACATACGTGACAGCATCAAGTAAAGTAATCTAGAGCGAGAAAGTAAAGCCTGAACAAGTATGAAACGGTCAGAGAATGTACTCGCCTGCTGTATGAATGTCTGTAGAGAATATAGTGTCTGAGGAGAGGTGTCTGGCTCCTGATCAGAGCAACACAAGTCACAATGTATTCTAAATAGTAAAAATGAAGTTCACTATGCATACTATATGATTCTAGGTCAATCTGGTAAAAAGTCAACTCTTGGTCAACTCTGGTCAACTCTAAAGTCAAACTAGTCAAAGTTAGGTCAACCATAGTCAAACTAGTTAGGGTTTTAGTCAAACTAGTTAAACTAGTCATTTTAGGTCAATCCTAGTCAATTCTAGGTTAACTAGGTCAAATTTGACCTAAGATTGACTTTGGTCAACCCTTAGTCAACAAGGGTCAACTAGTTAGTGTTTAAGTCATTAGGTCAATTAGGGTTAGCCCCTAATGCCATAGGCTAGATAACTTATAGATTTCCAAATAAAACTATACCTAGAAAGTCACGTATATATATATATATATATATATATATATATATATATATATATATATATATATATATATATATATATATATATATATATATATAGATATACACAATCTACCTACTACCTATATATCAATATATGAATACACTATATATATAATACAACTCACTCACATATATATACAATGACACTATATATGATCTATACAAATATATATATACATCATATATATATATATTTTTATATATGATGTATATATATATATATATATATATATATATATATATATATATATATATATATATATATATATATATATATATATATATATATACATCATATATATATATATATATATATATATATATATATATATATATATATATATATATATATATATATATATATATATATACATATATATAGACAAACCTATATATAAAACATATATATAGAGAGAGAGTAAAATAGAGTGAGAGAGAGAGAGTGACTTAGAGTGAGGTGAGAACAGTGAGAGAGAGAGGGAATGCTGGACACAGCAAGGGGGGTTTCCAGATTTCTGGAAATAGGAATTAGTCCCCCCCACACACACACAATACACCTATATACATATATATGTATATATATACATAACTACATATATACACATATGTATATCCTCAATTCTCACCTACACACACACATATACATACACTACCTATACATACACTGAAAATATACATATACATGTATAAATCATAATAAAAATAGTTTTGAATTTCGATTTTAAAAACTGGGAAAATATCCCAAATCTGGAAATATGGGACTGTGCATAGGTAAACTGGGTAAACCCAATTTCGTGTCCAAAACCCAACTAAGGTTCGAACCCAAGGGTTGGTAAGTGATGCCCCAAGTGTCCTCTAGTGTCCTAGGTGCCTGACACGACACCATGACACGATTGATATGTCTAAACTCTCAAAACGCAAATCGGGTAAACTAAGATACGTACACACGTACACAGCGTCGTGCACGTGTTCCACACTCTCGTGGACACACCACGACACACGACACGTCTCGTGGTCATACACACGTGTAGCCCACATATAGGGCTACACGACCCATATACTGATACGTGTCCACGACACTCCAGGACACAATACGAAGACCGTATCAGTCGTGAAAAATACGACTGATACGCGCGTTCAGACCGCGTCGTACACGCGGTCGAGCGCCTCGTGCTCGTGACACAGGACACGACACATCTCGTGCTCATGTCCTCGTGTTCACCACATGATGGGCTACACGTTCGTGTCACCACGAGGTTCCCAAGTGTCGTGTCCGTACGACATGACACGTACGAAGTTGGCCCCCGCGCACGTGTACATAGTCAGTGCGTGTCCAGTACGAGTGAGATTTCTCACTCGACACGACACGACACGACACGAAACTCTGGGGGCATGCTCGCAGACATTGCCCCTGTGTCCAAGTCAAATTTCACGTGTCCTAGTGCTCTGTTCAGTGAGCACGAAGAGCGTGGTAGCAGGGCACGCGCGCGTGGCCTCGTGCTACGAGTTCGTGTCCATTTTGGACACGGACACAGCACGAAAATGTGCTCAGTCAACTAGGGTTGTAACCTACAAGTCTAAGGCTACATGAATATGTAATTTGTTTTGCAAAAACACAAAAACCATTTCTTTGAGGCATTTCACCAAACAAGGTTTAATAGCCTAGGATACGTGTCCGATACGGACACCAAACCAACCCTAAATTTTACCAAACTTGACCCACAGTTAGGGTAGACCTATATGCATGCATTTATGAAGAAAAAACAGAATATTAGCAAGGTTTATGGGTATTTACCTATTTGTGCAATTCCAAGGGAAAATTAATAAAGAGGGGATGTGCTTCCTTCCACTTGGTGATGTCCAAAGCTCATGAAATCTGGATTGCTAGCCTCCCTTAGCACCCTTGATGTTGTAGGGTCCCAATGCAAAAGACTAGAGGTGATTTGGATAAAAAATGATCAAGTTGTGTAGGTTTTAAGAAAATAGGATTTTGTAGGATTAAAATTCATGTAAAATGTTCATGAATGATTTGATGAGGTTATATAGAATGGTGTGGCTGCTAGGGGGGTGTCCTTGGCCGGCCATGGCAAGGGGGGGTGTCCTTGACCTTCCTTCAAGGAGAAAGCAAAGACTTTGGTGCCAAGGTTGAGATATTTTGAGGATTTCATGGAAATATCTAATAAAGTAATCTAAGATATTTCCACCTATTGACTAAAAGTAATATCTATCCCCTTAGCATTCTAGGTTAGTAACTAATCTCTAGATTAGGGTAAGATAGGTTAGGGACTAATCATGGTACTTAACAACAATAAAAATATATTAAAAACACATAATTTCAAATAAAATCTAGTAAATTACCAAAATACCCTTTTAGGCTAAAATCACTAATTTGATGTTCTAAGCCTATGGCTAGGCTCACATAGTCATGGCAACTTCTAGGTTAAGGAATAACTAGGGTTTACACTAGGGTTATACTAGTAAAATCACAAAGTCATAAGTCATGACTTAGAAAATAATTTTAATTATACTAATAATCACCAAAAATCATATCATAACTAAAACACCATTAATAAATAATAAAAATAATAAATTTTCAAAAATACCCCAATTTCAGAAAACATGGTGTTACAAGTCTGCCCTCCTAACAATAATTTCGTCCTCGAGATTTAAAGACGAAACTGAAACTGATGAGAAGGATAGAAAATCATACCTCAAGGTACAAATAGATAAGGGTATCGCTCGCGCATCTCATCCTCCCGCTCCCAAGTGGACTCTCCTAGAGAAAGATGCCTCCATACGACACAAACCAATGGTATCGTCTGGTTCCTCAATGCCTTCTTCCGTCGATCCAGAATCAACAGGCTGCTCTGGATAACGAAGAGTAGGACCCACCTCGATCTCGGAATGATCAAGTACATGGCTAGGATCTATCACGTACCGTCTCAACTGTGACACGTGAAATACGTTGTGGACTCCTACCAATACCGGTGGTAAGTCTAGCCTGTAAGACACGTCACCGACTCTCCCGCTGATAACGAAAGGGCCGATGAAACGCGAGCTAAGCTTCCCACCTCCACCAAAACGTATCGTGCCACGTGTCAGAGATATCCTCAAGAATACCTGGTCTCAAACCTAATCACAAACAAGGTCTCAATTATGATAATCAAACGTGGTTAACAAAACATAAACAAGACAACCTAATTCTAATCCTATCTCTAAGCTGTACCTCAAACTCCAAAGGTCTGCGGTGGCTGTCGGCCCAATGCCGATGTCTGTCCTGCGCCACGCGAAGCCGATCTCTGATGAGCTTCACCTTCTCTGCTGCATCTACAACCATCTCAGGCCCCAATAAAACTCGCTCCCCAATATCATCCCAAGACAAGGGTGTACGACATCTACGCCCGTACAGTGCCTCGAAAGGGGACATCTCAATGCTGGCCTGAAAGCTGTTGTTGTATGCAAACTCTACTAAGTGCAGGTGACTCTCCCAAGATCCTCCAAAGTCCCGGACACAAGTCCGCAACATGTCCTCCAGTGTCTGAATGGTCAGCTCTGACTGTCCGTCTGTCTGAGGGTGGTATGCAGTACTAAACTTGAGCTGAGTGCCCAAGCTAATATGCAAGCTCCTCCAGAAATGTGAAGTAAAACGGCTATCCCGGTCCGATACAATGCTCACTGGAACTCCATGAAGTCTGACTATCTGCCTCATATACATCTCCGATAGCTTCTCGGTAGACAAACCCACTTTGAATGGCAAGAAGTGGGCCGATTTGGTCAACCTGTCGACGATGACCCAAATCACGTCCTTCCCTCATGGAGTACGCGGCAATCCCGAAATAAAGTCCATCGTGATGTGCTTCCACTTCCACTCCGGAATGGGCAATGGCTGCAACAGTCCTCCTGGCCTCTACCTCTCTGCCTTGACCTGCTGGCAGATCAAACACCTGGCTACGAAGTGTACTACCTCGCGCTTTATCCCACTCCACCATACATGCTCTCTCAGATCCCTATACATCTTGTTGGCTCCCCGATGTATCGAGTACTGAGAACGGTGGGCCTCCTGCATAACCTGCTCCCGAAAGTCTCCACTGGGCACACACAGTCTGGAACCGTGCCTGAATGCGCCATCCCCTGCAAGAGTGAACTCATCGTCCGCAAATCCTGCTATGACCTGCTCCCTGATGCATCATAGAGAAATGTCATCGAACTGAGCCGACTTGATCCTATCAATCAAGTCCGACTGAATCTGGAGGCCCCACATCTGCATCTGCACTCCCGGCACGATCACCTCGATCCTAAGGCTCTCCAAGTCCGCTAACTAGTAACGATCCATCATCAAACACATAGCTGTCGGATATCTGCTCAACGCATCGGCAACTACGTTGGCCTTCCCTGGGTGATACTGCAGCAGAATATCAAAGTCCTTCATCAGCTCCAACCATCTGTGCTACCTCATGTTGAGCTCCTTCTGCATAAATACGTATTTCAAGCTCTTGTGGTCTGTAAATATCACCACGCGCTCTCCATACAAATAGTGTTTCCACAGCTTCAGAGCAAAGATAACTGCCGCCAACTCTAAATCATGGGTAGGGTAGTTCTTCTCGTGGGGACGTAACTGCCTGGAAGCATAGGCAATCACCTTCCCATGCTGCTGCAAGACACAACCCAAACCCTTCCCCGAGGCGTCACTGTAGATAGTGAACCCGCCTGATCCTGATGGCAATGTCAGAATCGGGGCTGTCGTCAATCGCTTCTTCAACTCATCGAAAGCTGCCTGATACTCCTCTGACCAGAGAAACTCTGCGTCCATCCGGGTCAGCCTAGACAACGGCTCTGCAACCCGGGAGAAATCCTGGACGAACCTCCTGTAGTAGCCTGCCAATCCTAGGAAGCTCCTGATCTCTGCCACTGACGTCGGTGCTGCCCAAGCCTCAACTGCTGATATCTTCCTTGGGTCGACTGAGATCCCATCTCCAGTCACCACATGACCCCGGAAGTCGACTCTGTCTAGGAAGAACTCGCACTTCGAGAGCTTGCCGTAAAGCTGCTCCTGTCTGAGAGTCTCCAGGACTACTCTCAAGTGCTCCTCATGTTCCTCCTCTGTCTTCGAGTACACCAGGATGTCGTCGATGAACACCACCACGAACTTATCTAAGTACTGGTGGAACAACTTGTTCATCAAGTTCATGAACACCGCCGGGGCATTAGTCAACCCAAACGGCATCACCATAAACTCGAACTGGCTGTACCGCGTCCTGAACGCCGTCTTCGAAATATCTTTCCTCTTCACCTTTACCTGGTGGTAGCCTGACCTCAGATCGATCTTCGAGAATACCCGAGCTCCGCTCAACTGATCGAAGAGATCGTCGATCCGCGGCAGTGGATATCTGTTCTTGATCGTCAGACTGTTGAGTACCCTGTAGTCGATACACATCCGTACTGACCCATCCTTCTTCGGTACAAAGAGTACCGGTGTACCCCATGGTGAAGAACTAGAGCAGATGAAGCCCTTGTCCTGCAACTCATCCACCTGCTTCTTCAATTCCACCAACTCGCTGTTGTTCACTCGATAGACATGCTGAGAAATGGATTCCGCACCTGGAACCAAGTCTATCGAGAACTCAACGTCTCTGTCTGGTGGAAGCCCAGGTAACTCCTCTGGAAATACGTCCATGAACTCAGCTATCAATGGATGTGGAGCTGGCTGCTCCTCAACGGAAGCTCCACAGAAAACTCCACTAGTCTGCTCTGCCTGCCGTCGGAAATATACAAACTCTGGCTCTCCTGGCGCTCTGAACAGAACTCTACCCCTGCGGCAATCTATGCTGGCGTGGTGCCTGCTCAACCAATCCATACCGAGCACAATATCGTAGTTCGGTAGTGGCATTACGAGCAAACACACATCCAACTCTCGGCCTCCCAAAACTACTCTCCGTCCCTTGCAAACATCACGAACGAGGATAATGCCACCCCCGGTCGTGATCTTGTAAGTCCTAGGCAACGATTCAGATATAACATGATGTCAAATTACGAAAGATACTGATACAAAGCTATGGGAAGCCCCAGAATCGAACAATGCAAAAGCTGGAATAGAGTCGAGAAGAATAGAACCTGCTATCATCTCTCAAGTAACCTCAGCATCCTCTGCTGCCATGGCGTAGGCTCGCCCCTGCTGTCCACCCCTGGCCTGATGCTGGTGATGGGTGAACCTCTGCTGCTGAGTCGGCAAAGGTCCCTTCTGCTGCCCTGCCGGAGCCTTGGCTCTGCCTCCCTGAACTGGTCGTCCCGAAGACATGGGACACTCTCTCAGCTGGTGGTCTCCGGAACCACATAGTAGACACCTGCCAAGCCTCTTTCTGCAGTCATTCCATCCATGACCCTGCTTCTTGCAGAAAGTGTAACTGACGACCTGCTGCCTGGGTGCCTACTGCTAGTGTCTCGGCTGCTGCTGCACCTGCTGGAACGGCCTCTGCTGCTGGAATGGCCTCTGCTGCTGGTGCTGAAAATGAGGCCTCTTGGCCTGCCCTCCACTGCTGCCAGCTTCCTGAGTGTCGCGGCCCCTCTTGAGCTTCAGCTCAAGATCATCCTCAGCCGCCATCGCTCCTGCTAGGATCTCCTCAAAAGTGGCGTTCCTGTCACTCTTGGTCAAGGACTTGACCTCCTTGACCAAGCCCTTCCTGAACCTCCTCGCCTTCGCTGTCTCGCTAAGGCCCTCCACGAATCTGCTCAATCGACAAAACTCACCAGAATACTCCTCTACAATTTGGTTCCCCTGAACCAGGTTCTCGAACTGGGTCTCCAAAGCACTGACTGCCTGATCCGGGAAAAACTTCCCCTTGAAGAGCTCCTTGAAAGCCCTCCATGTCTGTCCTGGAGTGCCTACTCTCGGGTCCGTCTGATACCAGGTACGGGCAAGATCCTGCATCTGGCTGGCTGCTGTCTCTATCTGGAGTCCGGCTGGTATCTCCGCTAGTCGGAAGATCTCCTCAATGTGCTCAATCCAGTCATCAGCATAAAGAATCCCCTCTGTCCTCCAGAAGTCCCTGGGGTTCATCTTCTTGAAGTCCTGAATGCCCGGAATCCTCTGCTGTCGCGGCTGTCCCAATCCTCCCTGTGGCTGGACAGCCAACCTCTCCACCGTCGCTCTAGCCAGCTGATGGGCCTCATCTATGCCCCTGGTAAACTCCGCTGTCTGATGCTGCTGCTGGGCCTGCTGCGTCTCTAGAAAATGCTGGAAGTATGAAAATATCTGTGCAGCATCCACTAATCCAGATGGCATCGGCGGCTGGAACTGCGGCTGGTGCTGCTGAAACTATGGCTGACGAAACTGCGGGGAAGGCATGTCTGGGGTAGCTGGGATGGTCCCCCGAATAAGTAGAGGTGCACCCCCAAATGTGGCAGAAGCTCCCACATGAGCTGGAGTAAGGGAAGCTGCAGTCCCCGGGTCCTGGTGAGCTGGACGAGAGGTGGCAGACCTCTCAGTGGTGTCACCTGTACCGAGACGCTGCGATCGTGTCTCCACCATCCTGAAGACAGATCAACAAGAAAATCAATACGGAGAAGAAACGATATAGTCAAAGGGGACAGTTTATTTCAAAAGAAAGACAATATCAGCAAGAATTTAGATAGCAGGAATTTAGATAAGAGTTTTTTTCCTAATGTGATTGAGTACCTCGAAAATACATCCTTTTTCCTACTACAGGCTGTGGCGATACTCTAGTTCGAATACCACCACATAAACACGACCTGTATGGGCTACCACTAAAAACGTGTCACGACCCGCACCCTAGAGTAAGGGCACGAGACGTAGGTACGTCCAGCCTATGCCGCAGTGTCGGCGGTAGAACGCTGTCCAAGGTCAATCATCTAACAATATAAAGGTACCTGTACAGTTTATACTCTTCGAATGGAGGTGACATCACAATATACAGTCTCAATCACATCTAAGGTAGAAGAATGAAAGACAGATAGATAGATAGTAACTCAAAGAGAACAGTAGCATAGATGAAATAAGTGTAAGTGTCTAGGATACATAACATCCAGAATGTCAACTCATAATACAATAAGTCTAAGGGTCTATACATCTCAACATCTCAAAATACAACTCAGAATATGAGACAAAATACAAGTAGAAAAGATTGTCTAGACTAAACTGGTCTAGACTACTGGAGCAACATCCTCAGCTGCAGGTGGATCCTGCTGAGGGTCCTCAACACAAGTGTCATCTAGTCCTGCTCTATAATATGTAGTCACCCCTGCCCCATCCTCATCCTCTGTAATATTTTCAACAGGTCCAGTCAGGACAGGAACAAGCATAATACATCTCACACAGTTCATATCAGGTTAGGAAATACTATACAGGCAATAGAGTAAAATACAGGAAGTGCTGAAAGGAAATATACGCTGTAAAAGAGATAGCTGTAAAGGAAATATCTACTGTATATAGAGAACTGTAAGTGACTAGTGATGTAGAGTACAAGATAGGCATGTGAATGGCTAGAATTTATACATGATTACACTACTGAGTTTATACATGATTACACTACTTTGGAATTATTCACATGTCTACTTCTACTCCCCCGTTTCCCCAATCAATACACAAGGATCTAGACATGTTACGTTATTATACATTACTTCACATGAGGCTCATAAATGAGTATACGTGAAGTTATACATGAGGGCTCAGTGAACATGAGAGTACATGATCACATGAGTGCACATGCATGATGGAAGCATAGGAGTACATAATGAAAGTAAAACACACGTAACATGAAGTACCCGATGCTCCCGAGGGGGATAACATCTCATGTAAAGATCCATATAGTACCAATCCGTGTTACCAACGTGACAGCATCAAGTAAAGTAATCTAGAGCGAGAAAGTAAAGCCTGAACAAGTATGAAACGGTCAGAGAATGTACTCGCCTGCTGTATGAATGTCTGTAGAGAATATGCTGTCTGAGGAGAGGTGTCTGGCTCCTGTCAGAGCAACACAAGTCACAATGTATTCTAAATAGTAAAAATGAAGTTCACTATGCATACTACATGATTCTAGGTCAATCTGGTCAAAAGTCAACTCTTGGTCAACTCTGGCCAACTCTAAAGTCAAACTAGTCAAAGTTAGGTCAACCATAGTCAAACTAGTTAGGGTTTTAGTCAAACTAGTTAAACTAGTCATTTTAGGTCAATCCTAGTCAATTCTAGGTTAACTAGGTCAAATTTGACCTAAGGTTGACTTTGGTCAACCCTTAGTCAACAAGGGTCAACTAGTTAGTGTTTAAGTCATTAGGTCAATTAGGGTTAGCCCCTAATGCCATAGGCTAGATAACTTATAGGTTTCCAAATAAAACTATACCTAGAAAGTCACGTATATATATATCTATATATATATAGATATACACAATCTACCTACTACCTATATATCAATATATGAATACACTATATATATAATACAACTCACTCACATATATATACAATGACACTATATATGATCTATACAAATATATATATACATCATATATATATATATTTTTTATATATGATGTATATATATATATATATATATATATATATATATATATATATATATATATATATATATATATATATATATATATATAAAACATATATATAGAGAGAGAGTAAAATAGAGTGAGAGAGAGAGAGTGACTTAGAGTGAGGTGAGGACAGTAAGAGAGAGAGAGGGAATGCTGGACACAGCAAGGGGGGGTTTCCAGATTTCTGGAAACAGGAATTAGTCCCCCCCCCCCCACACACACAATACACCTATATACATATATATGTATATATATATACATAACTACATATATACACATATGTATATCCTCAATTCTCACCTACACACACACATATACATACACTACCTATACATACACTAAAAATATACATACACATGTATAAATCATAATAAAAATAGTTTTGAATTTCGATTATAAAAACTGGGAAAATATCCCAAATCTGGAAATATGGGACTGTGCATAGGTAAACTGGGTAAACCCAATTTCGTGTCCAAAACCCAACTAAGGTTCGAACCCAAGGGTTGGTAAGTGATGCCCCAAGTGTCCTCTAGTGTCCTAGGTGCCTGACACGACACCACGACACGATTGATATGTCTAAACTCTCAAAACCCAAATTGGGTAAACTAAGATACGCACACACGTACACAGCGTCGTGCACGTGTTCCACACTCTCGTGGACACACCACGAGACACGACACGTCTCGTGGTCATACACACGTGTAGCCCAGATATAGGGCTACACGACCCACACACTGATACGTGTCCACGACACTCCAGGACACGATACGAAGACCGTATCAGTCGTGAAAAATGTGACTGATACGCGCGTTCAGACCGCATCGTGCACGCGGTCGAGCACCTCGTGCTCGTGACACAGGACACGACACATCTCGTGCTCGTGTCCTCGTGTTCACCACATGATGGGCTACACGCTCGTGTCACCACGAGGTGCCCAAGTGTCGTGTCCGCACGACACGACACGTGCGAAGTTGGCCCTCGCGCACGTGTGCACAGTCAGTGCGTGTCCAGTGCGAGTGAGATTTCTTACTCGATACGACACGGCGCGACACAAAACTCTGGGGGCATGCTCGCAGACATTGCCCCTGTGTCTAAGTCAAATTTCACGTGTCCTAGTGCTCTGTACAGTGAGCACGAAGAGCGTGGTAGCAGGGCACGCGTGCGTGGCCTCGTACTGCGAGTTCGTATCCATTTTGGACACGGACACAGCACGAAAACGTGCTCAGTCAACTAGGGTTGTAACCTACAAGTCTAGGGCTACATGAATATGTAATTTGTTTTGCAAAAATACAAAAACCATTTCTTTGAGGCATTTCACCAAACAAGGTTTAATAGCCTAGGATACGTGTCCGATATGGACACCAAACCAACCCTAAATTTTACCAAACTTGACCCACAGTTAGGGTAGACCTATATACATGCATTTATGAAGAAAAAACAGAATATTAGCAAGGTTTATGGGTATTTACCTATTTGTGCAATTCCAAGGGAAAATCAATAAAGAGGGGGTGTGCTTCCTTCCACTTGGTGATGTCCAAAGCTCATAAAATCTGGATTGCTAGCCTCCCTTAGCACCCTTGATGTTGTAGGGTCCCAATGCAAAAGACTAGAGGTGATTTGGATCAAAAATGATCAAGTTGTGTAGGTTTGAAGGAAATGGGATTTTGTAGGATTAAAATTCATGTAAAATGTTCATGAATGATTTGATGAGGTTATATAGAATGGTGTGGCTGCTAGGGGGGTGTCCTTGGCCGGCCATGGCAAGGGGGGGTGTCCTTGACCTTCCTTCAAGGAGAAAGCAAAGACTTTGGTGCCAAGGTTGAGATATTTTGAGGATTTCATGGAAATATCTAATAAAGTAATCTAAGATATTTCCACCCATTGACTAAAAGTAATATCTATCCCCTTAGCATTCTAGGTTAGTAACTAATCTCTAGATTAGGGTAAGATAGGTTAGGGACTAATCATGGTACTTAACAACAATAAAAAATATTAAAAACACATAATTTCAAATAAAATCTAGTAAATAACCAAAATACCCTTTTAGGCTAAAATCACTAATTTGATGTTCTAAGCCTATGGCTAGGCTCACATGGTCATGGCAACTTGTAGGTTAAGGAATAACTAGGGTTTACACTAGGATTATACTAGTAAAATCACAAAGTCATAAGTCATGACTTAGAAAATAATTTTAATTACACTAATAATCACCAAAAATCATATCATGACTAAAACACCATTAATAAATAATAAAAATAATAAATTTTCAAAAATACTCCAATTTCAGAAAACAGGGTGTTACAAGTCTACCCTCCTAACAATAATTTCGTCCTCGAAATTTAAAGACGAAACTGAAACTGATGAGAAGGATAGAAAATCATACCTCAAGATACAAATAGATAAGAGTATCGCTCGCGCATCTCATCCTCCCGCTCCCAGGTGGACTCTCCTAGAGAATGATGCCTCCATGCGACATAAACCAATGGTATCGTCTGGTTCCTCAATGCCTTCTCCCGTCGATCCAAAATCTCAACAGGCTGCTCTGGATAACGAAGAGTAGGACCCACCTCGATCTCGGAATGATCAAGTACATGGCTAGGATCTGCCACGTACCGTCTCAACTGTGACACGTGAAATACGTTGTGGACTCCTACCAATGCTGGTGGTAAGTCTAGCCTGTAAGACACGTCACCGACTCTTCTGCTGATAACGAAAGGGCCGATGAAACGCGGGCTAAGCTTCCCACCTCCACCAAAATGTATCGTGCCACATATCGGAGATATCCTCAAGAATACCTGGTCTCCAACCTAATCACAAACAAGGTCTCAATTATGATAATCAAACATGGTTAACAAAACATAAACAAGACAACCTAATTCTAATCCTATCTGTAAGCTGTACCTCAAACTCCAAAGGTCTGCGGTGGCTGTCGGCCCAATGCCGATGTCTGTCCTGTGCCATGCGAAGCCGATCTCTGATGAGCTTCACCTTCTCTGCTGCATCCACAACCATCTCAGGCCCCAATAAAACTCGCTCCCCAATATCATCCCAAGACAAGGGTGTACGACATCTACGCCCGTACAGTGCCTCGAAAGGGGACATCTCAATGTTGGCCTGAAAGCTGTTGTTGTATGCAAACTCTACTAAGTGCAGGTGACTCTCCCAAGATCCTCCAAAGTCCAGGACACAAGTCCGCAACATGTCCTCCAGTGTCTGAATGGTCCGCTCTGACTGTCCGTCTGTCTGAGGGTGGTATACAGTACTAAACTTGAGCTGAGTGCCCAAGCTAATATGCAAGCTCCTCCAGAAATGTGAAGTAAAACGGTTATCCCGGTCCGATACAATGCTCACTGAAACTCCATGAAGTCTGACTATCTGCCTCATATACATCTCCGATAGCTTCTTGGTAGACAAACCCACTTTGAATGGCAAGAAGTAGGCCGATTTGGTCAACCTGTCGACGATGACCCAAATCGTGTCCTTCCCTCCTGGAGTACGTGGCAATCCCGAAACAAAGTCCATCATGATGTGCTCCCACTTCCACTCCGGAATGGGCAATAGCTGCAACAGTCCTCCTGGCCTATGCCTCTCTGCCTTGACCTGTTGGCAGATCAAACACCTGGCTACGAAGTGTGCTACCTCGCGCTTCATCCTACTCCACCATACATGCTCTCTCAGATCCCTATACATCTTGTTGGCTCCCGGATGTATCGAGTACTGAGAACGGTGGGCCTCCTGCATAACCTGCTCCCGAAAGTCTCCACTGGGCATACACAGTCTGGAACCGTGCCTGAATGTGCCATCCCCTGCAAGAGTGAACTCATCGTCCGCAAATCCTGCTATGACCTGCTCCCTGATGCATCGTAGAGAAATATCATCAAACTGAGCCGACTTGATCCTATCAATCAAGTCCGACTGAATCTGGAGGCCCCACATCTGCATCTGCACTCCCGACACGATCATCTCGATCCCAAGGCTCTCCAAGTCCGCTAACAAGTGACGATCCATCGTCAAACACATAGCTGTCGGATATCTGCTCAACGCATCGGCAACTACGTTGGCCTTTCCTGGGTGGTACTGCAGTAGAATATCAAAGTCCTTCATCAGCTCCAACCATCTGCGCTGCCTCATGTTGAGCTCCTTCTGCGTAAACACGTATTTCAAGCTCTTGTGGTCTGTAAATATCTCTACGCGCTCTCCATACAAATAGTGTTTCCACAGCTTTAGAGCAAAGATAACTGCCGCCAACTCCAAATCATGGGTAGGGTAGTTCTTCTCGTGGGGACGTAACTGCCTGGAAGCATAGGCAATCACCTTCCCATGCTGCTGCAAGACACAACCCAAACCCTTCCCCGAGGCGTCACAGTAGATAGTGAACCCGCCTGATCCTGATGGCAATGTCAGAATCGGGGCTGTCGTCAATCGCTTCTTCACCTCATTGAAAGCGGCCTGACACTCCTCTGACCAGAGAAACTCTGCGTCCTTCCGGGTCAGCCTAGACAACGGCTCTGCAACCCGGGAGAAATCTTGGACGAACCTCCTGTAGTAGCCTGCCAATCCTAGGAGGCTCCTGATCTCTGCCACTGACGTCGGTGCTGCCCAAGCCTCAACTGCTGATATCTTCCTTGGGTTGACTGAGATCCCATCTCCAGTCACCACATGACCCAGGAAGTCGACTCTGTCCAGGAAGAACTCGTACTTCGAGAGCTTGCCGTAAAGCTGCTCCTACCTGAGAGTCTCCAGGACCACTCTCAAGTGCTCCTCATGTTCCTCCTCTGTCTTCGAGTACACCAGGATGTCGTCGATGAACACCACCACGAACTTATCTAAGTACTGGTGGAATACCTTGTTCATCAAGTTTATGAATACCGCCGGGGCATTAATCAACCCAAACGGCATCACCATAAACTCGAACTGGCCGTACCGCGTCCTGAACGTCGTCTTCGAAATATCTTCCCTCTTTACCTTTATCTGGTGGTAGCCTGACCTCAGATCGATCTTCGAGAATACCCGAGCTCTGCTCAACTGATCGAAGAGATTGTCGATCCGCGGCAGTGGATATCTGTTCTTGATCGTCAGACTGTTGAGTGCCCTGTAGTCGATACACATCCGTACCGACCCATCCTTCTTAGGTACAAAGAGTACCGGTGCACCCTATGGTGAAGAACTAGAGCGGATGAAGCCCTTGTCCTGCAACTCATCCACCTGCTTCTTCAATTCTACCAACTCGCTGTTGTTCACTCGATAGACATGCTGAGAAATAGGTTCCGTACCTGGAACCAAGTCTATCGAAAACTCAACGTCTCTGTCTAGTGGAAGCCCAGGCAACTCCTCTGAAAATACGTCCATGAACTCAGCTATCAATGGATGTGGAGCTGGCTGCTCCTCAACTGAAGCTCCACAGAAAACTCGACTAGTCTGCTCTGCCTGCCGTCGGGAATATACAAACTCTGGCTCTTCTGGCGCTCTGAACAGAACTCTACCCCCGCGGCAATCTATGCTGGCGTGGTGCCTGCTCAACCAATCCATACCGAGCACAATATCGTAGTTCGGTAGTGGCATTACGAGCAAACACACATCCAACTCTCGGCCTCCCAAAACTACTCTCCGTCCCTTGCAAACATCACGAACGAGGATAATGCCACCCCCGGTCGTGATCTTGTAAGTCCTAGGCAACGATTCAGATATAACATGATGTCAAATCGTGAAAGATACTGATACAAAGCTATGGAAAGCCCCAGAATCGAACAATGCAAAAGCTGGAATAGAGTCGAGAAGAATAGAACCTGCTATCATCTCTCAAGTAACCTCAGCATCCTCTGCTGCCATGGCGTAGGCTCGCCCCTGCTGTCCACCCCTGGCCTGATGCTGGTGATGGGTGAACCTCTGCTGCTGAGTCGGCAAAGGTCCCTTCTGCTGCCCTGCCGGAGCCTTGGCTCTGCCTCCCTGAACTGGTCGTCCCGAAGACATGGGACACTCTCTCAGCTGGTGGTCTTCGGAACCACATAGTAGACACCTGCCAAGCCTCTTTCTGCAGTCATTCCATCCATGACCCTGCTTCTTGCAGAAAGTACAACTGACGACCTGCTGCCTGGGTGCCTACTGCAGGTGCCTCGGCTGCTGCTGCACCTGCTGGAACGGCCTCTGCTGCTGGAATGGCCTCTGCTGCTGGTGCTAAAAATGAGGCCTCTTGGCCTGCCCTCCACTGCTGCCAGCTTCCTGAGTGTCGCGGCCCCTCTTGAGCTTCAGCTCAAGATCATCCTCAGCCGCCATCGCTCCTGCTAGGATCTCCTCAAAAGTGGCGTTCCTGTCACTCTTGGTCAAGGACTTGACCTCCTTGACCAAGCCCTTCCTGAACCTCCTCGCCTTCGCTGTCTCGCTAAGGCCCTCCACGAATCTGCTCAATCGACAAAACTTACCAGAATACTCCTCTACAGTCTGGTTCCCCTGAACCAGGTTCTCGAACTGGGTCTCCAAAGCACCGACTGCCTGATCCGGGAAAAACTTCCCCTTGAAGAGCTCCTTGAAAGCTCTCCATGTCTGCCCTGGAGTGCCTACTCTCGGGTCCGTCTGATACCAGGTACGGGCAAGATCCTGCATCTGGCTGGCTGCTGCCTCTATCTGGAGTCCGGCTGGTATCTCCGCTAGTCGGAAGATCTCCTCAATGTGCTCAATCCAGTCATCAGCATAAAGAATTCCCTCTGTCCCCCAGAAGTCCCTGGGGTTCATCTTCTTGAAGTCCTGAATGCCCGGAATCCTCTGCTGTCGCGGCTGTCCCAATCCTCCCTGTGGCTGGACAGCCAACCTCTCCACCGTCGTTCTAGCCAGCTGATGGGCCTCATCTATACCCCTGGTAAACTCCGCTGTTTGACGCTGCTGCTGGGCCTGCTGCATCTCTAGGAAATGCTGGAAGTATGAAAACATCTGTGCAGCATCCACTAATCCAGATGGCATCGGCGGCTGGAACTGCGGCTGGTGCTGCTGAAATTGTGGCTGACGAAACTGCGGGGGAGGTATGTCTGGGGTAGCTGGGATGGTCCCCCGAATAAGTAGACGTGCACCCCCAAATGTGGCAGAAGCTCCCACATGAGCTGGAGTAAGGGGAGCTGCAGTCCCCGGGTCCTGGTGAGCTGGACGAGAGGTGGCAGACCTCTCAGTGGTGTCACCTGGACCGAGACACTGCGATCGTGTCTCCACCATTCTGAAGACAGATCAACAAGAAAATCAATATGAAGAAGAAACGATATAGTCAAAGGGGACAGTTTATTTTAAAAGAAAGACAATATCAGCAAGAATTTAGATAGCAGGAATTTAGATAAGAGTTTTTTCCTAATGTGATTGAGTACCTCGAAACTACATCCTATTTCCTACTGCAGGCTGTGGCGATACTCTAGTTCGAATACCACAACATAAACACGACCTGCATGGGCTACCACTAAAAATGTGTCACGACCCGCACCCTAGAGTAAGGGCACGAGACGTGGGTACGTCCAGCCTACGTCGCAGTGTCGGCGGTAGAACGCTGTCCTAGGTCAATCATCTAACAATATAAAGGTACCTGTACAGTTTATACTCTCCGAATGGAGGTGACATCACAATATACAGTCTCAATCACATCTAAGGTAGAAGAATGAAAGACAGATAGATAGTAACTCAAAGAGAACAGTAGCATAGATGAAATAAGTCTAAGTGTCTAGGATACATAACATCCAGAATGTCAACTCATAATACAATAAGTCTAAGGGTCTATACATCTCAACATCTCAAAATACAACTCAGAATGTGAGACAAAATACAAGTAGAAAAGACTGTCTAGACTAAACTGGTCTAGACGACTGGAGCAACATCCTCAGCTGCAGGTGGATCCTGCTGAGGGTCCTCAACACATGTGTCATCTAGTCCTGCTCCATAATATGTAGTCACCCCTGCCTCATCCTCATCCTCTGTAATATTTTCAACAGGTCCAGTCAGGACAGAAACGAGCACAATACATCTCACACAGTTCATATCAGGTTAGGAAATACTATACAGGCAATAGAGTAAAATACAGGAAGTGCTGAAAGAAAATATACGCTGTAAAAGAGGTAGCTGTAAAGGAAATATCTACTGTATATAGAGAACTGTAAGTGACTAGTGATGTAGAGTAAAAGATAGGCATGTGAATGGCTAGAATTTATACATGATTATACTACTGAGTTTATACATGATTACACTACTTTGGAATTATTCACATGTCTACTTCTACTCCCCCATTTCCCCAATCAATACCCAAGGATCTAGACAGGTTACGTTATTATACATTACTTTACATGAGGCTCATAAATGAGTATACGTAAAGTTATACATGAGGGCTCAGTGAACATGAGAGTACATGATCACATGAGTGCACATGCATGATGGAAGCATAGGAGTACATGATGAAAGTGAAACACACGTAACATGAAGTACCCGATGCTCCCGAGGGGGATAACATCTCATGTAAAGATCCATATAGTACCAATCCGTGTTACCAACGTGACAGCATCAAGTAAATTAATCTAGAGCGAGAAAGTAAAGCCTGAACAAGTATGAAACGGTCAGAGAATATACTCGCCTGCTGTATGAATGTCTGTAGAGAATATGCTGTCTGAGGAAAGGTGTCTGACTCCTGATCAGAGCAACACAAGTCACAATGTATTCTAAATAGTAAAAATAAAGTTCACTATGCATACTACATGATTCTAGGTCAATCTGGTCAAAAGTCAACTCTTGGTCAACTCTGGTCAACTCTAAAGTCAAACTAGTCAAAGTTAGGTCAACCATAGTCAAACTAGTTAGGGTTTTAGTCAAACTAGTTAAACTAGTCATTTTAGGTCAATCCTAGTCAATTCTAGGTTAACTAGGTCAAATTTGACCTAAGGTTGACTTTGGTCAACCCTTAGTCAACAAGTGTCAACTAGTTAGTGTTTAAGTCATTAGGTCATTTAGGGTTAGCCCCTAATGCCATAGGCTAGATAACTTATAGGTTTCCAAATAAAACTATACCTAGAAAGTCACGTATATATATATCTATATATATATATAGATATACACAATCTACCTACTACCTATATATCAATATATGAATACACTATATATATAATACAACTCACTCACATATATATACGATGACACTATATATGATCTATACAAATAAATATATACATCATATATATATATATATATAGACAAACCTATATATAAAACATATATATAGAGAGAGAGTAAAATAGAGTGAGAGAGAGAGTGACTTAGAGTGGGGTGAGAACAGTGAGAGAGAGAGGGAATGCTGGACACAGCAAGGGGGGGTTTCCAGATTTCTGGAAATAGGAATTAGTCCCCCCCCCCACACACACAATACACCTATATACATATATATGTATATATATACATAACTACATATATACACATATGTATATCCTCAATTCACACCTACACACACACATATACATACACTACCTATACATACACTGAAAATATACATATACATGTATAAATCATAATAAAAATAGTTTTGAATTTCGATTTTAAAAACTGGGAAAATATCCCAAATCTGGAAATATGGGACTGTGCATAGGTAAACTGGGTAAACCCAATTTCGTGTCCAAAACCCAACTAAGGTTCGAACCTAAGGGTTGGTAAGTGATGCCCCAAGTGTCCTCTAGTGTCCTAGGTGCCTGACACGACACCATGACACGATTGATGTGTCTAAACTCTCAAAACCCAAATCGGGTAAACTAAGATACGCACACACGTACACAGCATCGTGCACGTGTTCCACACTCTCGTGGACACACCACGAGATACGACACGTCTCGTGGTCATACACACGTATAGCCCACATATAGGGCTACACGACCCACACACTGATACGTGTCCACGACACTCCAGGACACGATACGAAGACCGTATCAGTCGTGAAAAATGCGACTGATACGCGCGTTCAGACCGCGTCGTACACGCGGTCGAGCGCCTCGTGCTCGTGACACAGGATACGACACATCTCGTGCTCGTGTCCTCGTGTTCACCACATGATGGGCTACACGCTCGTGTCACCACGAGGTGCCCAAGTGTCGTGTCCGTACGACACGACACACGCGAAGTTGGCCCCCGCGTGCGTGTGCACAGTCAATGCGTGTCCAGTGTGAGTGAGATTTCTCACTCGACACGACACGGTACGACAAGAAACTCTGGGGGCATGCTCGTAGACATTGCCCCCGTGTCCAAGTCAAATTTCACGTGTCCTAGTGCTCTGTGCAGTGAGCACGAAGAGCGTGGTAGCAGGACACGCGCGCGTGGCCTCGTGCTGCGAGTTCGTGTCCATTTTGGACACGGACACAGCACGAAAACGTGCTAAGTCAACTAGGGTTGTAACCTACAAGTCTAGGGCTATATGAATATGTAATTTGTTTTGCAAAAACACAAAAACCATTTCTTTGAGGTATTTCACCAAACAAGGTTTAATAGCTTAGGATACGTGTCCGATACGGACACCAAACCAACCCTAAATTTTACCAAACTTTACCCACAGTTAGGGTAGACCTATATGCATGCATTTATGAAGAAAAAACAGAATATTAGCAAGGTTTATGGGTATTTACCTATTTGTGCAATTCCAAGGGAAAATCAATAAAGAGGGGGTGTGTTTCATTCCACTTGGTGATGTCCAAAGCTCATGAAATCTGGATTGCTAGCCTCCCTTAGCACCCTTGATGTTGTAGGGTCCCAATGCAAAAGACTAGAGGTGATTTGGATCAAAAATGATCAAGTTGTGTAGGTTTGAAGGAAATGGGATTTTGTAGGATTAAAATTCATGTAAAATGTTCATGAATGATTTGATGAGGTTATATAGAATGGTGTGGCTGCTAGGGGGGTGTCCTTGGCCGGCCATGGCAAGGGGGGTGGTGTCCTTGACCTTCCTTCAAGGAGAAAGCAAAGACTTTGGCGCCAAGGTTGAGATATTTTTGAGGATTTCATGGAAATATCTAATAAAGTAATCTAAGATATTTCCACCCATTGACTAAAAGTAATATCTATCCCCTTAGCATTCTAGGTTAGTAACTAATCTCTAGATTAGGGTAAGATAGGTTAGGGACTAATCATGGTACTTAACAACAATAAAAAAATATTAAAAACACATAATTCCAAATAAAATCTAGTAAATTACCAAAATACCCTTTTAGGCTAAAATCACTAATTTGATGTTCTAAGCCTATGGCTAGGCTCACATGGTCATGGCAACTTCTAGGTTAAGGAATAACTAGGGTTTACACTAGGGTTATACTAGTAAAATCACAAAGTCATAAGTCATGACTTAGAAAATAATTTTAATTACACTAATAATCACCAAAAATCATATCATGACTAAAACACCATTAATAAATAATAAAAATAATAAATTTTCAAAAATACCCCAATTTCAGAAAATAGGGTGTTACATTATTAGTCATTGGTGATGGATTTACTAAAGAAGAGTAAAAATCTAACAATCGGCCTAGTCCCTGAAGATTAATGGAGATAGGAAAAAGCTATTTCTTTGGAGACTGTAGAATTGTAATCATGGACTACATCTCCTTAGCTATTCTCTAGAATGGCTAGGAAGCAACGTAAGCAATACAATCTAACTAAGTTACACACATAGGAAATATTTTGAATAAAAATTGGTCCTATGTTGTGACGAGTCATGATGTTTCGATGTTCTCAGTGTTCTAGTTATTTCTAATCAGGTTTCCTAAATTTGTTTGATCGGACCTGCATGGGCCACTACTAAAAATATGTCACAATCCGATCTCAAAATTCTGGGTCCAGTCGAATCATGTCCAGCCTGCATCATTGTGAAACGACGACAGTAAGTTGCTTCAATTAGTAGTAACTCAAGCACAACATTCTAAATACGGGAAATTAAAAACTTTTATTTCATAACTCAAACACAATATCGGAACAACTTAAGTTGTACTAAGGTTTAAAGCTTTAAATACAATGCTGACTAGACTACTAAGTACTCGGCTTAGGTGCCTCCTGGTTTGGTTCAGCTATCTCCTCATAATTCATTTCGGGTCTGTAGTAGGTACTAAAAGTGAGCCCATCATCATTGCAATCACCTAAAAATGTTGGTCTCCAGTCAGGAGAGTAGTAAGAACATATATATCCCTTCCAGCATTTTAATGAATAATTAAAAGAGACAAGAAGCAATTTTATAACATAATTTATTTTCTAATAATAACAAAAAAGTAGTGATGCAATAAATCTCTGGAAATAAAAATGATGTAATCTAACTAACAATAGTGTTTTGAGCGTGTAACATTCTGTGGCCGACTGGGGAGAGAGACAGTATGTGTTCTAGTGAACAAGGTCCGGCTTCAGCCAAAGTGGGTTGGGCTTCCGTTATCCACAGTGAGGCAGTAGGGGGCTTTGACCATAGGTGTTAACACTACTCCCCAATCCGAGTCAATGAGTCAATGAGTCAGTCAAGCAATCAGTTGGGTCCGAATAGGATCCCGTGGATTAAGTATCGATACAATGATTCTACGATGTAATGATTTTAATTATTAACTAAAACACAAGTATGAATACATATGAACTTGTCTTGGTTTCCGATGATGTAGGTGGAGACTGGAAATACGACACCAGACTTTGGTCTTGAACCCTACATTAGTGAAACATGTCTTAGTTCCAATATAACCATTTCTACGGTGTTCTAGTTGCAATCTCTAATACTGGTCCTAGTCAATTTTATTGTTTAACCTATTAGTCTAACGAACAATCAACTCTAACGCTACATTATATTATTTGTAAATTTGTATAAAAGAAGTCCAATTGCATTTATTTTGGAAGGAGTAGACATCTCGATTTATTCGAAAATCTTCATATTTTATATTGTATATATATAAAACTCTATTTTTTTTATTTAATGATAAAACGTGATATTGTTAATGTAAATATAAAATGGTATTTTCAATGCATTCTAATTTATGCTAGAAAACCTTTTTTTTTTTTTAGAAAATAACATTTCCAATTTCATTTGTAGCTAAACTAACGTACGATATTATCAACATAAAATACATAAAATACAAAAAGGGCTACGCTACTCCTAAGCTACGCAATACAAGGCTCATAGAAAAAAAAGAAAAATGGGCTTATGCCCTTTACAACATATTTTACATAAAAATAAAATAAAAATCCTAAACTACGCTGCGGCGATCTTCTAAGCCGGGAATGGTCTAGTCCGAAAGCACGAGTGCCCTGCACATAAAATATAGAATGCCAAGTAACAAGTTTTAAAAATCTAAAATAAACTAAAGTCGCAAGGCAGGGTCAACCAGAGTCTCAAACTTGGTCACGCAGTCATACGTTGCCAATAGCTCATACCTCAACATCCGGGAATACCCAGTAGCGTTTGCATTTCGATAATGGCTCATTCGACCATTTCGGTCGTCGCCATAGTAGATATGATAAAGTCTCAATTATGCCAAACATAAATAAACCAAATAAAAGTATAACATGTAAAGTATACAATTTTTGTAATATATATATATATATATATATATATATATATATATATATATATATATATATATATATATATATATATATATATATATAAATACGTCATAATATTAAGAGTATAATTAAAATATAATTCTCTTCTTAAATCATATATATTTATATACATTATAAAAATCATACATTTATGTTAACAAAACTAAACTTATAGGACTACTTTATATAACAAACTACAATACCAAATCATTTATCAAAACTAAATAACCAAATTATATAACAAGCCTTACAATGCCAAATCAAACCGACACAATTTCTAATCCATCCCAAAAATTCACCGAAACAACCCCAAGTCCGAAATTGGACTATAGAACCCAAACAAAGGAACTAAATAATTCTAACAACTTCACAAAAATTAATTTCCTGAAGCCAAGCCAACTTCACAGAATAACTCTCGAACAGAACCAAGACCCGAGTCCGAAATCGGACTACAACCCAAATTCCAACAAAAAAATCAACCCATAAATATTCGTCTGAATCCATAGCATATATATATGTGCCCGATCCCGACACAGCAACACAATTTCGATCCGGAACCAAAAAATGATCCGAGGATCGTCTCAAGTATCCACACACGCAAGCAACGAAATAGAATCATCGAATCCCGAAGGGGATCGAGGCCACGTCATCATAGACTATGATGGGGAGGGACGAACTACTCTGTTAGGAATTATATTGAAAGATTGATGACAAAATTCGAAGGGTGGCCTCGGACTCGGATCGTGCGTCGTCACTGGCTCGAAGCCTCGAGAACGCGTATAGACAGAAACGCAACGGCCACGGGCATGTTTACAAAAACAAAAAAAATTATTACAAACTTTAAAAGAATCTTACACGAGTACAATAAATTTCAGGGAAGTACAATTGTAGGAGTGCGGTCTGATTGACGACCGCTTTGTCCCTTTGACGAGGCAATTGTGGATGGAAGCAAGTTTGTCACTTTGTCTCGGAGCTTCTTTTGACGAGGAATCTTTTGTATGGCTCGGCCGTGAAGAAGTATCGACAGAACTTCGACTTCGATTAACAGTTGAAGAACTTGCTCTTGAGGATTGATAATTACATAATATGGAAGTGTGATGAGTGCTCGAACTATACCCCTCCTCTTTGTCCCTGTACGTTGGGGGAGTGAGACTCTATTTATAGAGCAAAAGAATAACTGCTTGGCATTATTCAAAATAGGCGCATGATCATGGGCGAGTGATGCGCACGTTCTTCGAAAAGCTCAAAGTAGTACGCCATGTTCAGTATGTATGGCAGCTTAACATGCCATGTAGATTTGCAGACATCATCAGAAAAACTGGTATTTGAGAAAATAGGCTCCCAAGATAATTGGCACCTAAAATCTGAGCGCCTAATAGTAACAGACGCCTAAGTAAACAGAGCGCCTCTAAAAGATAGGCGTCTAAATGAACAGAAAGCCTAAGAGAACAGAGCTCCTAAAAATAATGAGCGCCTAAGAGAGTTAGGCGCCTAAGAGATAATGGACACCTAAGAGAGACAGATATTTGAGTGTCTACAAGACCCCCTTCAAAGTTTTCAAACTTGGGCGCCCAAACGTTTGAAATACTTTGAATGACAGCGCACATTAAATGAAATAAAATCCACCCAGAATCCCAAGAGATTTTGTCGTTCTGATTTGTGTGAAATTGCCTTGAAAACCCAACTGGCACCTAAGCCACTCGAGTGCCTATAAATAGGCTAAAGGAGAGAGAGAAATACATTACAGAATTAAAGGCACGCATCCTGGCCCTTAGTAACCCACCATGATGCCTTATATCTCTCCTTTGCTTTTTCATCGCTTTTTGTTTATTCCATGAAATGTAAGGAACTTATAAATTCCATGGATTGTGAATAAACATTGCTTTTGTTTTATTCTGAGAATGCATTTGGTAGTAATGTACACATGACACATTCTTTTGAAGAAAAACATCAACTATCATATCTATTCAGAAGTAGTAAGGACATAACAGATAACGATGATATTGTCTTTGTTGTGACTATTTTACCAGAGGTATATATACGTGACAAATGGATATGGCTGAATGATAGAATTCAGAGGTAAAGAGGACGTGATTCTTCATTCACAGATGATTTTTGATCCATTGAGGCTCAAGAACGAGATATGAAAATATGTTCAAAGGTAAATGGACGTGACATATCTCAAGAAACCAGGTCTGTTCAGAGGTGATGAGGACATGACAAACACCGATTTTGAGAAATTATTATCTATGGTTCTATTTACAGAATAGTAAATAAAGATAATAATTCAAAGATTTGAATCATGTACAATATTGATATCTCATACATTTTTCAAACATAGTATTTTTTTAAAAAATTTCCATTAATAGGCATCATGGCCACTCGACCGTCCATCTCGGTCAATTGATAAGATCCGTTTGAGAAAACTTTGCTTACAACATATGGAACTTCCCACTTTGCTTCAAATTTGCCCTTACTCATATGCATCATAGTCATAGGATGTCTGATAGTAAAGACTAATTTGTCTTTTTGGAATGCTCATACTTTGACCTTTCAGTTGAAAGCTTTAGAGAATCGAGCTTGATATAGTTGAATATGCTGTTAAGCTAGTAACCATTTCTCGTCCAGCGCTTCAAGCTCCTAAAGTTGAAGACGATCATTGTTCTCGGTCGTGAGTTCGTTGGCAATTACAATTCTTAGGGATGGAATTTGAATTTCCAATGGTAACACGGTTTCATACCCGTACACCAAGAAAAAAGGTATACAACCGGTCGGAGTACGTACGGTAGTGCGATAAGCCTATAGACATTCTCCGAGCTTCTCACTCCTGTTACGTTTGTTAGTAGAAACAAACTTTTTAAGAAGTTTAATGAGGGTCTTGCTGAATGCCTCAGCCAATCCATTAGCTGTAGGATTATAGGCCGTAGAAGCGACATTGTCGATTCTGTTGTCGTCGCAGAACCGAGTAAACTTCTAACTGATGAACTGTGGTCCATTATCATGAATGATTCTCAAAGGGACATCGAATCTGTATATTGCATGATGTTTGATGAAGTTGATGACGCTGCTGGTCTTAACTTCGGCCAAAGGTTTAGCTTCAGCCCACTTCGAGAAGTAATCGGTTATAGCCAGTATAAACCGATGTCCTCTATATTATGGTGGATTGATTGACCAATGACATCCATGCCCCAAGCTTCAAAGTACCATGATGCAGCAGTCGAGTGAAGAAATTTTGACGGTTGATGAATAAAGTCTGCATGGATTTGACAAGCTCGACACTTTCTTGTATGCTCAATGGCATCTGATACCATAGTGGGCCAGTAGTAGCCCATACGTCGAATACGATCTTGTAGCTTAGGATCGGACTGATGTGCTCCACAAACACCATCGTGAGCCTCACGGAGTATTTGTTTTACTTTATCTTCCGCCAGACAACGTAGGAGTAGACCATCAAATATTTACCAATAGAGAGTCTTGGTGGTATGATTGTAATAGAATCGGAGCGATCGCCAATGGATAGTTGTAGCTTCTTTAGGATCTTCAAGTAAGATGTCATATACCACCAAGTCAATAAAAGGAGCTCTCCAGTCTTCACTGATGACATTGATTTCTGTTGAATTGCTTAATTCATTGTTGGAATTATTCTCGATACAAAGTAATTCTCTGTTAGTGAAAACAACCATATGTTGTCTTCCGACTGGAACTGCTAATACTGCAACAAGATTAGCTAGTGCATCAGCTTCTATATTGCTTGCTCGCCGTATATGCTCAATGAAAAAGCCTTTGAATGATGTAGCCATTCTAACTGCTGCGTCGTGATATGGGACAAGATCCTAATGTCGAACTTCATACGATCCTCTGACCTAATTGGCAATCAGTTTAGAGTCTCCGTAAACCTTAAGATATTTAATATCCAACTGTTTAGCTAGTTGGGGACCAATTAGCAAAGCATTATACTCTGCCACGTTGTTGGAGCATGATTCTTCTAGAGAATAAGATCTTTGAATAGCCAATCCATCGGGTGATATGAGGACAATTCCGACTCCAGACGATGGTGCCTTTGGGTCCGATTCTGGATGCTCCATCAAAGAATAGACGCAAAGTAGGAAATTCTTCATAAATCATGTTAGATTCCAGGTTTCGTCATGAATTTCATCACAGAGTTTAGAGGTCTCAAAAATTGGATGAGCCACAAGGAAGTCAGCGAGTGCTTGACCCTTAACAGACTTTTAGGGAACGTCTCATACTGTGCTAATAATATGGTCCATGTAGCGAGTCTGGAATTGAGCATACTGGGCTTCCTCTTCAAAACCCGAAAAGGGTTGACTCGGGAGATGAAATTAATGATTTGGCCTGTGATATAATGTCGTATCTTTTGAACAGCGAACATCAAGGCTCAACATTCTTTTTCTATCGAAGTATAACGATGTTCAGCTTCGATCATCATGCGGCTGAGATAATAGATAGCCTACGTATGACCCTCTTTATTCTTCTAGGCTAGTAATGCACCCAATGAATGATCCATTGCTCGAACATACATCAGAAATGGTATTCCTGAGACTGGAAGCACTAGAACTGGAGGGTTCATCAAGTACTGCTTTATGTCTTTAAATACTTGCTGGCATTCTTCAGTCCAAATGAAAGACACACCTTTCTTCATGAGTTGAGTGAACGGTTTACATCGTCCAGAGAGATTTGAGATGAATCTCCTGATGTAGGCAAGTCATCCCTAGAATTTTTGTAGCTTTTTTAAGTTGCGTGGATGACACATCTCTTTAATGGCTTTGATTTTCTCAGGGTCAACGTGTATACCTTTAGAGGTAATAACGAATCCAAAAAATTTGCCACTAGAGACTCCAAGGAATGACTTGGTGGGATTTGTCTTGAGTTGATGTTGGCGCATTAGATCGAAGATAGTTCTCAAGTCTTGGATATGGTCTTCCTTTAGACGACTTTTGACAATAATATCATCGATATATCATTCAACTGTCTTCCGTAAATAATCACAGAAGATAGTACTCATAGTCCACTGATAAGTTGCACCAGTATTTTTTAAGACCGAATGGCATGACAGTGTAGCAATAGACTCCTAGAGGAGTACGGAAAGTTGTATGTTTCTCATCTTCTAGATGCATCTTGATTTGATTGTATCCTGAGAATCCATCCATAAACAATATTCGTTTGAATCCGCAAGTATTGTCGATCATGACATCAGTGATCGGAAGAGAAAACTCATCTTTGGGACAAGCATCGTTGAGGTCTCTAAAGTTAATGCAGACTCTGATCTTCCCCATTTTTTTATAACTGGGACAACATTGGTGACCCAATCGGGATGTTGTTCTTCTCTAACAAATCCACAAGCGATACGTTTCCTAACTTCTCTCTATGGCATTCATCATGTCATGTTTGAATCGACGTTGTTGTTGTTTTACTGGCCTTGCATTAGGTCGAATGTTGAGTCTATGGGTAGTGATCTGAGGATCCAATCCTGGCATATCTTCATAACTCCAAGCGAAGACATCAATATATTCCCGGATAAGTTGAATTAGTTCTTATTTATCCGCCTCTGGGAGGCTTTTGCGGATAAAGATTGGCCTAGGCGAACCTTCTATAGGACCGTTGAGCACCTCTAGAGGGGGATGAATAGAGTGTGTGCGTGTACAGTGAAAAATAATCACCAATTAAAAATATTAAGCAGTTATATATTATGGCAGATAAAAGATGGTAAATAAAATGCGGTAAAGTAAGTGTCAAGAATTCAAACTCAGCAAACACCAAGATGTATACTAGTTTTCCTCTCAGAGGACTAGTCCAGTCGCGAGTACTCTTGGTCGCTGTTGATCCACTATGGCACAAGCTTTAATTGAGCTCTTGCAACTTTTACAACACCGTGCTTGGTGACAAGTCCACGACCGACTTTACAACACCGTGCTTGGTGACGAGCGAACGACTGGCTCTAGAAGGCAATTGGAAAACTAGAATGTTTTTTGAATACAGCCTCCGATATAACTCTTCAACATCAAACTCTAGATTAAACAGAAACTGTACTGGCTTGGCTAAGAGTCGTAAAGGCTTAGTTATGAAAGTAAAAAGCTCATAATACTTTAGATAGAGAAGAGAAGAGATATAAATGATTGAAATGAATGGTAATCTCAATTCTATTTATAGTGTTTTTGGGGGACCGAACTCGGGCAGAGTTTGGATGCTAGAATTTTGCATACGAACGTTGGATGCATATTTGGTTGGAACTGTATTTCAAATTTACCAAGACCGAACTCGGGCCGAACTCGGACCGAACTCGGTCAGAGTTCTGTCAGAGTTCTACTGGGTCAGAACAGTAAGGAATGGGCCAAATTTGCATAGGCTTTGGGCTTTTTGGAATTGTGGATTTTTGGGATACGTAGGTAGGCTTATTTTTGTTTGTGGACTGAAAAAACCTAAACCAGTACCGATCCGACCAATCTCATATTTTTTTTTTACTCAATAAAAGAAAAAATACAGAATAAATATGAAAACTAATAGCCCATTTGATGACGTCTTTCTCATGTTGAGCAGACTCATTTTTCCTTGACGACAATCGTCCAAAGATAAACAGATCTGGAAATCTGAATACCTTTCGGGGGCTTCGCCCCCGAACCCCTGGGGGGCGCTGTCACGCCCCGCTCCCGTAGGAGCGATCGTCCTCACTAAGGCGTGATGCCGCACGAGCCTAGATTTCGCTCGTGCAAGGCGTGTTCCATAACGGCCGATTTCAGCGGCTGCGACGGGATCGTCGCACAGAAGTCCCATGCAGAGACATTGAATAATAGCAGCAGAAATTAAGAACAAACACAAGTTATTCAAAGAAGCTCTTTATTGATATTGAAACATAGGTTACACAATAGGGCGCAAGGCCAAGATTACAAGTCTCTCAAGCTCACTCATCTCACATTACAAGTCACTCAGCTCTCTCCCATCTCTCAATACAAGTCTTGACTCCAGCGGAAGCTTTAGAAGGCGATGTCCATACATTATGTTCCGTATAAGTCTTTACTCCATGCGGCCGCATGCTTCGAATCGCCAAGGAACTCCGTGCTTTGACGCATCCAAGCGAGCTCCGTGCCACGAGATTCTACCTGTGACTGCACATGAAAACTATGTGGGTGTCAGTACTCAACTGTACTGGTGGAATGAGCTCCTCGCCTACCCATACAAACCCAACACGTTTGATTTACTTTGTGCAACATAGTCACTTCGTATCAATTGTCTTTCTACTCTTGCCTTAGGATCAGTTTTAGAACCGACGCCTCAAGACCCTTCTCGTGCCAACAACGTTAACCTATTGAGTCTTGTTTGTCTTATGGCTTAAAATCAGAGACGCAACTACGCGATGAGGCTTCATTTCCGTGTGACCGTGCTTCAAATCCTTTGTGCCGTGCCTCGTAACTATGTGCGACTCAACCATATTGCCGCCTCGCGGCCCTTGCTACTTTGATCACCAACTGACCCAATCAAGACTTGTGCATCTTAGTGTCACTCAAACAACTTTGGCTTGCGGCAGTTTCCTCACTTAAACTCAACCAACTCAACATTAACGATACAACTTATATGCCGACAACATAAGAATCGACGCTACATCTCGTGCCGAAGCACGTCGCCTTCGTTGCAGCCAAATCTTAGGCCCAACATTTTGTGTTCCAACTGTACACACACATTCAACTCAACTTCCTTGATATACTATACTCAATACTCGACTCAATCCAAAGGCATACACGCGGATCGCCGCCCATGTCGACTCATCTATATGAACTAGTCACTAGGGCCCAGCCCTATAATGGACTCCTTTTGAGCTTTTGATTAGACGGATGCTCCTTGCCAGCACGAGTAGCTAGCTCCGCTACAAGTCCCCACCTAACCCGTGCGGTCATCCAGCACAGCTACAAATGTCTCCATCGCAACGGTTCCCCTGGGCCACCGGGGTCGCCGTTGGAGAAACAGATTTATTTTACCTTGTACAAGTCGTCCAATGACCATGCAAGACTCGACTCAAACTGACGTCTCAAACAGTTAAAGCTACTTCTAGTGTTACCATCTCATTCAGGGCTAAGTTCAACACGTCTCACATCTGAGATCTTGCCTCGACGACACGTAGTCGCGAGCATTCTTCTTTCTTGCCTCAACGACCCAGTCGTGAGCATCCTTTCTTTCTTGCCCTATCATTTTACTCACTCAAGAACAACTATCGAAATACTTTCCAAACTCAATGACTCAACTGTGGCCCGTGCCTTAAAATACTAAATCTCTGCCATCGTGTCTCAAAACTAACTTGAAACTCTATGTGACACGACCGCCCAAGTCATACACTATATGACGGACCTTACGATCGTGAGACTATGTGGTTATATCCGGCCGTAGAACTCATAGGGCCGTGCTTGGGATGACTTAGGTCGACTGCCATCACCTTGCCTAACTTCACCAAGCCTACAACTTAACTCAAGGGACGAGCAAAGGCTATGCCAAGCCTTGCATCATGGAAGCGTGCATGCTTTATCGAGCATTTTACGCGGGCGACACCTATGACTTAGGCTACGTTCATACTTCGCCTACTCAACCAACTTTCCTTCTCCTAAGCCAAGGGACGAAGGATCGAGTGTCATTTTTCAAAGTATGCCGTGCACCAACTCTAAGCCGACCGTTGGACCTTTCCATATTCTAACTCAATTCGACCCGTCAGAATTATTTTCTTTAGCTATGTGGATTCATCTCTTTTATTTTTAAGCATACTTGTGCAAGTTGAAAACATGTGATTTATTATGTGAAGGCTAAGATGAGGCAAGTTCACCGAAACTACCCCACCTGAGCGAGCGGTCGCCTCGACCGAGCGATGTCTCCGAGTAGCCGTTGCAAGGCTAAGTCCGAACGTCGTCGGCATTTCGATTCCTCCGATTGACTGAGCGGGACGGGGCACTACAGGCGCTACCCCCTCGACCCCCGTCCACTGCCGGGCAGCGGAACCCTCAATGCGAGGCCCCGGATAGGTCATTATGCAGTTTAGAGAAATCTTCTTGTATTATGCCATCTTTGGCCCATCAATAATTCTTCGTTGTATATGTCCTGGTTTGATCATGCTTACTGCTTTTCTGCAAGTACATGTTAGACGAAACAAAATAATATGATGCAGTATGATACAAACATAGCAATATGATATAGACCATTTAGGATAATACAAAGTTTATAGGACAATGCTAAGTTTAAGTAGCAACATGATAGTGATTACATGAATATTAGTGAGATCACTAGTTAAACTTAATTGATTAGCCATATTCAAAAACATGATATAATCATTGGGCTAACAATCTCCCCATTTTTGATTATGGCAAATCGGTTAAGTTAAAGATAGATACAATAGATGCATATATCACTAATAAACACATATTAGTAAAAAATTCTTTGCTAACTTAAACTTATTTCTCCCCCTTTGACATGATCAAAAAATAAGCTCCTCTGTAATAAGCTATAAAATAAAATCAATCATCAAAGAAGGAAGGCAGAAATAATCATGAACAACGATCATGGCAGAAATTGGAAACAAACCATTCAAAACACAGTCTAAGAAAGAATATAACTATAGTTTTGAAGGATACCAATATAGTAGAAATCAATCATTGGTCATAAATAATCCATGAGAGAAAAAATTCATAGATCTAGTATAACAATATAAAAAACCAAATATAAAATATTTAGAAGATATAATAAGACTTTTAACAGTGATAAAAAATATGATTCACACTTTGCCCATATAAAATAGTGAATCACTTCTATAAAGAATATAATCATTGAAAAGAAATCAAAGCAGATATACTAGAATCTATACAAAATCTATACCAAAGTTCATGCATTTGAACTCAATTACCTTAACATGTATAAGAATATTTATTAGATAAACAAGAAGGTAATGGAGACAAAATATTTAAGAAGGAAAAATTCAGTCGACTTGAATGCTCCCCCGCAAAGTATGTTCAGTCTAAATAAGATAATCATGAACTTTGAGATAAAATCTCAATAAGAAAAGCCAAATCAATTTAAACTCAAGGAATCATCAAGACTAAATATATTTGGCAAGATAATTTTAAAAAAACTCCTAAAATGAGAGAATCAAGAAGAAATAATAATAATCATATATTCTCTCATAAAAATATCATGAACGCAATCGATAAGAATTAAAAAAATAGACAGTAGGTCAATGATTGAACTAGGTATACCACATATTAAGAGTGTAAATAAATTGAAACAATCGATTTGCTCCCCCTTAAAATATGCGTATCTAGTTCAAAAATAATTTATATGCAAAAATAGATAAAATAAATAATCACACGATCTAAGAAATATCCAAGATATGCATCTTTCTTTCGTTTGATTAAATGCATACAAAGTTCCAAACTTGAAACAAATATCATCTTTAGGCAAGTAAAAAAAAAATCCAATAAATAAATGTTTAATGATGAACTAACAAAATATGTCTACAGTAATAAAAAAATTCAAGACAGTAAATTTTTTTTGAAAATTGCCTTAATAATGGTATTCGAATAACGGACAGATTAAAAAAATTTAGAAGACATTTGAAATACGGAATTCACTATAAAAAAGTTGTCCTAGTGAATGTTCGAATGCGTCCGTTTAGTCCTCAGACTCACAACTGATGATTCAAAACTTTTGTATCACGAAAATAGCTTTAATAAAAGATCCAAAGTCCATTTTAAGTAAATAAAAACAATACTAGATAAATGTCCAGAATAAATAGTATTCTAGATATATAGCATGTTAAGGGAATAATTGATTTGAAATAATTAACTGCTCCCAATTTTCATGGCTATATCCAAAATTAATAAATTTAAATTCCAGAGAAATATTTCCAAAAGTAGGAAACTACTCATCAAAATATTAGGTCTTCTTATCAAGGTTCATTTCTTCCCTTTTAAAACCTAAGCACGGTATCAACCGTAGGCTTAAAGAAAAGAAACGTTTTGAGAGAGAGAAATTAAACTAACTTCTCCCCAACAAAGAATTACTACTATAGGCAGTTAGTAACTTGAATAAGAAGATAATAATAAAATCTTAAAAAATATCATGAATACGAAAAATAATCATCTTTAGACAAAAGAGATAATGTGCATTAAATGAACACTTATAATGAAACAATCAAAAAGATATTTCAATTTAGCATATATAAACTAAAATACAATGAATAATCATATAAGTCAAAAGATGACATAACTTGATCTATGCAATAAAATCTCATAATAGAAAAGTTAGATCAACACATGTTACCTTTTGTGAAAAATATAAAAGATAATATTGTCCATCAAAATGAAAGTCCAAATCTAAAGATGAAATCCATCTCTCTTTGCTTAGAGTTGAGATCAATCCAAGATTGTAGATCATTTTAGAGAACACAAAAATAAGTGCATCTGCTGAAATCGAAAGATCTCAAACAACAACAAAAGAATTAAATCATTTGTAGCTATAAACATAAGATGTATCCATTACTTGTATCCTTATATGTGCTACAAAATCATTGGATAACAATATAAAGCACTTATAAATCAAAATATAGGGCCTAGTTATGCTGATGTATTCTGGAACCTAGGGGACTGGGTTCAGTGCCATGGATCCAGAACTACATAATTGTTGCAAGTAGACCTTAATAAATCTTAAGTCTATAAAGTATTGATCTCTTTGGGTTAGCTATAGGAGCCGATTCCCAGCTAGCGGTGGTCCGAAGACTAGTACACCATGTCGCTTCAGGCTATTTACACATGTATGACAGAAGGACCCTTTTGGCTTGTAACTAAAATGATCTCTACTTTTAAGAATTTAGATTTAAAATAATATATACAGTATCATCAATCAGCATCAAAATCCAGAATTTCTAAATATAAGATAAGTAAATTCCCAAAGAATGAACAAGGAATGATCATCAAGATTAAGATACTAAAAACTAGTTTTTAAAAAGTTTTTATAGTGCACTATAGAGATAAATATATAGTATAAGTGTGTCATGACCCGCACCCAAAGTAGGGGCACGAGCACGTGGGTACGTCCAGCCTACACCGCAGAATCGGCGGTAGAACGTTGTATAGGCCGTCTATAAATACTACAACGAGACAAAATATAAGGGTACCTGTCATCTCCGCACGGAGGTATAATATGGCATAACTCAATCACAAGACAAACTAGGATAGATAGCACGAAATAAAAATATGATAAAAAGGAAAACTGGAAAGGAGTTCAAGATCCAACACAAGCTCAGAGATAAAAATACATAACAAAAACTCAAAATATAATATAAAAACTACAGTCTGAAAATACTAGCTCGATCGCAGTCCAGACAAACCTATCTAACAGTCTAAACAGGGGCTAAATCATCTATGGGCTACAGTGGTAATGTCTCATCAAATTGTATCCTGGCCATACCCGTAAAAGGTAGAGCAATCGTCTAACATGTGCTCTGTAAACATCAACGGTGATCCTGTCAAGAAAATAAGCAAGTACAAATACTAACAGCAGTTCCATATGAATTGACAAATTCTATAAGAAACAATTATAATGAAATACAAGACAGAATATAGGATGACTTGGGAGCTATTCGGAAGCCAAGTTACAACCCGTAAACCAAACAAAGACCGGAATTGTAACCCTTCTCCCGAACAGAACTTAGCCTCCGAACAAGGTTTTGCATAAGATCATGTAGAACATATGAGTACTGAATATCATAACATGGTGAGAAAAGTACTGAATGTAGAACTGAATAGGATATATGATGTAATAAAATAAATATAAAATATTTTATGAATTATTAGTACGTTATATGATCGGCTTGGGAATCAGGATCAGACTTTCCATCTGACTGTCTATGAACAAGTATACAACGGAGCAGGATCAGGCCTGCCACCTTGGAAAGCTATGAACAAGTAGGGTCAGGCTTTACCCGTCGTGAGGCGAGGGTATAGCTATAAACAAGTAACAAGTGCAAGTATGAAGAACAAGTAGGGATTTTGATCACACAACCACTAATAACTCACCATCCTCGAATAGTATAATGGATCCAAACATGAAATGTCATGATACGGGACTCAATAGCAGGGGGCCAGCCCGCTCCCAAGTCCATGTCTATAGAAGTACAGGTAGCAAGTCGAGTACTGTACCAATATACCAAGTAATCTAGGAACAATATCTCATGACTGGATTCGACGTATACTAGTCCGTGAACCATCGTGTTAGAAATCAAGTAAGACACTACAACTGAATCGAATATAGCAGATATCAAGACAATAAAAACTATCAGTAAATGTACTCACATGTGGTCCTGAGCTGATAAGGTGAACAGATGCTCAGTGAAGTCACAGACCTAAAGATAAGATACTATAAGTCAAAATAGGATTTAATAATGAAAAGAAAGCTAATCAAGTTATGATATACAAATCTAAGCCAAACTAGTTCAAAATAGGTCATACTGAGCAAAACTAGGTCATACTGAGCCAAACTAGGTCACACAGAGATACACTAGAACAAACAAGGTCACAGGAAGTCAATCCAAGTCAAACTAGGTCAATCTGGGTTAAGGGTTGACTTACAGTTGACTTTTGGTCAACTAGACAACTTTGGTCAACTCTAGGTCAAACTAGGCAAATGTTGACTAACAGTTGACTTTTAATCAACTGGTCAAGTCTGGTTAGGTTTTGGATCAATTCTAGGTAAAGAGTTGACTCGTTGTTGACTTTGGTCAAAAAGTCAACTCTTGGTCAACGGGGGTCAAAACTATACTAAACTACCCTTATCTAACCATTACCTACCAAGATAACCTATTTTTAATCCTATCTTAACAATCAAAACCCCATCTTAAACTTTACCCCAAAATTCTACTTTTACCCTTTACAAGGTATTTTCAATACCTTGTACCAATACCTAGGCAACCCATCCTAACCTTGGTCGACTAACCTAGGCTTCTTAGGGTAGCTAGACACTAATCTATCTAGTCATTACCAACCACCATCTCTCACTATCTTGGACATCAAACCCATCTTATGACATATCTTAGTTTAGGCAAATACCTTCAACATTACCTTAAGGTAATCTTGGTATCTTGAGATACCAAGATACCAACACCACCACTAATCTTAAACCTCTACCACTACCACTCAAAAACCAACATCTATCTAACCTCCATCTATCTAGAATGCTACTTTTAAAATAACTCTCAAAACCAACTCAAAACATCTACCACTTACCCTCAATATAACATAACATGACCAACCTTATTTTCTACCACTAGAAACACTACCCCACTAACCTTGTAGGTAAGTCCCCTTTACCTTGCAGGTAAATACATTACCTTAAGGTAATAGGCAAATACCTAAAATATCCTAAGATACCACTATGGTATCTCAAGATATCACTCTATATCCTAACTTATATCTCTAATACAAGATACTAACCAACTCTAACATATAACTTCTAACCATCTATTCTAACTTAGAAACCTAACACAACTAACATCCACTAACTAATATCTAACCATAACATATATGTATATATATCCATCTCTAACTCTAACTAACTAACATATGTCATCTCTAACTAACAATAACATAGACTAACACAACTATCTAACTTATACAAGATATCACTATCTAACTTCTAAGATACCTCTAACCTCTACATAGATTCTAACATAACCACTAACATACTAACATAAACATGCATACAATATCTAAATCCCTCTCCACTCCAACACTAACACACACACAAACACATATACCAAATCCACCCCCTTTCTTCTAACACACCCACATACATCTATATACAAACACACTACCACTCAACCAAAACACAAATCACTCAACAAACCACACTAGCCTCAAGTCAAATAGGATGACATGATCCTCCCAACTCTTTTACCTTCACAACACACACACACTATACTACCATCTATACAACATCAAACACATAGTAACACATATCCTCTATCAATCTTACTTCTCTCTACTAACCACACACACATCCTTATCTTATTCAAACACACACACTATACTAACATATATTACCTAACAATAATATATATATACTATATCATACATATTCTTGATAACCTATGATACCTACATTCACATGATATCCATACTACATAGGCTCATAGGATACACAAAATATCCTTGTCGTATAGTCACTCTTCTACTTAAAACCAATACTGTACCAATTGGGCCTTCACTAAATTCTAGGATTAAAGTATGTTGTAGCTCTAAGGTTACACTAGCTAAAGAATAAAATCACAAAACACTAATTTAATAATATTAAAGTAATTAAAATTTATCAATAAATCAATAACATGATTTAAGCCTATTATTAAATAATCGATTTTATTAAAGTTCAAAATTACCCTCATTTTAGAAAAGTAGTGGTTACAAATCTACCCTCCTTAGAAAATTTTGTCCTCGAAATTAAGATGGTCATACTCCTTCTAGGTTAAAACCCCAACAATCAAGGTCAAGAAAACTATATCTAAAGTATGTAAATTGTGGTCCTACTGGTCGTGATATCACGGACTTGTTTAGGATCACTATACTATCTATCACAGCATAAAACATCCTGACAGGTACTAATGGAATCATACAACAAGATGGAAAGAAGAACAGGAAAGACAGACCTACTAACCCGTCACCCGTAGCGTCGGTCTACTCGACTGTCAGCGCAAAAGCCCTGCCCCTCTAGGGTATATCCCTCTGATGGTGCAGGACACGGTGCTGCACTACAGGTGGCCTAGCTCCCTCTATCTAATCCATGATACTCAAGTAATATTCACACTGATATTCCACTCCATTATACTAGGGCACCATCTATATGGTATCTATTCTGCAATTTAATAATCATACCCGTCTATCCAGAACCATGTTACCAGAATCCTCGTCACACTAGTAAGTATGGTTGTGATAATCCATAGAGTCCGCAACTAAGGTACATACCTCTAGAAACATGGTATTTAAAAATTTTGCATTGTCGCTAGCTTGGCTGCGAAAATATTAAATTCCCAAAATCCGAGAAATACATCCAAAATCAGACCCTATGTCTTTGCCATGCCTGCTAATATGGCTGTGGAAGACTCTAGATTTCATGACTGAGGCAACCTAGCCCATAATGTTATCTTGGTAGAAAATTAAGTCAATAATGAATACCAAGAATCAAATTCAACGATGAACAACGAAGTAGACAGAAACTGTCAGAATCGAATTTTGAGATAGTTTATAATAAGATTCTCAAGGGTCATCCTAGGAATCTTCTCAAGTAGTCCTAACTGTGATTGAGTAACTCTCTATACTTCCTAATTCTATATCCTAACAACAGGCTCGTAGCAGCACTCTAAGTCGAGCACCACTACAAAATTGTACTAGTTACGACTCTGACCTGCATGGACCACCACAAAAATACGTGTCACGACCCGCACCCAAAGTAGGAGCACGAGCACGTGGGTAATTCCAGCCTATGCCGCAGAATCGACGGTAGAACGCTGTATAGGTCGTCTATAAATACTACAACTAGACAAAATATAAGGGTACCTGTCATCTCCGCACGAAGGTATAATATGGCATAACTCAATCACAAGACAAACTAGGATAGATAGCACGAAATAGAAATATGATAAAAAGAAAAAATGGAAAGGAGTTCAAGATCCAACACAAGCTCAGAGATAAAACACATAACAGAAACTCAAAATATAATATAAAAACTACAGTCTGAAAATACTAGCTCTATCGCAGTCCAGGCAAACCTATCTAACAGTCTAAACAGGGGCTAAATCATCTATGGGCTACAGCGGTAATGTCTCATCAAACTCTATCATGGCCATACCCGTAAAAGGTAGAGCAATCGGCTAACATGTGCTCTGTAAACATCAACAGTTATCCTGTCAGGAAAATAAGCAAGTACAAATACTAACAGCAGTTCCATATGAATTGACAAATTCTATAAGAAACAATTATAATAAAATACAGGATAGAATATAGGATGACTTGGGAGCTATTCGGAAGCCAAGTTACAAGCCGTTAACCAAACAAGGACCGGGGTTGTAACCCTTCTCCCGAACAGAACTTAGTCTCCAAACAAGGTTTAGCATAAGATCATGTAGAACATGTGAGTACTGAATATCATAACATGGTAAGAAAAGTACTGAATATAGAACTGAGTAGGATATATGATGTAAAAAAATAAATGTAAAATATGCCATAAATTATTAGTACGTTATGTGATCGGCTTGGGAATCAGGATCAGACTTTCCATCTGACCGGCTATGAACAAGTGTACAACGGAGCAGGATCAGGCCAGCCAACATGGAAAGCTATGAACAAGTAGGGTCAGTCTTTACACGTCGTGAGACAAGGGTATAGCTATGAACAATTAACAAGTACAAGTGTGAAGAACAAGTAATGATTTTGATCACACGACCACTAATAACTCCCCATCCCCGAATAGTATAATGGATCCAGACATGAAACGTCATGATACTGGACTCAAGAGCAGGGGCCAGCCCGCTCCCAAGTCCATGTCTATACAAGTACAGGTAACAAGTCGAGTAATGTACCAATAAACCAAGTAATCCAGGAACAATATCTCATGACAGGATCCGACGTATACTAGTCCGTGAACCATCATGTTAGGAATCAAGTAAGACACTACAACTGAATCGGATATAGCAAATATCAAGACAATAAAAATTATCAGTGAATGTACTCGCCTGTGATCCTGAGCTGATAAGGTGAACAGATGCTCAGTGAAGTCACAGACCTAAAGATAATATACTATAATTCAAAACATGGTTTAATAATGAAAGAAAGGCTAATCAAGTCATGATATGCAATCTAAGCCAAACTAGGTCAAACTAGGTCATACTAGGTCATACTAAGCCAAACAAGGTCACACAGAGATATACTAGAACAAACAAGGTCACAGGAAGTCAATCCAAGTCAAACTAGGTCAATTTGGGTCTAGGGTTGACTTACAGTTGACTTTTGGTTAACAGGTCAACTCTGGTCAACTCTGGTCAACTTTGGTCAACTCTAGGTCAACCCTAGGTCAAACTAGGCAAATGTTGACTAACTGTTGACTTTTAATCAAGTGGTCAACTCTGGTTAGGTTTTGGATCAATTATAGGTAAAGTGTTGACTCGTAGTTTACTTTGGTCAAAAAGTCAACTCTTGGTCAACGGGGGTCAAAACTATACTAAACTACCCTTATCTAACTATTACCTACCAAGACAACCTATTTCTAATCCCATCTTAACAATCAAAACTCCATCTTAAACTTTACCCCAGAATCCTACTTTTACCCTTTACAAGGTATTCCCAATACCTTGCCCCAATACCTAGGCAACCCATCCTAATCTTGGTAGACTAACCTAAGCTTCTTAGGGTAGCTAGACACTAACCTATCAAGTCATTACCAACCACCATCTCTCATTATCTTGGACATCAAACCCATCTTATGACATATCTTAGTTTAGGCAAATACCTTCAACATTACCTTAAAGTAATCTTGGTATCTTGAGATACCAAGATACCAACACCGCCACTAATCTTAAACCTCTACCACTACCACTCAAAAACCAACATCTATCTAACCTCCATCTATCTAGAATGCTACTTTTAAAATAAATCTCAAAACCAACTCAAAACATCCACCACTTACCCTTAAGATAACATAACATGACATATAACATAACATGACCAACCTTGTTTTCTACCACTAGAAATACTACCCTACTAACCTTGTAGGTAAGTCCCCTTTACCTTGCAAGTAAATACATTACCTTAAGGTAATAGGCAAATACCCAAAATATCCTAAGGTACCACTATGGTATCTCAAGATATCACTCTATATCCTAACTAATTATATCTCTAATACAAGATACTAACCAACTCTAATATATAACTTCTAACCATCTATTCTAACTTAGAAACCTAACACAACTAACATCCACTAACTAAGATTTAACCATAATATATATGTATATATATCCATCTCTAACTCTAACCCACTAACATAAGTCATCTCTAACTAACAATAACATAGACTAACACAACTAACTATCTAACTTATACAAGATATCACTATCTAACTTCTAACATACCTCTAACCTCTACATAGATTCTAACATAACCACTAACATACTAACATATCCATACATACAATATCTAAATCCCTCTCCACTCCAATACTAACACACACACAAACACATATACCAAATCCACCCCCTCTCTTCTAACACACCCACATACATCTATATACAAACACACTACCACTCAACCAAAACACAAATCACTCAACAAACCACACTAGCCTCAAGTCAAATAGGATGGCATGATCCTCCCAACTCTTTCACCTTCACAACACACACACACACACACACACACACACACACACACACACACACACACACACACACACACACACACACACACACACACACACACACACACTACACTACCATCTATACAACATCAAACACGTACTAGCACATATCTTTTATCAATCTTACTTTTCTCTACTAACCATACACATCTTTATCTCATTCAAACACACACACACTATACTAACATATATTACCTAACAAAAAATATATATATATATATATATATATATATATATATATATATATATATATATATATATATATATATACACACTATATCATACATATTCTTGACAACCTATGATACTTACATTCACATGATATCCATACTACATAGGCTCATAGGATACACAAAATGTCCATGTCGTATAGTCACTCTTCTACTTAAAACCAATACTGTACCAATTGGGCCTTCACTAAATTCTAGGATTAAAGTATGTTGTAGCTCTAAGGTTACACAAGCTAAAGAATAAAATCACAAAATACTAATTTAATGATATTAAAATAATTAAAATTTATCAATAAATCAATTACATGATTTAAACCTATTATTAAATAATCAATTTTATAAAAGTTCAAAATTACCCTCATTTTAGAAAAGTGGTGGTTACAAAGTGTGCACCAATAAACATATCAAGATAAAACAAACAATCATAAAGAACACTCACAAATAATCATGAGCAAGACATTAATAAATATTTCTTCTCAAAATCCCAACTTAAAGATATAAACCAAATAAATTTCAAAAATTAGGAGACTACTAATATATATATATATATATATATATATATATATATATATATATATATATATATATATATATATATATATAAATATATATATATATATATATATATATATATATATATATATATATATATATTTTATATATATATATATATATATATATATATAAAATTGCATACAGAAAATAATTCAAATACGAGTCATGTATCCAAAATGTCAAACAAAAAGCCAAGAAAAATGTCATTTAAGAGAGGCTTTGAAGAAGAAGCTAATAAAGAAAAAAACACAAATTTGTTCAAAGAAATCAATAGCTAAAGTATGAGGTAAGCACAAGTTTGAAGATAACAAGTATAATTAAATACTTTTCAAAATAATATAGAACTTGAGCTAAACTCAATATTCCCCCATAAAGATATTTATACAAAAGTATACATCAATAAAATATATGAGCAATATATAAATGACAATATCTGAAGTACTCATGTATCCTTAATAAACCTTGAAAAATTATCACAAGATCAAGAGCATGTATAAATATGCTTTATTGGGCAAAGACGTAATTGATTCGTAAGAAGTTACTCAAAATAAGATATAAGAATCAATAATGAATATATTATGTAAGTACAAGGTTAACATAAAAATATATGTATATATTTTTCGAGTAAAAAGAGACTTGTGCTAAACATACATACCCACAAAATACCGATTAAAGTAAATATGACATGTTAAATACAAATCAGTAAGAAGTGACCATTTCAGAAATATTAAAGACAGAGAGTCAAAAACACATTAACTCTAGCTCCTATAGACTAGAGTGGTATGCATGCTTCATTGATAAAGACTAAGAGTAAAGAGCATACATAGATAAATATGACATATCACATAAATAGAAAATGAGTAAAAGACTATATAGTATGAAATAATCATTTAAGCTAAACAACTAGTCATGCTAGGATTATAACTCACATAAATGATAAACAATTAAAATATATCAATGAGAGCTAATAGCAAGACATCAATAAGAACATGCTAGATATTAAAAACTATTTAGGAAGCATGTTACCAAAGTGGTTCTAGTGACCACACATATGTTCGTGCAATTGCGTGAAAGATAACCTTTGTAGCTTTACAATCACTAGTATGCTCCATGGTTCTATTTGACATAAGAAGCTTTACCTACATTATGAGACAAAGACCTTGGTATCCAAAACTTGGATCCATGTTTGTTAGCTTTGGGAATCCATTTGCACAAGTTCATATCAACTAGCTTTCTAATATGACAATGATTAGAAATGTGTCCATTCATGCCGCAATAATGACAAAAAGTATTAACATTAGGGCTATGTGCAGCAGTATGAGAACGTGCGGTGTGATATTTCTTGCGTGATTGACTATAATAAAAATCATGGTTATGTTTAACCTTAGCTTTGCGTGCTTCCTTTGTAAAAGATCTGTCGTGTGTGATTTTTTGATGTGTCACGTGTCTTATGTTAGACCGAGTCACATATTGTACTACTTGCTTTTCCAGTCTAATCTCTAATTTTTTAGAGTTAGCACAGATCTCATCATATTTAGCAGAAAGAGCATCAATTCTACATGAAGCAATAGAATACTTCTTCTTTCTGATTCTAATTCCTCCTTAAGTTTAGCATTTTCTTGAGTGCTTTTCTCAATGCATTCAAGTGCCTCATGCAATCTAAACTCAAGTGTAGAAATCTCAGTAGAACTATCAGAAGTAGAAGTGTTTCTAGCATCATTCAATAAGCAAGTAAGCTTTTCATTCTTAAGCTTATAGCACAAAATATCATTTCTAGCTTGCTTATACTTATCTAATACTTTCTTGTGTTCTTTCAATAGTGTAACCCCGCTTTCCCTGAATTTTTAATTTTTAATAATTTTTAATATTTTAAATTTTCAGATACTATTATTTTATATTGGTAGAATATTATTTTTTGAAGAATAGTCGTTTATTAATTTAATACTCCCTTGTGATTTTATAAATAAATATTTGTTGAGAAGACTCTAGCATTCTTGGAGTCTCCTTCAAGTTTCCTAACTACTTCTTAACCTCCTAACAAACTTGTACAAATTTTCCCCCTCTTTCTAACAAACTTTTGAATCAAGTTGCATTATAACTAACCCTAACAAACTGTTAGGTTAATTTTTATAATTAAGCAATTAAAGGAGGGAGTTGATTGCATATTACCCTTTTTCCCTGCTTCTCTTTATAAAATAGTAAGAGGAGAGAGAATGCTATCATTTTACTCACTGGCTCTTAGAACTCAAATAAACTCTCACCATTTCCCCAAATCCCATAATCCGAACCCTAACCCTAATTTCTCTCTGGTGGCTCTTTTTCCTCCTCCATCCCGACGAGCAACCGTAGCTCGACGATTTCTCTGGCGTTTGCTCCTCGGCAACACTCTACTACAGGCGACTCCCGACGACAACGACTTCTTCACCACAGTTTGCCGACATCGATCAGAGCGTCGGCGATCTATTCTTCCTAGCGGCGTCGACGAGCGGATCCTCCTCCTTCAGATCTCAATTGCAAATTTGTCGTCAATAGCCGAGGTGAGTCCATCTTGATTTCGTCTTTGAAATTCTTCCTCCTTTCGATCTCTCGAAGTAATCGATGATTCAAGTTCTTCACTCAATCTGCAAGTGGAATCGTGCACAGATCTGAGTCGATGTTCGATCATCCTATTCGAGGGAACGCTGAAGTTCTCCACGCGGATTTCTTCGACGGGCTTCGACCGAGCAGTTGTCGGCGTCTGTAGCTTGGCTAATGAATGTAAGTGAGTTCTTGATTTTTTTGATCGATCAGAAGAATCGTTTCCTTCTTCTGTTATTTTGATCAATGTTCTTTCCACTGTCCTTGGGCATCAGGTGTTCGAGTGATCGTCCCAGAGACGTAATTGTGATTCTCTGTGTTTGTTTTGGATGGGAAATTCGTGTCATCAAATACGAGACACAGGTATAGTCTCTTTCCCAAATCTTTTACTTCTTTCTAGTTTAATTCTTGGAGTTATATGTTCGGATTTGTGTGCCCTGTGCTGACCCTGTGATCGCCTATGAACAGATGATTTGCCTATAGATAGATGATCCAGAGGTAAAATCTGTATCCAGGATGATCTGTTCATGTCTTAGTTTTGTTGTATTTCCATCGGGTGGTGTCTACAGTATGTGAATTGTTGGACAAGGGTGTGTGTATCCAGTTTTGTATCGGAGTTCAGCCGTAGCCGTGTTCGTGGGTACGTGTTCAGTTTGGAGTTGTGTCCAGATTGTGGATGATGAAGTAGAAGTAAGCTGGAGGAGTCTGCTTGGGGTCCGTAGGTTTGATTGCACTTTTGATTTCAACCGTTTTCTAAAATATTGATTTAATTGTTATAATTTGGACTTTGATTTCAAATGTGGATTTAATTGGTTATTTGAACTTCCGATCTCTTGGATTCTGCTTCAGTTGGAATTTAATTGAACATTTTTTGAAATTGTCTTCTTAAATTGTCTTCCTAAAACTTGTTTAAATATTGGGAAACTGGTGTTGCTAAGGGGCTCTGCAATAGCATGGAGTTGTGTGTGTGTGCATTTGGCGGGACAGTTGGATATATATCTTGTCAGACTTGAGTAAGATTCGGCTAGGTTTGACTTTGTATGCTCAGTTGTTGGGTTCACATGTTTTGTGTGTGAGTATGTGCTAGACTTTGGTTTTGATTGGGTGTAAGCAGAATGCGAAGCTGGGATAGATATAGGGTTGCCAAAGAATGATGTCTTATGTTTGAATTTATCTATAGGTGGTCGGCTGAATTTGACTCTCCGTTTAAGTTAGTTAGACTTGGCTTGAGTGCTCAGGGCTGGGTTACATTGTATTATTTTGTTTAGCCTTTTGCTATGGGCCAAAGACTGGGCTAGAAGAAATTTGAAACAGAAATAAAGTTATGCGTTAAGTTTTGGGCACGTTAGCATTATGATCATTTTGATCATCCTACTTATTATCATGCAGTAGTATTACTTCATGTTCATAGTAATGTTAGTAATAGTTTGAATATGTACCAAATTGAATAATGCCTATTTTGAGCATCTACATTCTAAAAAGTTATTAATTTTATTTGCTAGTTAGTATATAATATTTGACTGAGTAATATATTTTTCTAAAAACAAATTGTCTAATTTATGTTGATTTGTTGATAGATTAACATTAGTCTTAATCTAAAGAGGGTTAGAATATTTTATAAAACATTTTGCTACTAGAAATTATTGCTAAGCTATATTGTATATTTTCTAAAATAATGTTGGCTAGTTTTGCCTATGATTAGTATTAGAAATAGTTAAATAACTAGTTAGCAATAGTTAGCTAGAATATGATAACAAGTTTTAAGTTAGCAATTTAGCTAGTGAAATGGTATTATTTAGATCCTAACCAACTTACAGTACTTAAATCAGGAGGACATATAGATCTCTCTCTATTCTCGATCTTTCCAGAGCAAGGCAAGTACACCGACTCGAACCCTTTACTTTGTATTTCTGTCTTGCTTCATGTTCTCATATTGACACATTGTACACACGATTGTTCATTGTTTATTGTTCATCGTTCATTGTTCATAATTCATTGTTCTTTACTTGTACATTGGGTGGAAAAATACTATAGATATGCGACCAATCCTAAATTAGCTAGGCATTATTTAATAGCTTAGGTCTCACATCGTGCACGTGGGACTATAAGTCGTACCATTATTTATGTGCTCTTGTATCATGTACTACCCCAGCCGGGCACATATTCTGATAGTTATTTCAAATACATGTTACACTGATAGTCTAGTTCATTGTTCTGGATCTGGTACTATAGTTTCATCGTTATTCATGTACTACAGTTTTATGTTCTGGTTCTTGTACCATAGTTCATATTGTAGTTCATTATTCAAGCATTTCAGTTTACTTTATTTAGTGCTTCTTGTCGGGGTTGTACTTTGCTCTCTTCCTGACAGGATACGTTGCAGGTATCTTGAGGATATTGTACCATCTTTATGGGCCAGAGCCCGAATCCAGGATGGAGTTATGTTCAGGATGGACTTAGAATTGCAGAATTATAGTTTGATCTTTTCTTAGATTTGTTTTAGAGATTTTATCAGTGTATTGAGGATTCAGGATTGTATAATTTTATTCTGGTTACCGGATTTGTCTCCGGATGATATTGTATTGACTTGGTAGATTGTAGAGATCTGTTCTGGGAACGTGTATAGTAGTTGTGTTGTTTTATGTATCTTGTATCTTGGAGTTTTCCTTAGTATTGTACAGCTTACTTCGTCGTGTCCATCGACGAAGTCTGGGCGTGTTCGACTCGTGTCCGATTATTCGGGAGCGGGTCATGACAAATAGATCACTGAAAGCAACAGGCAACTCATCATAAGAGAATTCATTTTCTTCAAGAACAGAGTTATCTTGTACCTCGTTGGATAATTCCATTGAGCATATATTTATAGCTTGACGAGGTCTCTCTTCTTCTTCGAAATCGCTTGCTTCGCTTTCACACCATATGCTCGTGGTAGAGTACTTGTGAGATGACGACCTTCCTTTGTTTGATCGTTCATAGTGACTCTCCTTTCTAGCAGTACTACAATCTTTTTTGATGTGGCCTATCTTCTTGCAGTTGTCACATACAAGATTTTCTTCATATATAGGGTTGTGTTGAACCTTAAATCTCGATGCCATCATGCACACATTTGCATCATTATGAAAACTATCTTCCTCTCTGGAGTCACTAGCACTACTTTCGTACCTGCACTCATAAGTAGCTTCAAGAAGTTTTCCAATTTTATGAGATGTTGTGCAAGTAGTAATGAGATTGAATACATTAAAGTCTACAACACAATAGAAAGCATGCTTTGCTTTTGCATCAAGGCTAGCTAACTTCTTCTCTTTCTCTGTGTAACTATAATAAGGCTTGTTAATAATTGAAGAAGTAAGAATAGAGGTGATAGTAGGCTTTTTTGTAGCCATTGCAAACAATTGACCATAAATCTAGAGACTTCAAGTAGATGCTCATCTGTGTCTTCCAAGAAGTATAGTTCATTCTATCAAATAGTGGAGGTCTATTTGTGGACTGCCCTTCACCTGTGAATATTGATTTCATGGTTGTCATATGCAAATTCTCTTGAGTGTTATATATGAATATAACCTGCTCTGATATAACAATTGTGGAAGCAATTGGTATGAGCAGTAATATCTATATAACAAACACCTGCTCTGATACCAATTGTAGGCAATTGGAATCAGAGGTTAACAATTGATAATTAAGGATCTACTCTAAGGATGTTAAGCCAGATAATAGAGTCCTAGCTCTGATACCAATTGTAGGACCGTTGAGCACCACTAGAAGGGGATGAATAAAGTGTGTGCGTGTACGGTGGAAAATTATCACCAATTAAAAATATTAAGCAGTTATATATTATGGCAGATAAAAGATGGTAAATAAAATACGGTAAAGTAAGAGTCAAGAATTCACACTCAGTGAACACCACGATGTATACTGGTTTCCCTCTGAGAGGACTAGTCTAGTCGTGAGTACTCTTGCTCGCTGTTAATCCACTATGGCACAAGCTTTAACTAAGCGCTTGCAACTCTTATAACACCGTGCTTGGTGACAAGTGCACGACCGACTTCACAACACCGTGCTTGGTGACGAGCGCACAACCGGCTCCAGAAGGTAATTGAAAAACTTGAACGTTTTCTGAATATAGCCTCCGATAACAACTCTTCAACACCAAACTCTAGATTAAACAGAAACTGTACTGGCTTGGCTAAGAGTCGTAAATGCTTAGATATGAAAGTAAAAAGCTCAGAACACTTTAGATAGATAAGAGAAGAGATAAAATTGGATGATTGAAATGAATGGTAATCTTAACTCTATTTATAGAATTTATGGGGGACCGAACTCGGGCAGAGTTTGGGCAGAGTTCGGATGCTAGAATTTTGTATATGAACGTTGGATGCAGATTTGGTGGGAACTGTATTTTGAATTTACCAAGACCGAACTCGGGCCGAACTCGGACCGAACTCGAACCAAACTCGGTCAGAGTTCTGTCAGAGTTCTGCTGGGTCAGAACAGTAAAGAATGGGCCAAATTTGCATAGGCTTTGGGCTTTTTGGAATTGTAGATTTTTGGGATACGTAGGTAGGCTTATTTTTGTTTGTGAACTGAAAAAAATCTAAGTCAGTACCGATCCGATCAATCCCACATTTTTCCTATACTCAATAAAAGGAAAAATACAGAAAAAATATAAAAACTATTAGCCCATTTGATGACGTCTTTCTCCTGTTGAGCAGACTCATTTTTTTCTTAACGGCAATCGTCCAAAGATAAACAGATCTGGAAATCAGAATACCTTTCGGGCGCTTCGCCTCCGAACCCCCACGGGGGATGCTACCCCCTCGACCCCCGTCCGCTGACCGGGCAGCGGAACCCTCGATGCGAGGCCCGGGATAGGTCGTTAGGCGGTTCAGAGAAATCTTCTTGTATTATGCCATCTTTGGCCCATCAATAATTCTTCGTTGCATATGTCCTGATTTGATCATGCCTACTGCTTGTCTGCAAGTACATGTTAGACGAAACAAAATAATATGATGTAGTATGATACAAGCATAGCAATATGATATAGACCATTTAGGACAATGCTAAGTTTATAGGACAATGCTAAGTTTAAGTAGCAAATATGATAGTGATTACATGAATATTAGTGACATCACTAGTTAAACTTAATTGATTAGCCATTCAAAAATATGATATAATCATTGGACTAACACCTTCTTCTCCAACATCGGCCTAAATTAATTGATCTTCTGTAGGTGGTTCTCATTGTTCGAAACGAAGTTCCCACTGAGTGTCCAGCCTTTGTGCCCAAGGATCTACTTTAGGAACTTCCTCAAAGTCATCCTCGTCATCTTCTGAGAACTTGGCAGACACCATATTAGAAGATAGTGTCACTCGATGGACATGTCCGGCACTAGTGTCAGAATCCTATGATATGGAGTCAGAAGAATTAGACCGCGCTTCACTGTCAGACTCAGAGGCCTTTGGAGGTACAATCGGTGAAGTATAACCCAACCTACGCTTTGTCCTTCTGTAATATGGCAATGATTTCCCTTTCGTAGCAGGGGTACGAATGGCAGTTCATCTTACTCTACCGCCATTAAGACCAGTTTTAAAATCATTGCCCATCTTTCGAATGACTTCTTTTGATTGTTGACTATAACGATGTAGTTATAGTCGTCCATTATCGTCTTTTTCATCCTCACTGTCGAACGTGGTTTCTTGTTCTATTCGTTTACTAAAATGTATAAGAGTTTCCTCCCTCTTTCTGGAAGTGTAGCCTCCCTTTCCAGAAATTTTTTAAATTTTTATTTATTTATTTGTTATAAATGGTGATTTTTAGATTTTTATAAATAATTATTTAGTTAATTATTACGGTAAATGAGTTTAGCCATGGTTGAGTTTTGAAGTACAAGACGATTAGGAATCATGGCACAGATAGTACAGGGGCGTGCCTTGACTAGTGTATTAGCCATATTAAGAATGGCCGAGCCATTGGAGTGTCCTAACTAGGAAAACCAGGCCAAGTTGCGACCTAATCTATAAAGACGTTTTAATTATTTAATTGTTTAGATTTATTGACTTGTAGAAGACCCGGTTGGACCAAACTAGTCCGGACCGGACCCGAACCAAGTCCAAGCCCACGTAGTCGAGAAGTATGTTCAGAGACGACCATGTAGGCGTATTTTATATGTGCGCAAATAGTTCCTAATTTATTTTGGGTATTGATGTACATTTCTAATTATTTGAATATTTGTACAAAAATTGGTATTTTTATTATTAAATATTGTTTTACAAAATTTGTATAATCTTCTGGACCTGGAAAAAGGTGAGTAGTGTGGATTCACCAAACCACCAGTTAAGTATTATTTTATTATTTTGTGGTGATTATATTTATTACTATTAGATATTATTATTGGTTAATTATATATATATATATATATATATATATATATATATATATAAATATATATATATATATATATATATATATAAATGGATGTGTGTATATATAGTTATATATATATATATATATATATATATATATATATATATATATATATATATATATATATATGTGTGTATGTATAGATAAATATACATGTATATGGATGTATATATATATATATATATATATATATATATATATATATATATATATATATATATATATATATATATATATATATATATATATATATATATATATATATATATATATGCTAGAAATAAAGAAAAAGAAAAAGAAAACCAAAGAAAACCCATACAAGTTTCCCTTGTAGAAGAATTGAAAATATTGCTTTTAGTCCCACATCGGAAAGGAGAAGAAAAAAGGGCTCACACCATTCTATAAATAGAGCCCCCTTGCCTCATTTGAAAAGGGCACCAACTTCCCCCTTCCCTCCTTCCAACATGGACTCTTCCTACTACGCACCTTCGGGTGCTAAGTCGAAGAAGTCTAGGACAGCGCGGGCTCGTCGAGCTCAGTAAGCTGTCTCAACCACTGACCGTCAGAGAGTCCCGCTAACTATTAAGCGGGCCTCTGATGGAAAGTTTTATAGGACCGCCCGTGTCCAGCCCCGGCAGCAAACGGACAGGGTGGTTCTCCAACTCGGACTCTTCCTACTACGCACCCTCAGGTGTTAGAGCGAAGAAGTCTAGGATAGCGCGGGCTCGTCGAGCTCAGTCAGCTGTCCCAAAACTGACCATCAGAGAGTCCCGCTAACTGTTAAGCGGGCCTCTGATGGAAAGTTGTATAGGACCGCCCGTATCCAGCTCCCGGCGACAAACAGACAGGGTGGTTCTCAAGAGTCTCCCAACATTGATCGAGGGCAATTACTTTTACTAGCTCCACATCAGGGAGCAAACATGATACCGGTACATTCATGTGCTCGGGATTCCCTGGCCCATAAAGCGAGTGCAAAGGTTGATCGAGATGTCCTTGACTTGCAAGATGTGATCCTTCACAAGCGCAAGGAAAGAAGGAGATTCTCTATGCGGCTCAAAACCCAGGAAGCTCCATGCGACTCAAAAATCCAGAAAGCTTCATACGGCTCAGAAATCTTCATGCGGCCCACAAATAGCAGAGAACCTTATGCAGTTCAAAATCAGCCTAAGCAGCTGGCCATAATTACTCTGACATAAAGGCGACAGCTCTGACAGAGATGATGGCTCTGACATAAAGACAAGATGTGACATGCTCCTAAAAAGACGAGAAAATCATCATGATATCTGGCACAGTTCACAAATTCCAAAGAAGATTCTTTATGCGGATTGCCTATACGACCTTCATGCGGCTCAGTCATGAGACCACTCTCATGCGGCTCAGTCATGAGACCACTCTCATGCGATTCGGTCATGATGCCACTCTCATGCGGCTCGGTCATGAGACAACTCTCATGCGGCTCAGTTATGAAATGTCCTTCATGTGGCTCGGTTATGGGACAACCTTTATACGGCCCGGTCATGAGACACTCTTCATGCGGCTCGGCTATGGGACAGTCCTTCATGCGGCTCAGCCAGGATACATCCTTCATACGGCTCGACTATGGGACAGTCCTTCATGTTGCTAAGCCAGGATGCATCATTTATGCGGCTCGCCATAGAGTAGCAGTTGAGATGCATGGCAAAAATTGACCAAGTCTTAGCAGTTCAGATTTAGTGCAACAAACATATCATGATCAATCTTAACCAATCCCCAGCTGCCCACTTCTCGAGGCACAGTTACAAGGATGTGGCCCAAAATTAGCCACGTGGCTGTACACCCCATTACTCATGAATTCTTATAAATAGCAAGGTGTTATTCCCTTTCATAGACAGAGAGACACACAGAGATATATAAACACACGCAGGCAGAGAGAGAGAGCATTTTCTTCACCGGAGCCGAGGTCGCGTTCGATCGTCCAAGGAGTAAGGCAGAGTTGATAGCACTTTTTCGAGCCTCTACCGTCACCCCCCAGAATCAAAACTAAACAATTGTATTTAGATTGCTTTTCCTAAATTTTGTTCCTAGGCTCTCTTTTGTACAAGCGAGTTTGTAATTGTGAGTTAAAGTTCAGTCCTCCTTTAAAACTGTTCTGTTCTACGATAATCAATGGCAAACACGATGGCGACTCTGCTGGGGACAAACTTTTCCTCTGCTGAAAAGTTGGTGATGTAATCGGACGTAGCCAAACTCGGCTCCATGCAACAGATGCTGGTTGTTCGCTTCGACCAGCAAGCGTTTGAAGAGATGCTCTCCGACGGGAGCGCTAGCCCCATCCAGAAGCGAGCTAGCCCAAAGAAGGCCCGCAGGGCGTGGAGGCCAAAAACCGTTCCCATCTACAAGCTCTAGAAGAAGTATTCTCTGCTGTCCAAGACGGCGAAGAAGAGTCACATGCGGCCCCACTTCAGGCCGCAGAGGACCCTGCTGTCCCCAAGTCCGGCAAAGGAAAACACTACGATACTGGACTTGCGGGAGCAAATAGAAAATCTATGCTGTCCAGGAAGAAGCCGCATAAGGGTGCCAGCCGCATGCAGAAGGCTCATACGGCCACCAATCCCAGCCGCATGCAGAAGGCTCATACGGCCACCAAGCCCAGCCGCATACAAAACGCTCATACGGCTACTAATCCCAGTCGCATGCAGAATGCCTATGCGGCCACCAATCCTAGCCGCAGGAAGATGACCTATGCGGCATCCAATCCCGGCCGCCAGCCATCTGCCCTATGCGGCTCGGGTTCGGTCTTCGACCGCCTTTCATGCAGTCCTGACATCAGAAGCTCCAATGAGAATATGCCAGATTCTACGCGGCACAACTTGGACTCTTTCTACTATGCACCCTCGGGTGCTAGAACGAAAAAGTCTAGGACAGTGCGGGCTCGTCGAGCTCAGTCAGCTGTCCCAACCTCTGACCATCAGAGAGTCACGCTAACTGTTATACGGGCCTCTGATGGAAAGTTGTACAGAACCGCCCATGTCCAACCCCCGGCGACAAACGGACAAGGTGGTTCCCAAGAGTCTCCCAACAATGATCGAGGGCAAGTGCTTTTACTAGCCCTGCATCAGGGAGCAAACATGATACCAACGCACTCGTGCGCTCGGGATTCCTGGGCCCATAAAACAAGTGTAAGGGTTGATCGAGATGTATTTGACTTGCGAGATGTGATTCTTCACAAGCGCAAGGAAAGAGAAGAAAATTTGGTGTACAAAGAGTCCTTCCATGGACATCACTGCACTCAAGTCATTGTTAACTGCTGCTGCAACAAAACAGCAGTACAAGAGAACCAGCAGTCCGTCTTCCAACGACTGCAGCAGCTAGGACCGGTCCTACAACAAAGATCGGAAGATGAGGCACTTTCTTTCACCTCCTGTAACTCTGCCCGAAAAGTCCCTATCGGTAAAGGAGGGAAAAAAGTAAATACCTCCAGCCTGATAATTTCAACCAGTACGGCCAAGAAACTCTCATCTAAGCGGTTGTCCACAGCCGTCACAGGAGGAGTTTATCAAGGTACCCGCTCAAAGACGAAATCTTCAACACTTGGAGATTCGTCATCCACATTCCTGGGGGTAGTTGAAGCTGGGGGTAGCACTCCTTGAAACATCCATAATAATCCGGTGTTTCAAGAAGATGAACCAGGGAAAATAATCCCCCCAACAGACTTAGACGTCCCTGAAGACGTCCGCAAGTGCCAAGATGAGGCAACCTCCTATGCAGGGGTTGGCACTTCCTCCGAGTCCGAACCAGAGGAGAATATTTCCACATACCCTGATGACTTCTCTATACGAGCGTATGATTCGGAGGGCACGTCTTCTACGGTTCCCTCCACTTCTTCTCATGTGAGAATGACATTTATGACTGAGAATGATCAAGACGGTCTGTGTGATCGTCAGCGCCTTGACACTCTTGAGGCCATACTTCATACCTTGGTTAAGTCAGTGGACGAGATCATGGCGGCCCTACCGGCTCTACAAGCAAGGACACCTGGTCAAACAAGCTTGGGTCCCGCCGCCAATGCGGACTCAAACACGACCGCACCAACCCCGGGCGATAATCCACCCAGAATATCGGCTTCCACTGCTGCAGAAGAGGCTAGGAAGGCAAGAAGAGAGGTCCAGGAGCTCCATGCAATGTTTCACGCCCGATAAACCTCTCAAGACCTCAGGATACGACAGCCGTATCCCGTTGCATGGAGAGATGTCCCCTTCCATCTACGATACAAGCCATTCAATGTAACACCCAGTTTTCCAGATAAGGGTAATTTTGAAATTTTGTAATTAAAATTATTATTTATTTATATTTATTTCATATTATGATTTTTGGTAATTTTTAATTTTTTTAAAAACTATTTAAAATCATGACTTGTGATTAGGGTATTTTATTTATTATTTCTAGTTTGAGGGTATTTTTGTCATTTTTGAATAAATTGAATTTAATATGTTTTATTAGGAATTTAAAATGATTTATTGAATGGTGTGATTTAAATACTAGTTTATTTATTGCCATATGGTTTTGGTTAGCCTAACCTAGATTGGACCTAACCTAGATTAGCTATAGCTAGCCTAGTTAGCCACATTGGGAATTAGTTAGTATGGGATAGTGGGTTGAGTCATGTTTAGCTAAGTAGAGTGGTTACAACTTAACTAGGAAAGAGCCCTAGATTTTAGGCCACTCATTAGCCTTGATTTATTGCTAGCCCTTAGATGCAACCTAAAAACCCTAACCCTAGCTAAAGTGGCCAGCCAAGACCCCCCTTGCCTATATAATATCTCCTTAGGAATTTGTGCCTCTTTTCAATAGTTCATCATTTTTTCCTAAGAACAAGGTGAGCCTACACTTCTTTTCTCTATAGATTAATCTATAAGGCTCCATTTTTATTGGGATTTCTTCCATAGTGTTCTAATCCCTGTTCTCCTACTGATTGTGGAGTCATATCTCAGATTTGAAGCAATTTGGAGAAGTTGGGTGGCTTTTGGAGATCCCCTTTGAAGAAGTTTTTGTGTTGAAGAACACACATAGGTAAATTCCTATCCATCCATTAAATTAGGTTTTCTCTGCACAAATACCAAGCCCTAGGTGTCCTTGTGCTATAGGAATAGGGTTTGCTCGATTTCGTATCCTGTACGTGTCCGTATCGGACACGTATCAGTGTTGTGCGCAGGTGTTCGACGAAATGCCACAAAGGGTATTTCGATCGAGATTTCGATTTGTGTTTGAATAGAAATTCATGTCTTGGTGTCGCTTATGGGATTCTAAGTGACTGAGGTGATTTCCTTGTCGTTTTGGTGTCGTATCAACCCTTGGACACGCTCGCGTGCGTGCGAGCTGCACTGTCCTGCTGCCTGCGGGTTCGTGCGAGATATCCAAGGCACGTGGGCGCGTGTCCTTTGACACGAAGCTCGGGGCAGTATCTGACATGACACTCCCCAATTCTCGTGTCATTTGGTTTCGTGTCAAATCAGTTAGGACACGTGCACTGGTCGCACGATATCGTGCCAGTCTCGTGCGTGTATGTGCATTGGTTTGGACACGTTGTGTCTTGTTTTAGGACACCATCTTGTGTGTGTGACACCTACTGATAACCACCATAAATTATCTACATAATGTTCATCATGATATGTTAGTTTGAATTGTGAAATTGATTGAGGAAATGGGGAAATTCCAGTCGACTGATACATGAAGTATTAGTGAGTACACTGTTTTAATTTCTATTATTAGAGATTCCTCTATGGTTTATTGTTATTAATTGCTAAATTAAGTCCTAATCATATTCACAAATCTCTGTTAATGTAAATTAATTATTAGAATGGGATAATCAATGTGGAGTTGGGTTCGAAATGTTCGCATCGCATTAAGCGAGGCACTCCAGAATATTAGCTTGTATCAAAGTTTCATCCAATGTTTCTCGAGTTTCCTTTGAAAGATGTAAGAGTTCAAAGATTGACAGTCTTGCTGGGGTATTAGCTAGTTGAGCTAATATATTAAAGTTATATGGCTTCTCCAGCCCAAGGGATGGAGTCTTCTTCAATACCTTATCGAATCGGACTGGTTGTTTTCTCTTGTCTGCTGCGGTTGATTTGGAAAAAGTCTGTTCCACTGAAGGTGATGAAGCAGACGGAACATTCGCGCCAGAGGAAGAAGATGATGCTGGAATAGCCTCCGAAGTTGGAGCCAAGTTCTCTTGACCTTCTAAGTAATCCCGCAAGTAGAGTCTCCCAAACTTGGTACCGGTTAAAGCTTCTTCTTTCGGAGATAGTGTAAACCCCCTAAAATTTTACTGTACATTTTCATTTTTCCCTATTATTTGTTATACAAATTTTTATAGTAATTATAGATAATATTTATAATATATATACTAAAGAGTACTATGAGTTTGCTATTTTATCTTAGAAAAATAAATATGTTATGTATAAGGTACTGAATATTTTTATACAATATATAGAAATATTGTATTTTGTGTAGAAGACATTTTTAACATTTCATGTTGGAAGCTTTTTATTATAGAATATGCATTTGAGAATATAAAATATACTAATTATATTTAGTATATAGAGTTGTTAATTTTTATATAGTAAAAATATATGTTAAATGGGTAAATATTATAGAAAATATTCTTTTAGATTTTTAATTTATCTTCATTTATTATTAGCATTTTTTTGAGTATTTTCAAATTTTATGGAAGAAGAGTTTATATAGGTATAAATAAATAAAAATGTGAATGAACCATAGCCGTAGCTACTGTTCATTAATCCCCCCCCCCGACCTATAGTTAGCACAGAACATTAGTTCTGTATTAAAAAAAACGATTGATTTGAATCAAATTCAAATCTCGATTAAAATCTTCAAATCTTCCCCAACCTAATCCTATATCTAATCTCTTCCACATCGAATCAAATTCCAACTAACCCTAGTTCTAAATCGATATAAAAACTAATTTCAAATCTCTCCGAAACCTGGGTATACCTATAAACCGATACCAAGCAAGTTTTGGAGATTTGATCCTCAAAACTTTCCTCGAATTTCCATTAGAGCATGTTGACCAGTTCGCCAAGGCCTAGACGACCCTCCCAGATCGTCTGCGATGCGCTGGGCCACCGTGGATCGCCATGAAGTCGCCGGAAGCTGTGCTGAGTAGATACTGCTATGTTCCAAAATTTCGGTTGAGGTACCCTACTTCCCAAATCGATTTCTTAGGTTCTGCATAATTGTTTCTCGAACTGTAAATTCCTAGGTAAAGCCTAATGACCAGCTTCAAACCCTTTCAAGGGGAATTTGATATGACCCAATAAATTCATCAGAAAATTGAAGTGAAGCCGTCAAAAAATTGCCCAAAAATGGAATACAAAAACAGTCCAACTGCCTCTGTTTAGCAACTGTTTCCTGCCAACCCGATAGGAAATTTCCAAAACTAATTGAATGGTGTTCTAAATCACTTATATCCCTTCAAATCGCTTTTGGCTGTTTCTGGTTTCATCTTGTAGGTGCGAAGAAAATTTATCATTAAAATTCAGAAAAATCATATTTTAAAATGGTAGAATTGTTGTGAAAACACCGATACGGCGTTCGCCCCGACAAACCGGGCAATGTGGTCATAGCCCATAAGCATTGAAAGGCGCATATAGATGTTGTTAACGTGTGGGAACCGACGGAACTCGATTTTGTTGTGTGTGCCCGACGAAATCAGTGCGTATCCGTCAAGATATCCCCGTATCGACCATTTGCAAACTACGCTATAACCTCGTGTATAGTCGTCGGTTTGAGATAAAACTTGTGCCAACAGGAACGAATCAATTTTCTGGTCCTGTGTGCCAAGTTTTGTCCAATTCTGAGAAGGTCGACCGGAACGCCTATTTGGCGGGCCTGCGACCCGCTCCAACGGGCAAAATTGTGCACGGCCCACCAGAATCCAACTTTGGATATAGGGTTAGATTCGTCCCCTCAAACGGGACCCGTAGACATATAGTTTGACGAGTTTGGGAGGCCATAGATATTGGCACGCATTTCGGTGCAAAACTGGTCCAACGACAGACATCGTTTTGACCCAAAATTATAATTTTGCCCCTGTTCCAGAATTGGATTTTTGGACAGGTATTTTCTAGATATATCTTTTACACCAAGAACATTTTTGATGTTTATTTCAGCATATGGAGCCGTTCGTGGATTTTGGGATTCATTGCTGACGTGATTGATTGCTTGGAGTTGCTATTATCGCACTGCCAGGCAAGATACCTTACCACCTTACTCTGTGATTTACTTATTCTTATTTTCAGTTATTTATATTCAGTATTACTTACCTTTTGTTAGTATTATATTATTTTGAGTCCAAGTCACATTTGGGTGGAAGCAACTCTATCGGTCGTTTTTATTACTTTTGTTTCTCTCTTGCATAGACTTAGCCTAGTGACCACCCATTAATGATGAGGTATTTGTATATCTCATATGGCCTTGACACCTATTTTATCATGTGTTGTGAGTAACACGTAGGACACGTACTCATGTAGTTCGGCTGGCCACCGATACGTATAAGGCGTGCGACGGTTAGAAATAACTACTAATAGAATTGCATGCTAGTAGACTTGGCAGTTACTAAAGGTTCCTAGGAGTCGTAGATATGACCCTACTAGGCATTGGGTAGGAAGAACAGTTTATTAACGTATGGGCCACGTATGCACTTTCATATTCCTAAACCTGCTGGCCTCTGACATTCGATAAATGTTATGCTTTGAGGTCCCTGCTATCCTGGTGGGACCATATCTGAGTTTCTTGTAACTGTAGCCAGAGTGCCCACGCATTAAAGGTTTGTTCTTAACTACATTATCACTGTAGAACTGGTAGGCACCCTATTGCATGTATCCCCTTTTACTCTCTATTATATATCACAGTTTATATGGCATGGTGTTTTCTTGTATCTTGTTACGTCCCTCTGAGGACCTGGTTATCTCTCCAGGTGTATGTTTTCATGTCTTTTTACAGGTGCTCTAGCCAAGATCGTGGTCTTCTCTTTCTATCAAGGAGGCTTGCTCTTGGATCGTCCATTGCTATTTTTATCCATCATTATCTTGTATTGTTTTTCCTCATTTAAATGGTTGGTAGTGGATCTGTCTCCGCTCGACTTTTGTACAACTAATAAACTCAGAGTTGGTTTTTATTATATAGTTATTTTCTTATTGTGGATGAGATTAGTTGTCATGGATTATTGTATTTTATAGCTTATGTATACATACGAAGATTCCACATAATGGAGTATACTTCATATGTATGCAGCTAGCATGTCTACGTACTTAGTCCTAAGTATTTTGGGACTAGGGCGTTACAGACAGGTTCAAAGGACACCATGTTACAATTCTTCGTACGGATCTTGGTTTTAGAACGTTTCTTCTGGAGGATGAAGATTTCGTCCAAAAATCTAAGCCGACACGAGATTGGTTATGTGGAAGGCATAGAGAAAGGGGTACCGGAGATCCCTTTCCATTATTCAATCCTGAGGCCTTTTGTAAGTCATATCCCATCTTTGTCATTAGTTCACGAGACTGTGGACTATACAGATGGAAAGTTGGTTGATATTTGGCTTCTGGCTTTGACAGTACTATCTCAGAAGGGGAGAAAGAAGACGAAGAATTTGCCGCCAAGATGAAGGTATCAATTAAGGGTGGAAGGCAATGTTTATCCAATAAAATCATATGACATTACTTGTACTTGGTTGCTTTCTTGGACTTTCTGGCGGAAGATGGTGCTTCAAAGTCCGACACCAAGTTTGGATGGATCCACATGATTTTTTTTTCCAGTAGAAAGAGGAACCAGACCATCAGTTCGTGCAGGTGGGAGATTTACAATCTACATAGTAGTTCTCAGAATATGGACAACACCATCCTGTATAAATTGAGTAGGGAAATTACCAAATTGTAGAGAGTCGACGTTAGCCGTCACAATCATTTATCCTACTGAAAAGTGATTGCACTAGAATTGACCAACTCTTGGATCTTTCCTTTGAGCACGTAGTATGCTTGAGTCGGATGTCCAATAAACCTGTGATAGACATGTAGAAGCATGGAAAAGAATAAAGGAAGATCCATGCGGCCAAGGATCCCTATGCGGCTCAGAGAGCTCATGCGGCTCAGGGACACATGCGGCTCAAGCGTCTATGCGGCTCGAATAATCCCATGCGGCCCAGAGAGGAGCCAAGTGGCCCTCAACAGCTCTTCCCTTTGTCTTCTACTGCATTTACTACCTTGACGGCTGACAGCTCTGACCAATAACAGAAAGATACAATAATGACTCTGTCATAATGGCAGACTCCTATGAAAAAGAAGGATATCTCTGACACAATCCTCCGACACCCAGAAACTTCATGCGTCCTTGACATGTGGACAGTCGCATGCGGCTTAAACAGAGACCACCCCATGCGGCTTAGGCTGAAGCTATCCCATGCGGTTCACGAGAACTACCCCATGCGGCTCAAGCAGAGGCTATCTCCATACGGCTCACGAGGACTATCTCCATGCGGCTCACGAAGAAAGCACCCATCATGCGGTCACCTACGCTTATGCGGCTCAGATCACCACCATGCGGTTCAAATGTTCAGGAGCCACTCCCAAGCAGCCTTAAGACGTGGCCAGCTTTATGTGGCTCAATGGGGAGCAGTCCTCATGCGGCTCAGATTTTCTAAGTGGCTTGCGGTTAAGACATGTGGCATGATAATGGGACACATGGCATCAAATCGACCGAAATCCATCAATAAATCCCAATAAAATATTGGGATCAAATCAGATCATTTGCAATCAATCAAATTGAACACGTGGCAGAAGATCCGAGCTTAGCATACCAAATCGTGAGGATTTATGGCAATCATCATTAATTACCCATAGAGATTTGATACAATCACATTAATTGCTCAAATCTATTATGAACGGTCCAGATTCATTAATCCTTAACCGCCGACTTTTGAGAATAGACAATCATTGCAAACCCTAATGATGCCTCCCACTCTTATAAATAGCAAGGTGCCATTCCCTTGCAACAGGGAGAGAAGACAGAGACGGAGAGAGAATAGAAGAGCAGAGAGCAGAGAGAGCGAGAGCACACCCCCTCGGATCCAGAGAGAATAAAGAGAGCATTTCTTCATCAACGCCAAGCAGTTCTTCTACAGAGCAAAGGCTGCACCCGATCGTCCAAGGAGTAAGGCAGAGATGCCTTCGCTTTCCTGAGCCTCTATCGTCACCCCCAGAATCTAAAATAAACAATTGTACTTAGATTACTGTACCTAGGTTTTCGTCCCTAGGCTTTCTTTGTACGAGCGAGTTTGTATTATGAGTCTAAAGTTCAGTCCTCCGATAATTGTTCTATACTTTTACAATCAATGGCAAACACGATGGCGACTCTGCTGGAGACAAACTTCTCCACGGCTGAGGAGTTGGTGACGCAATCGGATGCAGCCAAACTTGGCTCCACGCAACAGAAGATGGTCGTCCGCTTCGACCAACAGGCATTTGAAGAAATGCTCTCTGAGGGAAGCGCTGGCCCAGTCCAGAAGCGAACCCGCACAAAGAAATCTCGTAGCAAGTGGAGGCCAAAGTCATTTGCTCCTCCCCAAGCTCTGGACGGAGTACTTTCTGCAGCCCAAGACGGCGAAGGCGACTCTCGTGCGGCCCCACTTCAAGCCATAGAGGACTCTGCTGTCCCCAAGTCCGACAGAGGAAAGTACTACGATTCTGGACTTGCAGGGGCAAAGAGCAATTCTGTGTGCTCCAGGAAGAAACCGAACAAGGGCACTAGCCGCAAAACGAAGACTCGTGGGGCCAAGATGGCCGACCGTATGAATGATGACCATGCGGCTGAGACTGCTAGCCAAATTCATAATACTCATGCGGCCAGGATTTCCAGCCGCATGGAGAACACTCATGCGACCAGGATTTCCAGCCGCATGGAGAAGACCTATGCGGCTACGACTGCCAGCCGTATGAAGATTATTGATTCCAGCCGCATGACGCCTACTCCACGCGGCTCTGTCTTCGACCGCCTCTCCTATGGTCCTGATCTCTTGTGCTCCCAAGAAGACATGTCTGACTCTCTCCCGCATCACTTAGACTCTTCCTACTATGTGCCCACACGTACTAGAATGAAGAAGTCTATGGCAGCATGAACTTGGCAAGCTCGGTCCGCTGATCCGACCTCTGACCATCCGAGCGTCCCACATACTGTTATGCGGGCCTCTGATGGGAAGTTATACAGAACCACTCGAGTCCAGCCTCCGGCGACAAACGGACAGAGACGTTCCCAAAAGTCTTCCAAAATCCAGGGAGCAAACATGGTCGATCCGGACCCATCTGACTTGCGTGAGGCCATCCTCCACAAATGCAAGGAAAGAGAAGGTGCTCGGGGTACAAAGAGTCCTCCACGGACGTCACTGTACCCAAGTCATCGTCAATTGCTGTTACAATAATACGACGGTACAAGAAGACCGACAGTCCGTCTTCCAAAGACTGCAACAAGCATGTTCAGAAGATGAGGCATTTTCCGTCGTCTCCTGCAACTCTGCTCAGAAAATCTCCGCCGATGGGAGAGGGAGGAAGACCAATGTTCCCAGTCCGAAGATTTTAACCACTATGACTAAGAGACTATCAACTAAACGGGTGCCCACTACCAGAGTTTTCCAAGGTACCCGTTCAAAAATGAAATCTGCTACAGTGGGAGATTCATCGTCCACACCACTGGGGGTTGCTGGGACTGGGGGTAGCACTCCTCAGATATCCATGATAATCCGATATTCCAAGGAGATGAACCAGAGGAAACAACTCTCCCATCAGATACAGCAAGGGCTGACGTCCCCGAGGACGTCCACGACTCCCAAGATGAAGCAAACTCTGAAGCTGGGGGTACTATCCCTTCTGAGTCTGAACCAGAGGAGAACATTCCCACATACCCCAATGACTTCTCGCTATAGGGGTATGATTCGGAGGGCACGTCGTCCACCGTTCCTTCAATCTCTTCTCATGTAAAGACGGTATTCATGACGGACAGCAACCAAGGTGGTTCCAGCGATCGCTAACGCATCGACACTCTGGAGGCCATACTACATGCCTTGGTCAAGTCTGTAGATGAGATCAAAGCGGCCCTTCTAACTCTCCAAGGAGGGACGCCCGGCCAAACAAGCGCAGGTCCCGTGGTCAATGCGGACTCGAACTCAGCGGCACCAAACCCGGGCAACAATCCTCCTGAAATGACGGCCCCCACCACTGTGGATGAGGCCAGGGAAGCAAGAAGAGAGGTCCAGGAGCTCCGAGCCATGTTTCACGCTCGAGAAACCTCTCAAGACCTCAGAATACGGCAACCATACCTCGCTGCATAGAGGGATGTCCCCTTCCCACCAAGATATAAGCCGTTCAATATCAATTCTTATGATGGTAAGACCTCCGTAAGTCGGTACATTACTTACTTCGAGGTCACCACCGACCATCTGCCCCATGACGATGCTATCCTTACACGATTATTCATCGGGGCACTGGAAGGAGTCGCCTTCAACTGGTATCGCAACCTGCCGGACAACTGCATCCACTCCTTGCCAACTTCAAGCGCATGTTCTTGGAGAGATTCTACGAAGTAGGACAGGACATCACGATGTCCACCCTCATGGACGTCGTCCAAGGAGAGAAAGAGCTGACAAGGAACTATATTTAGCGGTTTCGCCAAACCGCAATGAAGCTGCCATCTGGTAACCCGGATTCCTCTTTAATTGAAATATGCCAAAAGTGACTGCTTCCAACAATCAGCCTCTGGATGTGCGAAAGTCAATTCAAGGACTGGAAGACGTTTATCATCAGTGCCACAAGCGTCGAAGAACGATTGAAGAAGGCTCGCCAACTGGGATTGCACATCTCAAAGGGAGAAGCCAAGGGCAGGCGTCCCAACGCCAACACCAACAATAGAGGCAGCTCCGCCAACAATCGAGACAACAAGGGCAAGCAGGCTATGGTGGCCGACACAGCGCAGAAACCTGAGTCAAAACTGGCAGACAAGCAATGGCCATAAATGACCTACTCCTTCGAAGACGTCCACGTCAAGCCCATCTTGGACATGCTCATACAAGGAGACAGAATTCAACTCCCTCCACTAAGACGGGAACCCCGGCCGGCAGAAATGGAGAGCCCAAAGTACTGCCATTACCACTGCTACGTCCACCATGCTACACACGACTGCTACAAACTGAAACGGTACATCCAACATCTCATCGATTCGAACACTCTGGCTATCAATTTCGAAGAGGTAACTGTGGCAGCCAATATGGTATCAGTACAATTTGGCAGCTTCCCTCCAACAGAGACTCAAGACGGTGTGATCCCCATCCCTCTGGCAACAATGGAGATTGCTAATCTTCCACCTCCTCGGGATCAGGCTGCTGGTCTAGTGCCCCTCACCACATCACGAGGGGAGGTCATGTGGGTCCATCCAGACTTGGTATCTGAAGTGACTCAGTCTACACCATCTTCCATTCGCAAAGAAGAAGAAAAAAGTCAGATGTTGCCGTACAATCTCGGCAGATATCGAAGAACTCACAGCCGTCGTCACTCGGTCTGGGGCACAATCCCAACCTGTGGCTGATAACTCGGCTGAAGATCATCAGCCCGCTATAACTGACGCTCCGGGACCTTCTCAGCCTCCGATGACCGACAAGCCTAGGCCGAAGGAGACTCGCTTTGACAAATCCCTCCGAAAAGAGGCACCGCAGGGGCTGGAGAGGCCCTACAACTTCGACATCTTGGCACATTGACCAACACACCGACCAAATTGTCATTATACGAGCTCATGAGACTCTCAAAGGATGTTCGCACGGCTTTGAGCGATGCACTCTAGAATGTCGACGTCTATCTGGCTCAGGTCAACCTCACGGGAGAAATCCGCCTGCAGATCTCCAAGATAGCGCTTGCACGGAAGCGATGCCCAATATTGTCTTCACTCGCAGGATATGCTCATCAAAACCAACCTGCACGATCGCCCGTTATATTACACTGGATACATCGACGACGTAAACGTGGATCGGATAACATTGATCCTGGTTCTTCCATAAGCATCATCGCAAAGGGTTTGTTACATCATCTCCGCATCCCTATGCATTGCCTGACACCAACAAGTACCGCCATCAGCGGTTTCAATTCGGACAGGAGCAACCTAATTGGGAAGATTCGTCTGAAGTGCCAAATTGGCGATCTTCAGTCGGAAGTCACCTGTTACGTCATAGATGTAGACACTTCTTACAACATCCTCTTGGGGCGCCCTTGGATACACGATTATATGATCGTGCCTTCCACGCTGCACCAATGCTTCAAGTATGTCGACAAACACGGCTTCGCGAGGACAGAATTTATCGACATCGATCCCTTCAAAGGGGTCGAATCCTACTACTCAGACTCATGCCTGTACGAAAAGTCGAAGAGACACCTTGGTGAAGGAGATGTGCAAGCTCATACCGAGACAGCCAAGGATCAGAAGAACCCCTAACGATCCACCTCCAAGCTCGCAAACCTGGCAAGACCGTACCCCTTACAGCCACTCTGCGTAAGGATGCAATCAGCCTCTCGGCACAAAAAGAGCAAATGATAATCCGGCTGCCAAGGTCCGACCAAGCGGCCAGACCCACAACAGAGCCACCGACAATCAGGCTGCCTAGGGTTGGCCAGCCACAAATGGAGAAGCTCAATCCCTCCGACAAGCCAATGACGATACGCCTTCCCAAGAAGATTCGTCACCCCGATACAAAGTCTGGGGCTTCTAGCGAGCCAACAACTCCCCGCCCAGCATCAGGTACCAAACTGGGGGTCGCTAGTTTGCCAACAACTCCACGCTCGGCTCCACCAGCTGAACCCGTGACGATCAAGCTGCCCAGGTCATCCTCTCAGTCTTCGTTTATACAGGAGGTAGCCGAAGAAGAACCAGAGCTAGCCAAGTATGTGGCTGCCCACACTGATGTTCCCTCTGCAGATGATGTAATCCTGCTAGAAAAGATACCTTACTTCATCAATAAAGGGCTATCTTTGAACTACCTCGAGCTTAATAAGCTTTGTACAATGTATGCTATGGAACACGGCATAGGCACTCACCTACACACACAGGTGACGAACGTTTACATCGCAAACCAGCTTATCCCAGTGGAAGATGCTTACCGCATAATCGAGGGAGGGGACCATCCAATCATCTTCGACCGGAAGGACGACCCACAGCCCTTCACCGTAGAAGAAGTCGACCTTGAATCAGATGCCGGGAGACTGCCTCTGTATCTTTATAGCCCCCAATCCAAATACCTCATGCAAAAATAGGGGTATGATCTGGAGACTACGCCAGGCTTGAACTACGGCACTGGGCGACGATTACCTTTAAAGCCACCAGTCCCGACTGGCAAACCACGGGACTACTACAGCAAGACCCTATGTGGATTAGGGTATGTTACGCCCACAACGACCCCTGAAAGTTCAGATGAGGAATGTGAATGGCATTCACATTCAACCGGGTCACCAACTTCTGATTCGGATACCAGCATCGGAGACGTATTCAGACAAGTCCTGTCAGTCAACATGGCATTCGCCGACGCTTACGAAGAAGATGAAGACATTCTTGAAATCCTCGAGTTAGAGCCGTGGGCCCAACAGTTGGATGCACAATGGGAAAAACGGTTCGAACAGAGAGAACCTCTAACTGAAGATGAGGTCATACAAGTGGATCTCGGCAGCGAATCTCTCTAAAACTAATCTTCGTCAGTAAAAGCATAACATATGAAGAGCGAGAGTCGCTACTAGAACTTGTCAAAGAATACATTGATATGTTCTCCTGGAGCTATAAAGACATGCCGGGGTTGAATCCTGATATTGCTCTTCACAAGCTCAACATTCGGCCAGACGCAAAGTCGGTCAAACAACAACAGCGACGCTTCCGCCCATGCATTATGGATGCGATCGAAGCCAAAGTCAACAAACTGATAGCCAGCGGCTTCATTCGTGAGGAGCAACATTCAGACTGGATCGCCAACATAGTACCGGTCCTCAAGATGAATATGAAGATTGAATCTGCATCGACTTCCGCAATATGAACGAGACATGTCCCAAAGATGAATTCCCCCTCCCTATCACAGACATCATGATCGACAACACATGCGGCTTTGAACGCATGTCATTCATGGATGGTTTCTCGGGGTACAACCAAATCAAGATGTCTCCTGAGGACGAAAAGCATACATCATTCCGAACACCGATTGGCACATACTGCTACATAGTCATGCCTTTCGGTTTAAAGAATGCTAGCACCATATATCAAAGAGCCATGAGTATCATCTTCAGAGACCACTTTCGCAAGACGATGGAGTACTATGTTGATGATATCGCCGTCAAGAGTCGCTGTAAGGGAGACCATCTCCAGGATCTGAGGACGGTATTCGACCTGATGCGAGCACACAACCTGAAGATAAATCCCACAAATTCCTTCTTGGGCGTATCCAGCGGAAAGTTCTTGGGTTTCATCATCACCGCCCAGGGTATCCATGTAGACCCTGAGAAGACGAAGGCAATCATGGATATGGATCCCCCGAGAAATCTCCGAGAACTTCGAGGCCTCCAAGGGAGGCTAGCTTACATCAGGAGGTTCATTTCTAACCTCTCCGGGCGATGTCAGCCATTCACCCATCTCATGAAGAAAGGTGTCTCGTTCGTATGGGATGAAGAATGCCAACGTGCCTTCGACAACATCAAAGAATATTTGTCGAACCCTCCAGTCCTGGTGGCCCCGGTTGCTGGAAAACCATTCCTGCTCTATGTACGCACAATGGAGCATTCCCTCGGTACTCTGCTACCACAAAATAATGATACATGCCATAAATAAGCCATATATTACCTCAGCCAAATGATGATTGGGCCAGAGCACCGATACACCGCCGTAGAGAAGGAATGCCTCGCCCTGGTGTTCGCCATTCAGAAGACGCGGCACTATGTCACAGGACAAACCATACATGTGATCTCACGAGTCAACCCTCTCAGGGTCCTCATGACTATACCAGGGGCACTCAGCTCTCGCCTCGCTACATGGGCAATATTGCTGTCCCCCTATCATATGATCTTCGTCCCACAAAAGGCTGTTAAAGGTCAAGCCCTAGCAGACTTTTTGGCAGCCCACCCAGGCTCGGAGTCGTCCAGAATATATGAAGGAATCCCAGATGAGGTCGCCGACTCGCATGCAACCTCTCACGATGATATATGGCGAATGTTCTTCGATGGCGCCTCAAAGATCGGACCTAAGGACAACATCATCGTCGGAGTCGGGGTGGTGTTGGTTTTCCCTTCCAGATTGGTGATCAACCGTGCTTACTCTCTCACAGAGCCCTGCTCTAACAATGTGGCCGAGTACAACGCTTTGGTCATTGGCCTCCAACTTGTAAAAGAGCTGGGGGTAGAATATCTTGAAGCATACGACGATTCACAGTTAATCGTCAATCAGATCCAGGGCTCATACGAAGTCCGCCATGAAGACATGATCCCCTATCACCAAATAGCGATCGACATCATCTCGTCGTTCGAGGGGTTCTTCATCAAACACGTTCCCAGACTCTGAAATATCGAAGCCGATGCCTTAGCAGGCCTGGCCGCTTCCCTAGCAGTGGCAAATCATACTCATCAATCGGTGGATGTGATAGGCCACGAACTGGTCTGCCCCAAGAACAACGTTTAATTCATGGTGAGTTATTCCGCTCAGACGATCGACGAAGTGCCAGACTGGAGACAACCATTCATAGACTTCATAGTCTATGACATCTTGCCTGAGAACCCAAAGGAAGCCACTTCCATCAGAAGACGTTCTCTCAGATTCTTCTACGATATAGAGACGAAAATGCTGTATCGGCGATCTTACGATGGGCTATTACTTCGGTGTCTGTCAAACGCAGAAGCCAAAGAAGCCGTACGAGAAGCTCATGACGGTATCTACGGGGCCCATCAGCCTGGCCCAAAATTGCAAGACCGTCTTCGCCGAATGGGCTACTACCGGCCCACGATGGTAGCAGATACGATAGACTATGCAAGAAAGTACAAAGCCTGCCAAGTCCACGCGGACTTCATTCACCAGCCATCCGAATTTCTACATCCGACGGTGGCGTCCTGGCCATTCGAAGCATGGAGAATGAATATCATCGGTCCGATCACTCTACCTTCTTGGCGGAAGCTATTCCGCTTGCAGAAGTCAAAACTTCAAACGTGATCAGCTTCCTCAAGCATCACGTCATCTATCGCTTTGGACTGCCCTGAAGGATCATCCACGATCATGGTCCGCAGTTTACAAGCCACGCCTTCTATCGATTTTGTGACAAGCATCGCATCCAGAATATTGCTTCAACGCCATACAATCCTGCAGCGAATGGGTTGGCAGAAGCATTCAACAAAATAATCATCAAACTTCTCAAGAAGTTCGTATCGTCCAACAAACACGACTAGAACGAGAGGCTTGGTGAATGCTTATGGGCGTACCGTACCACAGCCCGAACAGCCACAGAGAACACACCATTCTCCCTGGTGTACGGGTGTGAGGCAGTCCTTCCATTGGAGAATCAAATACCCTCGCTCTGCGTCGCTCTCACTTATCAATTGACGATGGACGATAACTACCGTCGCCGACTACAAGAGTTGGAGGCCTTAGATGAAAAGCGCCTCCTGGCTCAGCAACGGATCGAGCTATACTAAGCATGCATCTCCGGAGCCATCAACAAGAAGGTTAAAATCAGAACATTCCAAGTAGGCTATCTCGTTCTGGCAGTCCGGAGGCCGATGGTCATGACTCACAAAACCGTCGGCAAATTCCAGCCAAAATGGGAAGGTCCGTTTATCATTGAGGCCGTATTCTCCAACGGTGCTTACCGCCTCGCAAAACAAAATGGAGACTTGCTCATGTTGCCCGTCAACGACAAGTTCCTAAAGAAATATTATGTCTAAACGACATTTTCCAGATCGTCGAGTCATGTACCCGCCAGTACCGCTGAACTCATATCACATTTTCCAGATTGCCGAGTCACGTACCCGCTAGCACCGCTGAACTCATATCACAATCCCAGATTATTGAGTCATATACCTGCTTGTGCCGCTGAACTCATATTCCAACTCTCCCAGATTATCGAGTTATATACCCGCAAGTGCCTCTGAACTCACATTCCGGTCACTCTTTCAGATAGTAAGTCATGTATGACCATACCTCTGAACTTTCTTCCTGAAAGAGATCCTCTCTCATGATCTACTACCCGCACTCCCAGTGCACAAAAAGGGTAACAGATCCACAAAATTTCCAAAACGACCATGTCGATGTTACCTCTGAGTTGTTTCACTTCTACCAAAAACAAATCACCCTTTACCTAGAACTTCCATGTCCTCATTACCTCTGAGTCATTCTATGTACCCTCCTTTATTGAGCCCACTCCTGCCATGTCCTCATTACCACTGAGTGGGAAGGCTCCGTCGAAGAAACCTTCATGCTTGCCATGTCCTCATTACCTCTGAGTAAGTATGTTGATTCCCTTTCGATTTATTATCCGTACCCACAACTGGAGTACGCCAAGGATAATAGGTCCATAAATATTCTCTGTTGAGTCCACTCCTGTCATGTCCTCATTACCTCTGAGTAGGAAGACTCCACGGTAAAACCCTCATACTTGCCATGTCCTCATTACCTCTGAGTAAGTATGTTGGTTCCCTTTTCATCCTATTATCCATATCCTAAGCCAGGGTACACCAAGGATAATAGGTCCACAAATATTCTCCGTTGAGTCCACTCCTGCCATGTCCTCATTACCTCTGAGTAGAAGACTCCGCGGTAAAACCCTCATGCTTGCCATGTCCTCATTACCTCTGAGTAAGTATGTTGGTTCCCTTCCATCCTATTATCCATATCCTAAGCCAGGGTACGCCAAGGATAATAGGCCCACAAATATCCTCTGCTAAGTTCCTTAGTACAGGCCCACCATTCCTCATCATGCCCCGGGAGCCCAGCTGCTCCATGGCATTCTCTCTCCCGATACCCGAAACGTCCATGGTCACCTTGCCATGGAATTGTTCTAGGTATCCCCAATCAAACTTGTTATTCGTACCTAAAACTAAGGTATGCCAAGGGTAACAGGTCCACAAATAAGTTCCCCATTCGGGAAATGCCACCATAACACCACAAACACAACATGCAGCACAAATAAAGGATGGAATAAAACATACTCTTTTATTTGAAAGCCAAAAAGCATCACATGTTTTGGGACCACGTCTCTCTCAAAAGAAAAGAAAAAGAGAACAGAAACAAAAGGAGAAAAAGGCCGACTATAGTTCGGTATTACACAATTCCAGGAGGCAGTTTCTCACCAAGGTGGTCCCCCGCTCATGCCGCTATCTAGCTCGGCGTTCAGCCTCTTGGGATAACTGCTCCGCATCACCCAAGTGCATATATTCCTGCCAGTCATCCTCCATCTTCTTCAGGGCGAGTTCCAGATTGGCAGAAGCTCTACTAAGTCTGTCAGCCTCCTGGATAGCAAGCCCCTTATAAGTACGGGCGGCTTCGAGCTCAGACTCCAGGAAGGCCAGCTTTCTCTGGAGCTCGAGGATGTTCTCCCTGGTGTCAATTACCCCGCGGGAGGCAGCCGCCTCCCAAGCCATGCAATCTTCACTTCTACGGCTCCATTGATCGTGTAACTGAGACAGATCACGGCGGTCCTTCAGTATAGTCGGTTTGATCGACTCCCCAGCAGGCCTTACCCTCTCCATCGCGATTATGAGGAAAGTGCGCTCTTGATCTATCGCTGCAGACAGATCAGCTTGCTGCAACATATGAAACTGGGCCACAAGACGATCGGCCTCTAACAGCTTAGGCTCCAGAATCGCAGCTAACCCCGCCCCACTGGGGAGTGTTCTAAGGATGTCGATTTGGCCACCGGCGCACCGACGGGCCATAGCAAAGGGAGTTCCCTTCTCCACGGCTGCCTCGACCCCTCTCTTCAGATGGCGGTAAAAGCTATCGACGACGTCCTGGGACACTTCATCCAAAACTTCTGTAGAGGATGGCGTCAGAGGGAGTGTGGCCGGCAATGTCAAAGGAGTAGCATCGGAACTTGCCATCCCTGCCACCAGGAAAACAAATTCCGTGCGAAAAGATGCACGAATAGCGGCTAGCTCCTCTTCCGCCGCCCGGAGAGCTTGGATACTTGGCAAAGCGGAAAGGTCAACCCCCGAGACCATATTCAAGGAGGAGGACGCAGGAAGCGTTGTTCCTTGCCCTGGCTGTGCCACCACTTGAGCCTCCGAACTTGAACCAGCTGGAGGCCCTTCATATAGGTGGGAAGAGAAGGAGGCACACGTGCTTCCATCAGATCCCCTCTGGTAGAGTCCACCCCGACAATGTCCGTCACCGGCAATAAGGGGCGGGACTTGTACGTCCAAAGCAACCATCAATCGACGTAACCCGAAGGATATGATGATAGAGCAGATAGACCTCCTCACAAGTTAAGATTCGGCTTATCTTACCAGGGGAGGAGCAGGAAGGCCGCAACTCGCTCGCGGTTGAAATAGTCTTCCCGCCCACGACTTCCAAGTTGAATTCAACTGGTTTCTCTACCCCAGCCACTCCTGAAAGGGAGCCAGCCAGTTCAGCATCATCTCGTTGAATTTCAGCTGTCTCAGGGACAGGTGTAGTAGAACCCTCGTCCCTATGGGTGGAGGTCTCAGCAAGTGTGCTTCCCCCTCCCGCCTCTGGAAGAACCCCCAGCATAATGATAGCGGTGCACATATCATCACCCAACGTAGTCAGGCCGTATCGACCTCAGTAGCCGGATCTCAAGAAACTGACTCCACTGACGCCTACAAAGAGTAAAAGAAGATGATTAGGCCATAGTTTAGAAAAAGAAGGAAAAGGTAGTGGAAATTCAAATCACCTCAGAAATAGCGCCAACATCATCAATAAATAGCCTGCGGCGTCTTACCGCAGCTCGCTTAGTGGAGTAGGTTATGCTATCATCAGTAGACATACGCCTGCTTCGCTTGTGCGAAGGACCAGGCACAACAGGCGGCCGCCTCGCAACTATGTCGTCCGGTATGTTAGGTGGCTGATCCCCCGCCTCCTCGTTTGAGGAATGGGACGAATCATCGGCATCCTTCTCATCATCCTCTTCGTCGGCCGTCGTGGACTCCGAGTCTGGCACAGGAACCGTATTCGCCTTTTTCTTCCTCTTCTTGGACCCCTCGGGCTTCTCTGCCAAGCCAGTCCCGACAATGAAGCTGGTGCTCATGTCAAAATTCACGGGAGGTTTGCTCGTCGTAACATGATGGAGGGCCGCTATGTACAAAATCTTCCCTTGCGTATTAGCGTCGGGGACCGAGAAGCTAGCTCGGGTATGAACCGCATTGTAATAATGCCATGCCCTGATACCGTCAAGGATACTGCCCTCGTAGCCTAGGCAAGCACTGGGACAATCAAGGAACAGACGGTTGTACCCGAACTGGCGGGAGAACCTACTAGGTAAGTAGGGCTCCAGGTACACGTTATTGCGGTAACGATATACCAGGTGTGCCGGACGAATATTGTGCAGCCAGAGAAGCATCTTTTTAGATAAGAGCAGGGGAGGTTCAATGCCGTCAACGTGTACACCCCTCACTTCTCGAGCGGTAAATTAAGGGACAGACACAAAGAAGTCGGGCCCATCTACTCTCGCCAACGTCCTCCGACAGGCTAGCATGGTGTCGAATTCCCAAGGCTGACGACGTATCGAAAAAGGAAAGCGTCATCATCGGTAACGCCATCGTCTGCCCCGGGCCTCATCAACGACCGATAATGCATCAATAGCCAACCCATTAAATAATGGTAGGGTAGTTCTATTCGTTCAAAGTCCAGTGTCGTCTCACGAGCAATAACTTTGGACGAAAGGCACGGAGGCCGTGGTGTATGCTACACACCATAGCCGGAAGAAGGGCCAGCCTGACTCTGAAGACCAGCTTCACGGTCGAAAGAATAAAGTGGCAGCTGATCCTTTCAATAGAACCTGTCCCTCCCGAGACTACGCAGTTCCGTAGCCATACCATCAAGAATTCGGCCAAGAGTGCCTTCTCAGACATTTGCCGAGTACCGTGGAAGAAATAGCTGAAGAAGTCGGTACGGCTCCCAAACTTATCGCCGGTGGACCTCGACCTCTTGGCACTCGACATCAGGTTGTTTATCTCCTCCTGGTTCTGAGGACCTCGAGAAGAAACCCGGCCAGAGGGACTGAATTTGAAAAGATACGCGACCCAAGACGTAGTATGGGGAGCGTTCCCTTCTGAGCTATTGTTTTTCTTGATAGCCGTTTGGTGGTAAATACTGTGGTGGCACAGCAGTTCATGGTACACGGCGACAAAACCTGGAAATCGTCGATCCAGATCCTCGAATTCCTTGTTTTTGGGGTATACTTCGAAGGCCTCGCCCCCCCATGGCAGCTTAGAAACATGATACATTTCATGGAGGGCAAGTCCCAACTCCCCTCCGGGCGCGAAGAAAGTTCCCGTTCGTCGGTTATACATTTCCAAAAGAGCCATGAATAACGGCTTGTTAATGGGTAACCCGTAACAGGTGCCCCGGATGGCATAATAGAGGTCAATCTCCCTAAGGAATTCCTCGTATTTCCTTAGAATCTATGAGGTCAGGTTGACCCACGTAGGGATGGGGTTTATCCAGTTCAACAGCGACAACCTGCCAACAGGATAAGACCCCTTGCGAGCGAGCTAATTCAGGAAAGTATCGGCCAGAGTAAAAGTGAAGTTGGGACCAGATACGTTTATAAAGGTGCCCGGAATCAGTCCCATCACACTTCGACTAACCGAGTCCCTGCTCGCACATGCCGACCTCATATTCCTATTATAGTGGATGTTGCCTACGAACATCCTCGATTGGGTCGGAGTTAGGGAGCCCACCATCTGCCTGCTCAGAGGTACCATATTGAACCACGAGAGGGGAAAATGACGTTCCATTTCGGGAATGTGGATCTCCACCCCGTCCACAGTAAATCCCAGTTCTTAGAGATGTCCAGTACTCGGGGGTTCTTTATGGATAGAGCATCCCCGAAGAGAAAGGCTGGTTTCAGATACTCTCTATCCAGTCTCCCCGAGTTCATCATAGTACAAAGAAAGTGGAAAGGCTGGTTATTGATGGCGCCCACCCTCTCCAAAGGCTCATCGATGGAAGGCTGATCCGACACATGTCGAACTAAGCCATCGAGCCGTACACCCACAGCATACTGAGCTGAACCCACCAAAAGCTCTCCTGCCGGATTGGTTGGCTGATTCACTTAAAGTAGACAAAAGAAACAGGATTAAAAGATGGTTAAAACAAAAGTTTCTTAAAAAGAAGCTCCTGTGAGCCTATGCGGCTCGGATCAACGAAGCCTTATGTGGCCCAAATTTAGTTGGGTCTTATGCGGCACGGCTTCGATGGAGCCTATGCGGCTCGGGTCAACGCAGCCTTATACGGCCCGATTCAGTTGGGTTTCATACAGCACTGCTCCGATAGAACTTATACGGTCAAATGAGACTTCATGCGATTCAAATCCAGAAAGTGCTCCTGTGGCTCAAGTCCTTCTCATACGGCTCAAACACAGGGCATGCCCCATGCGGCTCGAATAAGAGAGTGGTTTCATCATGATTAAACTTGGACAGTTCAATGAAGACGAAGGATGAAGGCTTGTGCATAAATCATGCAACAGAGCCATGGGGTTTATGGTTCAAAATTTAATCCAATCCTTACCCTTTGTCACGCCCCAGAACCAGAATACTGGAGAGCGGGGAATGACTCAGCCAGCTACGTATTACGGGTAGATGAATACCGTATAATACGATCAATGCTGTCTAACCAGACGAGGGGGTGCATACTACATAAAAGTCTCACTAGGGTCATTTCGCATCTATTGTCTCAATCATTCAAATAAGAAACAGTAATACAGAACATGTAAGATAAAGCAGTAAGGCGTCCCAAACGCTCAGTCAGAATGTTCTGGAAATCTGGCTTTACAAAACATAGCCAGATGGTATAGTAAGGTATACACAATTGTTATCAGCTGCAGTCTGACTTAATTACAATCATGCAAAAGTAAGTACAAGACGATCCGACCAACATGTCGGTGCCAAACGGCTAAGTATAAAGTAAATGACAAACGAGCGGTGAAGTAAGGAAACCCACTCCAGTCCTCCTGCGATCATCCCTCTAGTATTGACCATCTTAGAGGTAGAAGTAAGCTGGATCCTCGGAGACCGGCTCTAAATCTGGCCATGCAAAACCAGAGAGGTTAGACCTCTAATAGCAAGTACCACAAGGAAGGACGATATGAAGGATTAAACCAGTATGTAAGAGAATATAATAATAGATCTCTGCTTCCCACTAGGATTCACATAACATCACGACACTTCGAACCAACTTCCCAACCAAACAAGGACAGAAGTTGGCCCGTCATGTCCTGACATTCTGATCATCTCAGTTAGGCAACAGAGTAGATACAGTACACAAACAAATCATCTTGAACGGCCAATCAATTCCTACGGCTTGCTATTGTGAGTCCCAAGTTATCCTGGAATTATGCAAGTGGGATTCCTCAGTTCTTACTATGTGCGAGCAAGGCTAGTCTATCTAATCAATCAATTGCGCCAATCATGTAGTTAGACGAGTCCCAGCGGGACGTCCGCCGTTATAGCATGTACAATAATATAAGCAGATACTGTTCCCTACCCGTGTGACAGATTTACAGTATCTGTGGAACCAGCCGGCCCGTCGGGCACTTAATAGTCCCAAGGGGGCTGCCATGTAAGAACTCGGGAATCCATTCTCTCCATGCCGTTATTATTTTATTTGACTTAATGGTCTCTACGTTGAGTGAAGTTCCATGCCGTGGATCATGGTCGTTCAATGAGTACTTTCGTAGGGGGTACGATATGCTCAACTCTACAACAATACCCGTGCGGCTAGGTTGTAGGTCTTACATAGCGTGATGCAACAATCAAATCTGACCACGGGGTAATCATGCCTTGACCATAAGTACACATGCTGTTTTTGTAAGACAAATAAATAAATAAATAAATAATTTGAAGCCTGCATGTGTCTGTATGCCAATATTCGGGATTGGCTAATCGAGTATAATAGTTCATTATATGAACGTGTCTCATTTATTTCATTCAATAAGACGACTAGCCAGTCTCTTAGTTCCAACTAGGAATGCATGATCAATATTAGTCAATGTCACAATCATTATCGATGGTGACAAGGCATGAAAGTCAATCAATATTACATGGGGTCGAGTCTATAACTCTCAGGGTTAAGTTCTAGTTATACTGGGTATCCATGGATCAATCAGGACACAAGGCGTATTCTACATAATAATCCATTTTAACAAATTTAACATATCATGATTTATCAAGAAATTCATGCAAAAGGTAAAGGATATAATAGAAGAATTATCATGCCATCATTAAATGAATAATTATAGGACAAATAAAACACCCAGACCAAGAAGTCACGCCAAGTCTAGCTGGAGTGAGCGTGGAAAGTGATACACGCACGCACAGTGTGACTAAAATACACGCAGACTCGTGGATGTGTGCGTGACTAAAAATACACGCAGACTCGTGGATGTGTGCGTGACTAAAAATACACGCAGACTCTTGGAGACGTGTGCGTGACTAAAAATACACGCAGACTCGTGGATGTGTGCATGACTAAAAATACACGCAGACTCGTGGATGTGTGCGTGACTAAAAATACACGCAGACTCGTGGAGACGTGTGCGTGACTAAAAATACACGTAGACTCGTGGATGTATGCGTGACTAAAAATACAAGCAGACTCGTGGAGACGTGTGCGTGACTAAAAATACACGCAGACTCGTGGATGTGTGCGTGACTAAAAATACACGCAGACTCGTAGAGACGTGTGCGTGACTAAAAATACACGCACGCTCATGAGAACGTGAGCGTGACTAAAATACACGCACGCTCATGAGAACGTGAGCGTGACTAAAAATACACGCACGCTCATGAGAACGTGGGCGTGACTGAAAATACACGTTAACATGTAAGAACATGAGCGTGTCTCAAAATCCACGCACGTACGTAGAGACGTGTGCGTGACTCAGCCTTCGTCCCAAGCCAGAAGATGAAGTTCCCAGCCAGAAAACACGCTAAGTTGGGAGGACCAAAAACCCATGAACAGCCGAAAATGTAACAACTTAGATCTAGAGAAAACCTAGCCATAGAAATCAAAAATGCTAAGAACTAAACTCTCTTGGAATCACAAGAAGAAGACAAATGAACCATAAAAACATGGTTCTCAAGTAGAAGCAAGTTTACACTTGCCTCCTGCTGCTGCTGCTGGTAGGTGGAGAAGTGATGAGAGAAACAAGAAGAAGTAATGGTGAGGATGAGCAATGAGGAGAGAATGGAGAGGGTGGCTTTAAATAGGGGGAGTGGTGGTAGGTGGGAGCTAATGGGCCGGGTTGGATTCGGATTCATCAATGAACCCGAGAACCTAACCTAGGCAGAACCACATAAGCAAGACTAAAAGCAGGAAATAAAAGCAGGGAATAAAATGCAGATAATAAAATTGTAAGAAATTAATTAACATGAAAATTAAAGAGCAGATAATTAATTAACATGAACTAGAGGAATTTAAATACAGGATACTTCATGATAAATACTAAATAAATACACATGAGTTGTACATGTATTTAAAAATACGTATTCCGGGAACGGGGAGTGACACCCTTAAAACCAGAGTGGACGTCGGGGTGTACTTCAGGCGTAGTGGCCGATGAGGAGGCCGCTTCTTGCCCTTTGCAGCAGCGGAAGCAACCTTGGAAGACTTGGGGGCCATTATCGTACCGACGGTCGGAGAAGGAAGACTAAGGAAGAAAATTAGAGCCGAAGACGAAAGAGAGAGAGTGAAGAAGTCTCTCCGATTGAGCACGTTCACGTTTTATTGGCAAGAGAGAGGTGCCTCGATCCACGTACAGTGACCGACCCTTCGGTTCTAAAGACGAGTCGACTGGCATAAAGGCCAAACTCTTAGGATCCTTCCCCAAAAAGCGGACTTAAAGCTGACGGCAAATCAACATCAATTAATGCACAAAGATTTGCACACGTGACAGGATGACGTGGCAAGGAGCTTCATACGGCCAGACAGCCTATGCGGCCAAAGGGTCCATGCGGCTGATTGACTAATGCGGCTGAGGAGGCTATGCGGTTGGGACATCTATACGGTAAGGACATCATATGCGGCCAGAAGAGTTTATACATAGCCATGCTTCTTATTCAAAGTATTTCAATTTTGTAAATTAAAAACTTTGAAGGGGGTCTTGTAGAAGCATGGAAAAGAATAAAGAAAGATCTATGCGGCCAAGGATCCCCATGCGGCTCAGAGAGCTCATGCGGCTCAGGGACCCATACGGTTCAAGCGTCTATGCGGCTCGAATAATCCCATGTGGCCCAGAGAGGAGCTACGTGGCCCTCAACAGCTCTTCCATTTGTCTTCTACTGTTGTCACGACCCGCACCCTAGAGTTAGGGCACGAGAACGTAACGACGCCCAGCCTACGCCGCAGTGTCGGCGGTAGAACGCTGTCCTAGGTCTCAATGCATCTAACAGTATAAGACTAAACAGTTTATACTCCCCGAATGGGGTGACATAGCAGATACAACTCAATCACATCTAAGGTAGAGCATGATAAGAATAGATAAAACATGAAATCCAAAAGAGATACAGGAGATAGAAGTCTAAGTGTCTAAGATACATGAACCCAGAAATACATCTCAATACTCAATAAAGATACAGTAATCCACAAATCAAATACAACTCCAGAAAAGAAATAACTATCTAAACATCCTCTACTGTGTCTCCTCTAGGCTAGCAGGCAATCCCAGGCTATCTGTAAAATTTATCAACAGGTCCAGTCAGGACTGGAACGAGCACATTACATCTCAACAGTTCATAGCAGGTTAGAAAATATAATCATGCAGTAAAGTAAGATACAAGATCTGAAGAAATACAGTATGTAAACAGGGAGAGAGAACTGTAATAGAAATATCTACTATAAATAGAGAACTAACAGTGGCTAGTGATATAGAGTACATGATAGCACATGTGAACGGAACAGATTGGTACATGATCTACACTAAAGAGTTGTACATGATCTACACTACTAAAGAATTGTTCACATGACTACTAGCACTCCCCCGTTTTCCCCAATCAGTACACAAGGATCTAAGCAGGTTATGTTATTGTACATGATATCACATGGGGCCCTTAAAAGGGTGCACATGATAGTATACATGAAGGCTCTGTGAACATGAGAGTACATGATTCACAAGAGTGTACATGTATGGTGAAAGCACAGGAGTACATGATGAAAGTGAAACGCACATGACATAATGTACCCGATGCTCCCGAGGGGGACATCGCATGAAGAGATCCGTATAGTACTAATCCGTGATAATGTCGTGACAGCATCAAGTATAGTAATTTAAAGCAGGAATATAATTCTAAGCAGGATATGAAATGATCAGAGAATGTACTCGCCTCGATAACCTGAACAGCTGATAAGTATAGAGGGGTCCCACTGAAGCCACAGAGTCCTATTTAAAGCAACACAGGTTACAAGGTGTTCAAGTTGTAATAAATGAATCCACAACAATCTATTTTATTCTAGGTTCTTCTAAGTCAAACAACTCTAGGTCGACTCCGGTCAATAATCTAGTCAAACTAGGTCAAGTGTTGACTTACAGTTGACTCTGGGTCAACTGGTCAACTCTGGTCAAACAGGGTCAATTCTAGTCTAATATAAAGTGTACTTCGTTATTTGTACGTCGAAACTTACGGCACGCAAATCGAGATAAGAAGATTATCGGTAAGGTTGATAATCTTATTATAGTGATCCACGTATCCAACTTGTCAATTTCAGCGATGTGAGATCACTGGAATTGACTGAGCTCAGTTCCGTTGTACTAATCTCGAAATACGAACATTACATGAATTAATTATTAATTAATTAAAAAGGTTAAACTTAGATAAATTATCAACAAACATTGTCGGACGATGAAATGAACATCGCCAACGTGTCCAGAAAGGTCAAATTAGCTAGGATAGCCTACCCAACGGTCCAATTTGGACGCAAGGGCAAAAAGGTAATTTCGGGTCAAAACGGTGTCCGTGTCGGAGCCGTTTTGCACCGAAAAACGTGCAAGAAAACAAGTCTATAAAATATAACAAATTATATGTTCACGCAACCAGAATGTCGATACGAACCCAACGGTATCTCCAGAATTGGATTCCGTTGACCCGATCTCTATTTGGCCCGTTGACCAGAACTTGGAATTCCGATTTGCACGGAAATGCGTGCCGGAGCCAAAGTTCTCAAAACTCAGCAAATTACCTGTCAACGAGTCCAGAATGACAATACGAACTCAACAGTATATCCGGAATTGGATTCTGATGAGCCGGCGTCAAAAAGTCCCGTTGACCCAGAAAGTGGGACCCGCTTTGCACCGAAATGCGTGCCCGGGCCCACGTTCTCCAAATCTAACAAATTTTATATGAAAACATGCCAGAACGACGCCACAAGTCTAATGGTGGTGTCAGAAATGAAATCTGGAGTCCCGTGTTCAAAAATGGAATTTTACAAGTTGGAAATTACGAATTCGGACGACCAACTTTGGCGTCGAATTCAACCAATCAAACAAGCTCAAACTGAAATGAAATCTAAAGGGAGCAGAAAGAGGGTTATACCAGCTTCGCATCGGAACTGGTAGCACGCCAAACGGAGCTGCGGTGGAGGAGATACAAGCTGACGAAGTTGGCCCCGCGTAACTGTCCAAATTTAATACAATTTAAACGGTCAACTTGGTGGCCGGTTTTCATGTATCAAACGATAAAATTAACGGACGAAATTTGACAGGGATGAAGGTGGATATACCGAGATTGCGACGGAGCGATGAAATCGCCGATCCAACGGTCGGATCTCCGGGAAAACGCGCGCGAAGTTGCTGCGACGGGGCGCCATAAGTCAACACTTGACCTAGTTTGACTAGATTATTGACCGGAGTCGACCTAGAGTTGTTTGACTTAGAAGAACCTAGAATAAAATAGATTGTTGTGGATTCATTTATTACAACTTGAACACCTTGTAACCTGTGTTGCTTTAAATAGGACTCTGTGGCTTCAGTGGGACCCCTCTATACTTATCAGCTGTTCAGGTTATCGAGGCGAGTACATTCTCTGATCATTTCATATCCTGCTTAGAATTATATTCCTGCTTTAAATTACTATACTTGATGCTGTCACGACATTATCACGGATTAGTACTATACGGATCTCTTCATGCGATGTTATCCCCCTCGGGAGCATCGGGTACATTATGTCATGTGCGTTTCACTTTCATCATGTACTCCTGTGCTTTCACCATACATGTACACTCTTGTGAATCATGTACTCTCATGTTCACAGAGCCTTCATGTATACTATCATGTGCACCCTTTTAAGGGCCCCATGTGATATCATGTACAATAACATAACCTGCTTAGATCCTTGTGTACTGATTGGGGAAAACGGGGGAGTGCTAGTAGTCATGTGAACAATTCTTTAGTAGTGTAGATCATGTACAACTCTTTAGTGTAGATCATGTACCAATCTGTTCCGTTCACATGTGCTATCATGTACTCTATATCACTAGCCACTGTTAGTTCTCTATTTATAGTAGATATTTCTATTACAGTTCTCTCTCCCTGTTTACATACTGTATTTCTTCAGATCTTGTATCTTACTTTACTGCATGATTATATTTTCTAACCTGCTATGAACTGTTGAGATGTAATGTGCTCGTTCCAGTCCTGACTGGACCTGTTGATAAATTTTACAGATAGCCTGGGATTGCCTGCTAGCCTAGAGGAGACACAGTAGAGGATGTTTAGATAGTTTTTCTTTTCTGGAGTTGTATTTGATTTGTGGATTACTGTATCTTTATTGAGTATTGAGATGTATTTCTGGGTTCATGTATCTTAGACACTTAGACTTCTATCTCCTGTATCTCTTTTGGATTTCATGTTTTATCTATTCTTATCATGCTCTACCTTAGATGTGATTGAGTTGTATCTGCTATGTCACCCCATTCGGGGAGTATAAACTGTTTAGTCTTATACTGTTAGATGCATTGAGACCTAGGACAGCGTTCTACCGCCGACACTGCGGCGTAGGCTGGGCGTCGTTACGTTCTCGTGCCCTAACTCTAGGGTGCGGGTCGTGACAGAGTATGTTTAGTTGTTTTCATAAACCTTTGTATAACTTCTTGCTATGAGTTCTTCTTAATACAATAAATCGATGAATTTGCTAGACTTTATCTTGGATTTGATAATTTAACTCTGGATTTCAGAACGGTTCCTTCTTTAAACAGATAAGCAAAACAGATTTTATCATTATTCTTTCTTGCCATTTTTCTAGTATTAGATAATAATAAAACTGTCTTGATTTCGTCAATCACCTGCATGGGCCACCACTAAAAGCATTTAATACCTTGACGGCTGACAGCTCTGACCAATGACAGAAAGATTCAATAATGACTCTGTCATAATGGCAGACTCCTAGAGAAAAGAGGATATCTCTGACATAATCCCCCGAAACCCAGAAACCTTCATGCGTCCTTGACATGTGGACAGTCGCATGCGGCTCAAACAGAGACCACCTCATGCGGCTTAGGCTGAAGCTATCCCATGCTGTTCATGAGAACTACCCCATGCGGCTCAAGCAGAGGCTATCTCCATGCGGCTCACGAGAACTATCTCCATGCGGCTCACGAGGACTATCTCCATGCGGCTCACGAAGAAAACATCCATCATGCGGTCACCTACGCTCATGCGGCTCAGATCACCACCATGCAGTTCAAATATTCAGGGGCCACTCCCAAGCAGCCTAGACACGTGGCCAGCCTTATGCGGCTCAATGGAGAGCAGTCCTCATGCAGCTCAGATTTTCTAAGAAGTTTGTGGTTAAGACACGTGGCATGATAATGGGACACGTGGCATCAAATCGACCGAAATCCATCAACAAATCCCAATAAAATATTGGAATCAAATCAGATCATTTGTAATCAATCAAATTGAACACGTGACAGGAGATCCGAGCTTAGCATAACAAATCGTGATGATTTATGGCAATGATCATTAATTGCCCACAGAGATTTGCAATCACATTAATTGCTCAAATCTATTATGAACGGCCCAGATTTATTAATCCTTAACCGTCGACTTTTGAGAATGGGCAATCATTGCAAACCCTAATGATGTCCCCCACTCTTATAAATAGCAAGATGCATTCCCTTGCAACAGGGAGAGGAGACAGAGACGAAGAGAGAAAGAAGAGCAGAGAGCAGAGAGAGAGAGCACACCCCCTCGGATCCAGAGAGAATAAAGAGCACATTTTTTCATCAACGCCAAGCAGTTCTTCTACAGAGCCAAGGCTGCACCCGATCGTCCAAGGAGTAAGGCAGAGCTGCCGTCGCTTTCCCGAGCCTCTATCGTCACCCCCAGAATCTAAAATAAACAATTGTACTTAGATTGCTGTACCTAGATTTTTCGTCCCTAGGCTTTCTTTATACGAGCGAGTTTGTATTGTGAGTCTAAAGTTCAGTCCTCCGATAATTGTTCTGTACTTTTACAATCAATGGCAAACAAGATATAATATTTAGGGTGGTCAGTGTAACGCCCCAGAACCAAAATACTGAAGAGCGGGGGTAGAAATAACCAGCTACATATATTGAAGTGCAACCCACCTTGTTATACAGTCACGGCTGTCTAGATACATGAGGGTTTAACTACAAGCCATCAGTCTCTTATGGTCATGAACAAGCCTATTGTCTCAATCTCAAGCAAGGAATAACAGTTACAAGATGTTAGAGCATCAAATATACAATAGTAAGGCATCCCATACATTACATATTTGGATGATCATGAAGCTAGTCGCACAAAATGTAAAGACTAGCAAGAGTTTTAGTCATACATGATCAACCCTAGGATTCGTCAATCATGTTACAGCCCGTAGACAGACAATAAGTAAGATGCAATCGAGCTAACACGTGCTCATCGGCTAAAAGCCTCAAAAGAATACTTTTACAATAAAGTGGAAGAACAAAAGGGAAACCCAATCGTTGCTCGGATTACGCCTGATGGTCACCATCGGGCTGGAAGGTCGGTAGATCCTCTGGAGCTGCTCCAAAATCTGGTCATACAAAACCAGCTAGGTCAGATCCCAGAAAGAGCAAGTGTCATAAAGGGGCTTCCTTAAGAGCTAAAACCAGCATATCAAAAATGAATATTAAAGATAATTATAAAAGAACCTGATAATAACAGAGACAACAACAGTGAATTGAGTACGAGGAAACCATTCAAGTAGCCAGGTCGCAACCCTTAAACCAAACAAGGATAGGGGTTGTAACCCTTCACCTGAATAGAATCATGTTTCAAATTATTGTTGGTAAAGTAAAACATGACGAACATGACGTAAGGTACAATAAGACAATAAACGAAGAGAGGACACAGAACTGCTCCGGGAGCCAGGTTACAACCCTTAAACCAAACAAGAATCGGGTTGTAACCCTTCGTCTGAATAGAACTTGACCCTGATCATTATTGTTGGAGGTGACAATCATGCGATCATACTGGAAACATTCGTGCACTGAATATGCACCATACAAGACTGAATCGGACTCCATCCAAACGTTTATGGCCAATCAATGACTACAGCTTTCTACATTAACTAACTAGGGTCATCACAAGTCTACTTACTAGTAATATGCAGTAAGATTTTCCTCCAGCCACCGGCCCTGCAGCTAATCCAGGTTATCCAGGCGACTTGGATTTATTAAGCAATGCCTCATTCTTTTCCATGTATCAGTAAATCTTGACATGTGCCTACTCGTCGACAGGCTACAAGTCTAACAATGGTGGCCGGGAGAATGGGATTGCTGGTAACTGGGGAAATCTCCCATGACTACTGGATTATTCTAGTTATTAGCCTTAGCCAGTTTCTGTAGGTACCCCTGACCGTGGTACTCAGGGATCCCCGTCCTAGACATGATGCAAGACAATACTGGTTCATTGTAAAAACACAATCGCCCACGTGTCCAGGCCATTCATTCTTGTCATGTCATGCTAGTTATCGCAACACATATCAAGTATATTATGATAGGTTTACTTATCAAGAGTGCGCCACGACGGGTCAATATTGTGTTCATAGAACATGCTCAGACTTACACAGTACAATATTCCATCAAGGGTCATAAGACACAACATAGAGGTGATAAACCATAATAGTGAAAGGGTGCAAGAGCTGGGGAGGAGCCATGCGGCTCGGGAATCAGGATCATGACCTATACGGCCAAGGAGGAACAAGCCTATGGGGCCAAAGGGGAAAGGGGTCATGCGGCCAGGAGCGCTTATGCGGCTCGGGCCAAGCGGCCAGGAGCGAAAGGGGCTCATGCGGCTCAGGATGAACGGCTCATGCGGCTCGGGGACTGCCAAGAGCCATACGGATCGAGAAGAACAGGGTCATGCGGCACTGAGTCATGCGGCCAAGACCGCATGAAGACAAATGCTTATGCGGCCGCAAGGGAAAGGGTTCATGCGGCCGAAGTCGACCCAGACATGCGGCTAAAGGGATGGGGTCTAATGCGGCTGGAGGCGCTGGAACCATGGCCTATGCGACAGGCACCAACAAGCCATGGGGCCAAGACTGCCACCAGAGGCCATGCGACCAAGAAGGAAACTTGCCGCATAAAAGGCCATGCGGTCAAGCACTGTTCTTCTTCTCAAAGTTTTCTGAGAAGAAGAACCATGAAAGCAATGGCTTCCAAGCTCCAATAATCCTCCATTTAAGGTTCGAATCCGGACTTCCATAGGTCAAAATAGGGCAGAATAAAATTTTCTACAATATGGAACCATCGAAACTTGAAAATAACAAGTTAATTGCTAGATCAAAACTTGAGAAAAAATCGAGAAATGGGTTAAACTATAACTACAATATTAAAGCTTCAGACTGAAAAATGCCAAGTTCTAAAGAGGCTAAGAATAGAGAAAGGAAGACATTAAAGCAATAAAAATAGAGTTCTCTTGTGAAGTAAGCTGCACTTGCCGGGGGGTAGGTAGAGCTCTACGCTAGGGAGGAAGAAAAAGAAGGAGGAGTAAATGCTGAGTTATGAGGAAAGAGAAAAGGTGTGGGATATAAATGGGGTTAGTGGGGGTAGGTGGATGGTCTAGGTGAACCGGCCCAAACCACACCAACCCAAAAGCTTGCCCAGACCAAGCCGAACCATGAAATACGACAATGAACCAAGAAATGCAACATGCACAATAAACCATGACTAGCTAAAATTACGAGCCTGAATACGTACACGTATACCAAAAATGTAATACGAACTACGGGCGTTACAACTCTACCCACCTTAAAAGAATTCCGTTCTCGGAATTTAATTAAGAGGCTAGAGTGGCAAGGACATGTTACTATTCACAAACAAGCTATACTAAGTAGTCCACCATGTAATCATTCATTCAAGCAAGGAATTTAGAGCATAAGGCATAAGAAAGACATTATATCTTACGAGTCAAACTGGTCGGGATATCGCGATCGGATATCTCTTCACGCTCCCATGTTGACTCACCCAAAGAGTGATGACCCCAAGCAACACGGACTAACTTGATAGTCTTGTTCTTGAGTATCTTCTCTCTGCGGTCCAATATGGATACGGGTCTTTCCTCATACTAAATGTTGGTACCAACAACCAATTCTGAATGATCAAGGACATAACTCGGATCTGGGATATACCGTCACAATTGGGATACATGAAAGACATCATGCACCTCATGTAACGACGGTGGGAGAGTGAGACGATAGGACACATCTCCTACTCGATCCAGAATGTCGAACGGCCCTATATACCTAGGACTAAGCTTTCTCCATACACCGAAATAAATGATGCCATGGTTAGGCGAGATCCTAAGGAATACATGGTCGCCGACGAAAATTCAAGGAGACGCCGATGAGAATCGGCCAAATGATGCTGGCGATCTTAGGCAACTCGAAGATGACTCTGACTCTCTTGACCACCTCAACCGTCTGAGTAATCATTTTCGGACCGAGCAATTGCCTCTCTCCAACATCGTCTCATGCTAGCGGGGATCTGCACTTCCTACCATACAGTGCCTCGAACGGTGCCATCTGGATACTGGCCTGGAAACTGTTGTTGTACGATAACTCCACCAGGTGCAGGTGATCTTCCCATGAACCACCGAAGTCGAGTGTACACGACCGCAACATATCTTCCAAGGTTCGTATGGTACGCTCTGACTGACCATCTGTCTGCGGGTGATAAGCTGAGATGAACTGGAGTTGAGTTCCCAAACTCTCTTGCAGACTGCGCCAAAAGTACGATGTAAATCTTGAATCTCTGTCCGAGGTGATACTGACTGGTACACTATGAAATCTGACGATCTGCCTGAGGTACATCTTTGCTAGCTGAGCCGTCGACTGACCAACTCTGAATGGGAGAAAGTGAGCCACCTTCGTGCGCCTGTCTATAATAACCCAAATAACATCTCTACTGGCTGGGGACCTAGGTAATCCAGTCACGGAATCCATGGTTATATGCTTCCACTTCTATTCTGGAATCGGCAAGGGCTGAAGAAGTCCAGCTGGCCTTTGATGCTCAGCTTTAACTTGTTGGCAAACCAAACGTCGAAAGATAAACCGGGCTATCTCCCTCTTCATGCCATTCCACCAAAATGTTGCCGGATATCACGATACATCTTCGTACCGCCGGGTGAATCGAATATTGTAACTTTGAGCTTCTGCAATGATCTCCTGTCTGATATCTCCACTGGGTACACAAAGACGCTTATCCTGTCGAAGTATACCATCTTCATGAATGCATAACTCTGGCCGTCGTCCTGCCTCACACTCTGCTCTGAGTCGCTGAAGCTTGGAATCTGTTAACAGCGCCATCCGAATCCTCTCGACTATAGGGGACTGAACTCGCATGCTGGCCATCAATGCTACATTGGTAGGAAGGACAACTTCTATACCCATCTTCTGAAGATCTGACAATAACTCTGGCTGCACTGTAAGGAAATAAACTCCTGCTCTCCTGCTCAGCGCATCTGCTACTACATTAGCCTTCCCTGGGTGATATTCTAGGTTCACATCATAATCCACAAGTAACTCTAGCCACCTTCTCTGACGCATGTTAAGATCCTTCTGAGTGAACACATACTTCAGGCTCTTATGGTCGGTGAAATTTTTTACCCTATCTCCGTACAAGTAGTGCCTCCATAATTAAGTGCAAACACTACTGCTGCTAACTCCAAGTCATGGGTTAGGTAATTTCTCTCATGATCATGAAGTTGATATGACGCATAGGCTATTACCTTTCCATGCTGCATCAAAACACATCCTAAACCTCTGCCTGAAGCATCATAATACACTGAGAATCACCCGGTCCCATCTGGAACCATGAGAATGGGTGCCGTCATAAAACCTCACTTCAACTTCTCAAAAGAATCCTGACACTCTGTTGTCTAAGCAAACTGTACATCCTTGTGGGTCAACTGGGTCAATGGCGCTAAAATCCGAGCAAAGTCTGAAACAAACCGCCGGTAGTAGCCGACCAAGCCAAAAAACTGTAAACTTTTGCAACTGTGCTGGGTACTGGCCATGTCTCAATAGCCACGATCTTCTGGGGATCCACCTCTAGTCCCCCTCTGGTGATGATATGACCCAAGTATGAAATACGATTGAGTCAGAACTCGTATTTACTGAACTTCACGTACAACTGGTGCTCTCTGAGAATCTGGAGGACAACTCTGAGATGCTGCTCATGCTCCGCTTCACTCTTGCTGTAGACCAGATGTCGCCTATAAACACAATCACGAACTGAACTAAATATGGCATGAAGATACGATTTATGAGGTCCATGAATACAGCCGATGCATTGGTTGCTCCAAAGGCATAACAAGGAACTCCCAATGCCCATATCTAGACCTAAATGTCGTCTTCAGGATGTCCTGCTCTCTGACTCTGATCTGATGGTATTCTGATCGCAAGTCAATCTTCGAGAATAATGATGCCCCCTTGAGTTGATCAAACAAGTCATCTATCCTCGGAAGAGGGTATTTGTTCTTGATTGTCACTGAATTCAAGGTACGATAATTATACATACTGGACGTACCATTCTTCTTTTTCACAAGAAGCATTGGGGCTCCCCAAGGCAATCCACTAGCATGAATGAATCCCTTGGTTCTAAGTTCTTCAATCATCTTGTACAATATCTAACTCTGATGGCGCCATCCTGTAGACTCTCTCCGACACTGTTTCTGTTCCGGGGATCAAGTCTAGTGGTAAACTCGATCTCTCACTCTGGCGGCATTCCTGGAAGCTTTCTGAAAACATCTAAAAATTCCTCGACTATCTGGGGTAACTGCACTGCTACTGCCATCTGCAATACCGGAGGAAGTTCAACTTTGCCTCGGGAAAAAAACTCTGGCTCGCCTGGAATGCTAAAAACAATCCTGCCAATATGGCAGTCTATCCTCGCATACGTTCCTTAACCAATCCATCCCTAAGACCATATCATAATCGGCCATCGGAAACTCTATCAACCGAGCGGAAAACTCTCTACCGCTAACTACGATCCGACACGAGGAAAACACTCTATCTACTCCCACAGACCATTACTATTAAGTATATTGAGTCTACTGATAATGACTCGGGCTCCAGTCCTATCCGTGTCGCAAATCGTGCAGACATAAATGAATGCGATGCACCAGAGTCAAATAACACTAAAGTCGAAAGGTGTTGACGAAAATAGTACCTGCCACTACCTCACCTGTCGCT
>JANAVB010021797.1:1834044-2003101 GCA_029216955.1 Iris pallida | reverse complement strand
ATAATAAGATGCTGCATAAATGATACATGAGAAAAGAATTGAATATGCTATTGTCCCTATGAAATGAATGAAATGATACAGGTCCCTTTGAAATGAATGAATGCTGTTGTTCCTCCTTAGAAGGAACAAATGAGAAATGTTGCAATGAAGCAATGAATGAGAATTGATGAGGCTTGGGATCGTTGAGATCACCAAATGAAATGATGGTAATGTTGGGAATGAATAAGTCATTGAACATGACTTGAATGGGATGAATGATGATGCACTGTTGTCTTTACTTCAATATTTCACCATGTGTTTTATGTTCACGATTGAGTCGGACACGCATTCGCATGGTCATAGGACAACTTATGCATAAGTGATGGAGATATGTTTTCTCGGACGGTACCCCGGGACGTTAGGGCGACCGATCCGGCCTAGAAGAAAACATTGGCGTGCCAGTAGGGGCACGGGTTCTGTGAGGCATCCTTTGGGGCTAGCTACCTTCTCTGGAGTCATCGCATTACCAATGAAGACCTATATGGCAATGTCCGTATGGTTAAACACCAGTGACCATGTAGTCAGGATGTATGCTAATGAATGTCTTATGCAGGCAGAGTAAGTTATTTGCTAACCTGTATTCGATGCAGGTATGAGGAGTCGGCTATCGGTAAGAAATCACTTAAATGTGATAATTCAATATATGTGTTGGTTTAACTTGCGTGCTTACGTTCCAAATAAGTAATTGATGCTGTATGTAGCCTTTCAGTATGAGATCCTGCTTAACATGTTAAATTCAGTATGCTAGAAAGATGCTATGCTATAATCATTGCTCAAACACAACATACATGCTAAGTGATGCCTGAAGTGAGAACTGTTATAACATGTTTAAGATGATAATGTTAACGATGCCTCAATGATGCCTTTTTGTGATAACACCTAGTATGCCTCAATGATGCATTTGCATGATAACACCAAGAATGCTAAAAAGATATGTCCACATGAATGCTGCTAAGAATATGTTTACATGCTTCACTCTGATTATTGCCCATGAACTGTAAACTGATGCTAGGCCCCAAGTAGAAAGACCATTCTAATAAATGTTTGCTTAAATGATCATTTTAAATGTTGGTTTATGCGAGTGGGTTGGATTCTACTCGCCAGTACATAGATGATGTGCTGACCCACGTTTTGTGGGCAGGTGCTCTTGCTTGGAATATTCTACACACGAAGATTGGCTTGATTAGTTCCGCGGCATCGAAGATTTGTTGGGCATACAGAAGCTCTCCTTGTACAAGATGATGTCTTCTGTTTATAAAGGGCATAATGTATGGAACATTGTAATCCATTGTACCAGTGAGATTGTAAGCCAAGTCGGTATATCGAGTTGTCATCCATTGTATCCAAATATCAAATGTAAGCTGTATAGCATTGTTCAGTTGGTTTCCAATGTAAAGAGAGATGTACTGTAATCATTGTACTTTAATACAAGTCTTGTACTCTTCTTCAATTATCAATAAAGAGAATAAATTTCTATATATCTCTGTGTGGCTTCAAGTTACTCTTTTTCTCCGCTGCTATAAAGAAGTGATGTACTTCTATTCAATGAGAAAGATTGTCCTCACTAACTTCAATTTGTCTGCTTCTGCCGCTGCGATATGTTTCAATTTGAAGATAATCGATTATGTACCATCTTTGCCTAGTACAAGTGCAATACCAGACTTGTACGGCATCACGCCCAAGCGAGGACGATCGATTCCAAGAGATAAAATATGTGAAGAGATGACTCTACGAATCGGGGCGTGACAAATTGGTATCAGAGCACGGCTTTACGTCCTTGGTCTCTTCTTTGATTCATTTCAAATCAAAGTTGCATCGATGATTAACTAAAGTTGCTTCCGCGATAACTCAACGTTGCTTCCGCGATTAAATCAAAGATTGCTTCCGCGATTATGCTATTGTTGTTCGGTAATCATCCTTATGTTATCTGTGCTTGAAAGTTCATTGACCCTCTTGGCTGCTCACTGGATGTTCCATACAATAAGTCTATATACATTGTGATGCCCCTAAATGAATGATTGTTGTTGGTTTGGACACAAATAACCCAACAATGACTCGATACCATAGTATGCTATATTGTGAATGTTGTTTAGAATGTGGGAATAAAAGAAAGGTGGCTATGTATGCTGCGACAAGATGAGAATTGCATGTGATGTTGGAAAAGAATTGGGAATGAAATAATTGATGGATGAGTTTGACAGAACTGGTGAATTGACTCATGTGTGTTGCTAAGTGCTTTAGAGACGCTAAGAATGTTGGCTTATACTATTGAGACCCTAAGATGTTGGCTAAGTGTTGTGATCATCGTAGATCACAAATGTTTAGAATAGAATTGAGTTGGTATTGTTTAAGGATGGCTTCATTTCTGAGTGGTATATTGCCTCTACCACCTCAGAACGAGATGTATGTTGACCCTTTCCATGGGATAGCAGTGAAACTATTTGTGAGTACTGGGAAGTGCCGTGACTTAGCTGGGAGTCATGTATTGTGGCTAGATGACTCGAGTGTCCTTTGACGGTGATGTTATATTGGATAGCGAGATTGTCAAAATTTTAATCGGTGGCATGGTTAGAAATTGTTTAGTCGAATGATGACTCAGACTAGTAAGACCGTTAGTATGCTATGAGTAAATGGATTTGGCTAGAGAATGTTGTAGCTTAGAATATCTGAATGTTGATTTCGATTGGTTGGATGCAAATTATTTGTGGCTAATACAATGTTGATTGCTAAGATGAAAGTTTTGGAAAAAGTTGTCGGTGACCAAAGGAATATTAAAGATTTGTGCCTTGACCCTAAGGTGTAATAGATGTTAACCCATCTAGATCACCAAAGGATATTCGTTGCTTATGCGCATATATGCTCAAGAATTGAATTGTACCAGAAAAGTGACAAGTAGCAACCCTGAACCCTTGTATTGCATAGAGGATAGTTAATTGATACATGAATTATCAGATTGAATAGAATGAACTACTCGACCCTTGAGGTAGAGAATTTTAAGAATGTCCATATAAGATTTTGACGGCTGGAAAAGGAACGAAATTTAAGAATGCCCGTAAGAGAGTTTGATGATTGAAAAACGAATGGGAACAAGAAATTTCAAACGTGTTGGATAATGTCGGTATAGGTGATTGTTGATTGGGATATAGATTGTTGGCTTATGACTTCGTGGTGCAACCTTGTCATACAGACCGAATAGTATGATTCTATAGTTATATTAAGACTATCAGAATCGATGACCCCTGAATAGTTAACCTTGGTTATGGGTTTATGTGGGTACGAAGCAATTGGACCAGAAATTGAATCATTGGAAATTTACTTGATGGATTATTAGAACGATGAAGATCGTATGTCGGATTTGGAATTGACCGTAATGTTGATAGATCAATTTTCGTCGATTGTTGGGTAAGTCTAGAATGAGCCTCTGTGGGAATTATTTCCTTGAGGAAGACCTTGAATAGATAGACTTGACCCTAGCGACCAGTTGATGATTTACCAATTGCTGGCTTAGCCCAATTGGCGATTCATTATTCAGACTGAATTAATACCCATAGGTTTGGGTAGAGTTCCTTAGAACTGTCGGTTGCTTGTTGGCCCTAAGAAGCAGAAACTAGTATAATCCTAGTAGCCGTCCACTCTAGGGGAGTCACCTGAATGATTAGGTATAGCTGTCGGTATAGCTAACCATTGAGACTGGACCGAATAATAGATGGCCGTTGGCGACCCATAGAATGACCTTGTGGCATTGAACGAGAGATGGTGATGAGTATGATCTAAGAATGATAAGTTGTAAGTATATGCTCCAATATGAACCTTAGAGATGTTTGACCCTTGAGAATTATGTGTCGGCCTATAGCGGGAAATGGAATCGTGGGATGAGACTTGATTTGTATGTATCGAATAGTGAATTATTATATGAGATGGAATTGACTGCTCATGACGGAAATGTTGGATAGGTTTCTACAGTCGGGTAGCTGGGTTAACCTTGACTGTTGCATAGAATTATACCCTGACTCGGATAATCGATAGTTGGTGATGTCGGATTGTATCTTTTAGAAAAGATGAATTGCCTCGGTGAGAAATATTGTTGGATTTGGAAAGGAAAATGATTGTCGTTGTGAAACCTTGATATGATTGGCTCTAAGTTAGACCCTTGATCGAATGTTAGAAATGTTATGCTTGGATGGAGATTGTCCCTGATGTTAAGTGGTGGCCTGGAAAATAGTGATTGTGGCAAAGTGAATAAAGTGATAAGTCAATTGAAAGGATGCTAAGTCTGATTTGGGAAAGAGAGTTATATCGTGGCTGATCGAATTATACTATCATGGAAGTTGGTTGAAGTACATATGTTTTGGGGACGCCTAAAATATGTGTATGGATACAGCCGAAGTGATAGGTTGCGACTGAAATAAAATTATTGGAAGAATTTATCGCACTAGCGCAGACTTTGGCTGAAATGCATATGTTTTGGGGACGCCTGAAATATGTGTATGGATCCAAATGAAGTGATGTGTTGCGACCAAGATAGAATACAAGAAAAATGTTGGTGAATCAATGAAGAGTTGCAAGTATTTGGAAAAAAAAAAGATAGATGGATTGAATCGTTGATTGATTAAAATGATACAGTTGGGCAGCTATTTTCAAATAACTGAGTGGGCTGAAATGAATATTGAATTGAAGCTGCACGAATAACTCATTATGAGTGAGTGAATCTAGTAGATGAGTTGTTTTCTTAAGTTTCGAGGACGAAACTTTTTCTGAGTGGTATATTATGTAATGCCCCGCTCTGCACGAGGCATTTGGTTGGCTTGTTGGATGGGATCAGAATGTTGGACCATGACTTACGTTGGAGATCATGAGAATTGAGGCTTATGCAGTCTTTCTTAGCTGGCTAGACGGAATGGGTATTGGAATGTGGCTCGCTGGTGGAGCTATGCTTGATGAGATTGGAGCAGGAAGACCGTTATATAAGGCAAGTGGAACTGTCCTCCTTCCTCCTTATTCCTGCATGCTTAATAAATGGAATAATATGATGCTATGAATATGAATATGTCCCTAATGTTGCTTACCTTGAATGTTGAATAATTGTGATGCGATGCTTTAGTTGCTAAAACAATAGAGATGCCTATGCTGGAAATTATTGAATGAATAACACATGAACTTTGGAACTGCTGAACGAATTACACTAGAACTGCTAATGTAACATGATGCCTGAGATTGAATTGATAATGTCCCTTATGCTTAAGATCGATGAAATGAATGAATCACTTGAATAATGAGATGCTGCATAAATGATACATGAGAAAAGAATTGAATATGCTATTGTCCCTATGAAATGAATGAAATGATACAGGTCCCTTTGAAATGAATGAATGCTATTGTTCCTCCTTAGAAGGAACAAATGAGAAATGTTGCAATGAAGCAATGAATGAGAATTGATGAGGCTTGGGATCGTTGAGATCACCAAATGAAATGATGGTAATGTTGGGAATGAATAAGTCATTGAACATGACTTGAATGGGATGAATGATGATGCACTGTTGTCTTTACTTCAATATTTCACCATGTGTTTTATGTTCACGATTGAGTCGGACAAGCATTCGCATGGTCATAGGACAACTTATGCATAAGTGATGGAGATATGTTTTCTCGGACGGTACCCCGGGACGTTAGGGCGACCGATCCGGCCTAGGAGAAAACATTGGCGTGCCAGTAGGGGCACGGGTTCTGTGAGGCATCCTTTGGGGCTAGCTACCTTCTCTGGAGTCATCGCATTACCAATGAAGACCTATATGGCAATGTCCGTATGGTTAAACACCAGTGACCATGTAGTCAGGATGCATGCTAATGAATGTCTTATGCAGGCAGAGTAAGTTATTTGCTAACCTGTATTCGATGCAGGTATGAGGAGTCGGCTATCGGTAAGAAATCACTTAAATGTGATAATTCAATATATGTGTTGGTTTAACTTGCGTGCTTACGTTCCAAATAAGTAATTGATGCTGTATGTAGCCTTTCAGTATGAGATCCTGCTTAACAAGTTAAATTCAGTATGCTAGAAAGATGCTATGCTATAATCATTGCTCAAACACAACATACATGCTAAGTGATGCCTGAAGTGAGAACTGTTATAACATGTTTAAGATGATAATGTTAACGATGCCTCAATGATGCCTTTTTGTGATAACACCTAGTATGCCTCAATGATGCATTTGCATGATAACACCAAGAATGCTAAAAAGATATGTCCACATGAATGCTGCTAAGAATATGTTTACATGCTTCACTCTGATTATTGCCCATGAACTGTAAACTGATGCTAGGCCCCAAGTAGAAAGACCATTCTAATAAATGTTTGCTTAAATGATCATTTTAAATGTTGGTTTATGCGAGTGGGTTGGATTCTACTCGCCAGTACATAGATGATGTGCTGACCCACGTTTTGTGGGCAGGTGCTCTTGCTTGGAATATTCTACACACGAAGATTGGCTTGATTAGTTCCGCGGCATCGAAGATTTGTTGGGCATACAGAAGCTCTCCTTGTACAAGATGATGTCTTCTGTTTATAAAGGGCATAATGTATGGAACATTGTAATCCATTGTACCAGTGAGATTGTAAGCCAAGTCGGTATATCGAGTTGTCATCCATTGTATCCAAATATCAAATGTAAGCTGTATAGCATTGTTCAGTTGGTTTCCAATGTAAAGAGAGATATACTGTAATCATTGTACTTCAATACAAGTCTTGTACTCTTCTTCAATTATCAATAAAGAGAATAAATTTCTATATATCTCTGTGTGGCTTCAAGTTACTCTTTTTCTCCGCTGCTATAAAGAAGTGATGTACTTCTATTCAATGAGAAAGATTGTCCTCACTAACTTCAATTTGTCTGCTTCTGACGCTGCGATGTGTTTCTATTTGAAGATAATCGATTATGTACCATCTTTGCCTAGTACAAGTGCAATACCAGACTTGTACGGCATCACGCCCAAGCGAGGACGATCGATTCCAAGAGATAAAATATGTGAAGAGATGACTCTACGAATCGGGGCGTGACAACTCCCTCATCCGGTGGCCTGCTGAACCACAAACTAGGCACTGGCCCAGCCTCTTCGGGCACTCATTGAAGACATGCCCAGGCTTCTTGCAGTAAGCACAAGTGATAACCTGTCTCTGGCCCTGCTGGTGCTGTCTCGGCTGCTGCTGCTGGTGAACAGGCCTCTGCTGGATCGGCTGCGGCTGGAACTGCCTCGGCTGCTGGGGCTAAAAGTGGGGCCTCTTGGCCTGGCCTCCGCTGCTGCTGCCCCCAACAGGGTCTCGTCCCCTCTTGAGCCTAAGCTCAAGATCATCCTCAGCCAATAAGGCTCCCGTCAAAATCTTCTCAAAAGTGGCATCCCTGTTGCCCTTGGTCAAGGACTTGACTTCCTTGACCAGACCCTTCCGGAACCTTTGGACCTTCGCCGTCTCTCTCAAGCCCTCTACGAATCTACCGAGGCGACCGAACTCCCCAGCATACTCCTCTACTGACAGGCTCCCCTGAACCAAGCTCTCGAACTGCGACTCCAAGGCTCGGAGCGCTGAATCTGGAAAGAACTTCTTCTTGAAGAAGCCCTTGAACTCCTCCCAGGTCTGTCCAGCTACCCCCACCCTGGGGTATGACTGATACCAGGTGCGAGCAAGATCTCGTATCCGACTAGCTGCTGCCTCTATCTGGAGATCTACTGGTATCCGGACCAGGCGGAAGATCTCCTCTATATGCTCGATCCACTCGTCAGCATATAGGATCCCCTCTGTCCCCAGGAAGTCTCTAGGGCTCATCTTCTGGAACTACTCTATCCCAGGTGTCCTCGGCTGCTGAACCACTGGTCGGGCTGCGACTGTCGTAAGGGCCAACTCCAAGCCCCTGTCATGTCGGGCCTGCTGCCGGTCCATGAACTGCTGGAAGTAGGAGAACATCTGTGCCGCATCCACGTATCATGTAGGCGGCGGCTGCTGGAAAGGCATCTCTGCGATGACTGGGTCCTGCCTCCGAGCCAGTGGAAGCATACCCTCTGCTGCTGCTGCTAAAGCCCCAATACGAGCAGAGGTGGCAGAAGCTGCAGTCTCCTGTCTCTGCTGAACTGGCTGAGAGGTAGAAGACCCCTCTACATCATCCCCATGAATGGTACGCTGCGACCGTGTCTCCACCATCCTGAAGACAGACCAACAAGAGTATCAATTTCTGAGAAAGAAGCGATATAACAAAGGCGGACAGTTAAAATTCAAAAGAAATAAGTTGACAATAAGGATTTAGATGGCAATAAAAGAGTTTTTCCTAATGTGATTGAGTACCCTGAAAACTAATGTCCTATATCCTACTGCAGGCTGTAGTGATACTCGGGTTCGAATACCACTACACTTCTAGTGTAGACCTGCATGGGCCACCACTAAAAACGTGTCACGACCCGCACCCTAGAGTAAAGGTACGAGAAGTGGGTACGTCCAGCCTACGTCGCAGTGTCGGCGGTAGAACGATGTCCTAGGTCACAACATCTAACAATATAATACTAACAGTTTATACTCCCCGAATGGGGGTGACATAGCAGAAATAAACTCAATCACAACTAAGGAAGAAGAAGCACGATATGATGCAGAACTCAAAGAAAATACAGATGATCAGAAGAGTTTAAGATAACATCTCAGCAAATATCCAGAAATACAAGGTTCCAGCTACTGAATATGAAAGAATATATACAACTCAGATCTAAAAGCCAGAAATAAAGTCTAACTAAACTAGTCTCAAGACAACAAAAGTAAGATAAGCCTAACTAAGCTAGTCTAGGCAATAGGGGTGATATCATCAGCCAAAGCTGGGTCCTCCTGAGGGTCCAGCTCATAAGTTTCGTCTAGGGCTGTCCCATAGAAGGTATCCACACAGGCCTCCTCCTTGTCCTCTGTAATATTTTCAACAAGTCCAGTCAGGACAAGAGCGAGCACAATACATCTCAACAGATCATAGCAGGTTAGAAAATATAATCGTGCAGTAAAGTAAGATACATGAACTGAAGGAAATACAGTATGTAAACAGAGAAAGAACTATAATAGAAATATCTACTATAAATATAGACTAACAGTGGCTAGTGAGTCAGAGTACAATATAGACATGTAAATGGCATAGGAGATTCTGATGCTACACTACGAAAAGATTCTGATGCTACACTACTTGGATAATATTCTCATGTCTACTTCTACTCCCCCGTACCCCCAATCAATACACAAGGATCCAGTCAGGTTATGTTATGATTCCATACAATGGCCTACAAGGGGTGATACATGGATGCCCATAAATGGGTGATTCTAGGAATGCCCATAAATGGGAGATTCAAGGAGACTCTGTGATCATGAGAGTACATGTCACAAGTGATCAATGAACCAAGAAGCATAGTGATACACAATGTAAGTGAAACGCACAGAACATGTAATATCCGATGCTCCTGAAGGATAACATCTCAAGAAGGGATCCATATAGTACTAATCCGTGTGACCAACGTGACTATATTAAGTAAAGTAATTTAAAGTAGGAAAATAATTCTAAACAGGATATGAAATGATCAGAGAATGTACTCGCCTGGTATCTGAGTGTCCAAGATGAAAGTACTATCCGAGGAGTGGTGTTTGGCTCCTATTTAGAACAGCACAAGTCATAACAAGTCCATAATGGTAAAATAAAGTTCTACTATACATTCTACATGATTCTAGGTCAATCTAGACCAAAGTCAACTCTTGGTCAACCTTAGTCAAGTCAAACTAGGTCAACTATGGTCAAACTAGGTCAACTAAGTCTAAACTAGTCTAACTAGTCTATTCTTGGCCTAATCAAGACTAAACAAGTCTAACTAAGCTCTCACTAGTCTAACAGACACACCATAGGCCAATACCACATATATATATATATATATATATATATATATATATATATATATATATATCACTAATCACACATATGAATATATATATATATATATATATATATATATATATATATATATATATATATATATATATATATATATATTCATATGTGTGATTAGTGATATATATATATATATATATATATATATATATATATATATATATATATATATATATATATATATATCTATCTATATATATACAACAGGAATATGCCTAGCACATTAGCTATTGCACATAGAAATACCCATTACATCCTACTACCATCTACACATAGGCTAGTATAACTATTTACCCACACACACACACACACACACACACACATACACACACACACACACATATATATATATATATATATATATATATATATATATATATATATATATATATATATATATATATATATATATATATATATATATATATATAAAATATATATATATATAATTGCACATACACATAGATTAGGAATATCTATATACATATATACATATAGAGGATACATAAATGTGTGTGTGTGTGGATATATATGTGTAGACATGTGTGTGTGTGTCTGCAGGAATTCATGAGATTGTGTGTTAGAGTATTAACAGAAATCCCAAGACAGGAAACAATGTGCAGGAATACATGTGTATAGGCTAACTGTGAGGGAAAATTGTGTGTGTGTGAATATATATGCAGGTTTATTGACAATGCCTACTAGGGAACATTCCATAGACTGTGCTAAAGTCTAATTAACATCTCCATGTGTGTGTGTCTTCTAACATGTGACAGGAATGTGCTTTTGTGTGTATGTGTTACAATGTGACAGGAATATGTGTGGGGTTTAGCAACGTGTGACAGGTAATTATGTGTATAGATTGAAAATATGTGTGTGTGTAGGAAATGTATGTGTGCTGCTGTGTACAGGAACATAGGGGTGCGTGTGTTAAAGAGAGAAACATGTGTGTGTATTCCACATGACAGTGAACCAAGTCCCTATTTTCTCAGATATGGGAAAATGACAGGAATGTGTTCTCAGTTATGGGAAAACAGGAAAATAGTGTGTTATCAGTTAACAGTGCAAAAATATTAAAAGAAACCAATCCAGTTTGAAAATAGGAAAGGAAAATCAGTTCCCAGGTTCCCTATTCTATGGTGTGTGGCATGAACACATGGGTGTTATACAGGAGGCCATGTGAACCTGTGAGTGAGTATAAGTACATGTTTTAGATAGGTGTGGTATATGAATACTGGTTTCCAATCTCAGGAACTCAGTTTAACAGTATGACAGTGAGATATGGGAGAATCAGTGTATGTGTACATGTACATATAATCCTAGTTCTCTCAATGCAACCATTCACATCTACCACAACCTAATCATTTGATTTAATCCCATTAAACCATCAAAACTGAGAATACTCAGTTACTAAATCAGTGTCTAATCTAAAATGAAATCAGTCAACCATATAAAGTACCAATTGATTTATTGAAACCCAACTCGACCTCAATTATTCCATTCTAATACGTAATTTACACTAATAGAGATTAGGGAATGTATTAGGATATGATTTAGCATTTAATCACAATTAAACACATACTTAATTAACAGGAACAAATGGGAAACAATGTACTCACTGATACTGCATTGTATCAGTCGACTGAACATACAAACCCACATTCGATTTCCCAACCATTTTAGCAATTCAAGAAGAACACGAAGTAGATAATAATTTGTGGTTATTAGCAGGTGATAAAAAACAAAATGGTGTCCTAAAATAGGACACACGAGTGTCCAGAACATCTCACACGCACGCACGAGCCTGGCACCAGATCGCGTGACCAGGGCACGTGTCCAACCGTACCCGACACACATCCTTAGGACATAAAACCTTGGGGATGACACCACAGTCACTGACCCTTGCTTCACGTCCAGCCACGCGTGTCCACGTGCTCTGTGCACTGAGCACGAGCACGCTGGTAGCTGAGAAAGGCTACCCGCGCGCGCGCGGTGCACCTTGTATGTGCACGTTTCCAAAACGACACGACACGACACAGAAAACACCCCAGTCGACCATAAACATGTAAGCCACCTCAAAACTCAACTTCCTATTCAAATACTTTTCCAAATATCGATCAAAATGCCCACTGTGGCATTTTGTCGAACACCTGCACACAACACTGATACGTGTCTGATACGAACACGTACAGGATACAAAATTGGACAAACTCTATTCCTACAGAACCAGGACACCTAGGGGTAGGTGTTTATGCAAAGAAATCCTAATTTTAATGGGGGAATAGGATTTTACCTATGTGTGTTCTTCAACACAAAAGCTTCTTCAAAAGGGGATCTCCAAAAGCCACCCAACTTCTCCAAATTGATTCAATCATGTGATTTGACTCCACAAATAGTAGGAGAACAGTGATTAGAATATTATGGAAGAAATTCCAATGAAAATAGAGCTCTATTGATTAATCTATGGAGAAAAGAAGTGTAGGCTCACCTTGTTCTTAGGAAAATGATGAACATTGAAAAGAGGCACAACTTTCTAAAATAATACTATATAGGCAAGGGGGAGGGGTCTATGGCCGGCCACTAGGCTAGGGTTTAGGGTTTTTAGGATGCATCCTAGGGCTAGCAATGCATCATGACTAATGAGTGGCCTAGAATCTAGGGCTCTTTTCTAGTTAAGTTGCAACCCACTCACTAAGCTAAACATGACTCAAACCATTTAACCAATACTAACTAATTCTCAAAGTGGCTAACTAGGCTAGTATGGCTAATCTAGGTTAGGTCCAATCTAGGTTAGGCTAACCAAAACCACATGGAAATTAATTAACTAGTATTTAAATTACACCATTCAAATAAATTATTTTAAATTCCTAATAAAATATATTAAATTTAAATAATTCAAAAATGACAAAAATACCCTCAAACTAGAAATATGGTAGTGACAATACTGTTGAGGCCTTTGTTGTTGAAAAGCTTGGGTCTGCGTCGACAATGGCCTCGGAGATGGGAACTGCTGTGGCTGGACTGGTACTGGTGTTGGACCTCTAACCAATGAACTGGTTATGGATGGTGACGAGTCAGTCATGAACGGGCAGGACCCTACTTTATGGTTCGGCACTCCACAAAGCAAACACAATCCTTGTGCCTTGCGATATTCTGAAACAACATGTCCAGGCATCCCACAATAAGAGCAGCCCAGGTGGAAGACTGCCTCTGCTTCTGTTGTTGAGGATACGTCGGGGTTGAATATTGAACCGACGTTATTGAGGCCGCCGCCTCAGAGCTCCAATAGCCAAAGTCCTAGCTGCCGAGACTGGTGCTGAAGACTGGTTCATCTGACTGTAGGATCGCTTCCGACCTCCTGTCCTGTCCATAATCCTCTGGGAGGTATATTCATGTCTCCTTGCTGCCCTTAATACTGCATTGAAAGTCTGATGCTCAAAATGCTTTACCGCCAGTAAAATACTCAGGTGGAGTCCCTGTTGGAACCGCTGGGCTCTATCGAACTCGGTCGCTACCAAGGTGGGAGCAAACCGACTAAGTCTCAAAAACTCGGTCGCATATCCATCGACCGTCCTGTCCATCTGCTTCGGATTGGTGAACCTCGTTTGTAGATCGTACCGAGCTACAGCGTCGAAGTACTTGGTCCGAAATCTCTTACCGAATACTGCCCAGGCAATAGGTGCCACTAATCTAATGGCTTACGTCGCCCACCAGCTACGGGCTAGATCCAATAACTACAGGCATACTACATCCACCTTCTCATCTTCTGGGGTCTTTGCTGCCTCCAAAATTATCTCTGTATCCTGAAGCCACGCATCAACAGCGACAGCATCTTCACTGCCATCAAAGAATGGAGGGTTCATGCGCTTAAAACTGTTCGATGTACTGTTCCCATGGTGTCCACCTCTGCCCAGAGCATCTGTCACTGCCTGGTGCAAGGCATCTCCTCGACGGTCTTGTGATGCAAGCAACTCCCTGATGAGTCCAACCAAGGCTCCATCATCCTGCCTTGCAGGCTGGGCTGGCTGCACTAGGGGTTCTGGATCTTCGGGAAGCATGACTCGGGAAGCTGCTTCTGAGTGCTGAGCTTGATCCTCTTATTGTGGGGGTACTCACTGAGCTCCTTCCGGCTGATTGGCAGGACCAGGAGTAGTGCCGCTGAAGAAAACGACACAGGAAACAATAAGGAAGGACTAGGACATATCAAAGATATAAGCATGTAATCAAGTCAAGATTTCAAGGATTTAGAAGATACGAGCAAATATCAAGGGCGAGCGCTGATTGAGACATCTACTCAGTAAACCCTCATATATCTTAATTCATAAGACCTGCATGGGACACCACTTAAACCATGTAATGTCCCAGAACCAGAATAATGGAGAACGGGGGCAGACATAGCCAGCTACGTATATTGAAGTGCAACCCACCTCGCTATACGGTCACGACTGTCTCGATACATGAGGGTTTAACTATAAGCCATCAGTCTTTTATGGTCATGAACAAGCCTATTATCTCAATCTCATGCAAGGAATAGCAGTTGCAAGATGTTAGAAAATCAAATATACAATAGTAAGGCGTCCCATATATTACATATTTGGATGATTATGAAGCTAGTCGTACAAAATATAAAGACTAGCAAGAGTTTTAGTCATACATGATCAACCCTAGGATTCGTCAATCATGTTACAGCCCATTGGCAGACAATAAGGAAGGTGCAATCGAGCTAATACGTGCTTGTCGGCTAAACGCCTCAAAAGAATACTTTTACAATAAAGTGGGAGAACAAAAGCGAAACCCATTCGTTGCCCGGATTACGCCTGGTGGTCACCATCGGGCTAGAAGGTCGGTAGATCCTCTGGAGCTGCTCCAAAATTTGGTCATACAAAACCAGCTAGGTCAAATCCCAGAAAGAGCAAGTGCCACAAAAGGGCTTCCTTAAGAACTAAAACTAGCATATCAAAAATGAATATTAAAGATAATTACAAAAGAACCTGATAATAACAGAGACAACAACAGTGAATTGAGTACGAAGAAACCATTCAAGTAGCCAGGTTGCAACCCTTAAACCAAATAAGGACCGGGGTTGTAACCCTTCACCTGAATAGAATCCCGTCTCAAATTTTTGTTGGTAAAGTAAAACATGACGAGCATGACGTAGGGTGCAATAAGACAATAAATGAAGAGAGGACACAGAACTGCTCAGGGAGCCATGTTACAACCCTTAAACCAAAGAAGGACCGGGGTTGTAACCCTTCGCCTGAGCAGAACTTGACCCCTAATCATTATTGTTGGAGGTGACAATCATGCGATCATACCGGAAACGTTCGTGCACTGAATCTGCACCATACAAGACTGAATCGGACTCCATCCAAACGTTCACGGCCAATCAATGACTACGGCTTTCTACATTAACTAACTAGGGTTATCGCAAGCCTAGTTACTAGCAATATGCAGTGAGATTTTCCTCCAGCCACCGGCCCTGCAGCTAATCCAGGTTATCTAGGCGACATGGATTTATTAAGCAATGCCTCATTCTTTTCCATGTATCAGTGAATCTAGACATGTGCCCTACTCGTCGGCAGGCTACAAGTCCAACAATGGTGGCCGGGATAACGGGATTGCTGGTAACTGGGGAAATCTCTCATGACTACTGGATTATTCTAGTTATTAGCCTTAGCCAGTTTCAGTAGGTACCCCTGATCGTGGTACTCAGGAATCTCCTTCCTAGACATGATGCAAGACAATACTGGTTCATTTATAAAAACACAATCGTCCACGGAGTCCAGGCCATTCATTCTTGTTATGTCATGCTAGATGTCGCAACAGCATATCAAGGTATATCATGATAGGTTTACTTATCAAGAGTGTGCCACGACGGGCCACTATCGTGTTCATGGAACATGCTCAGATTTATATAGTACAAACATTCCATCAACGGTCATAAGATACAACATAGAGGTGACAAACCATAATAGTGAAAGGGGTGCAAGGGCTGGGGAGGAGCCATGCTGTTTGGGAATCAGGATCATGACCTATGCGGCTAAGGAGGAACAAGCCTATGCGGCCAAGGGGGGAAAGGGCTCATGCGGCTAAGGAAGCAGGGGCTCATACGGCCAAGAGCACTTATGCGGCTCGGGCCAAGCGGCCAGGAGCGAAAGGTGCTCATGCGACCGAAAAGAACGGCTCATGGGGCTCGGGGACTGCCAAGAGCCAAGCGGCTCAAGGAGAACAGGGTCATGCGATAATGAGTCATGCTGCTAAGACCGCATGAAGACAAAATGCTTATGCGGCCGCAAGGGAAAGGGTTCATGCGGCCAAAGTCAACCCAGACATGCGGCAAGGGCCATACGGCTAAGGGGATGGGGTCTTATGCGGCTGGGGCCGCTGGAACCATGGCCTATGCGGCAGGCGCCAACAAGCCATGGGGCCAAGACTGCCACGAGCCATGCGGTCAAGGAGGGAAATTGCCGCATAAAAGGCCATACGGTCAAGCTTTGTTCTTCTTCTCAAATTTTTCCGAGAAGAAGAACCATGAAAGCCATGGCTTCCAAGCTCCAATAATCCTCCAATTAAGGTCCGAATCCGGACTTCCATAGGTCAAAATGGTACAGAATAAAATTTTCTACAATATGGAACCATCGAAACTTAAAAATAACAAGTTAATTGCTAGATCAAAACTTAAGAAAAAAACTAAAAAATGGGCTAAACTAGAACTACAAGATTAAAGCTTCAGACTGAAAAATGCCAAGTTCTAAAGAGGCTAAGAATAGAGAAAGGAAGACATTAAAGCAATAAAAATGGAGTTCTCTTGTGAAGCAAACTGCACTTGCCGGGGGGGAAGGTGGAGCTCTACGCTAGAGAGGAAGAAAAAGAAGGAGGAGTAAATGCTGAGTTATGAGGAGAGAGAAAAGTAAGTAGGATATAAATGGGATTAGTGGTGGGGGTAGGTGGATGGTCTAGGTGAACCGACCCAAACCACACCAACCCAAAAGCTTGCCCAGACCAAGTCGAACCATGAAATACGACAATGAACCAAGAAAATGAAACATGCACAATAAACCATGACTAGCTAAAATTACGAGCCTGAATACGTACACGTATACCAAAATATGTAATACGAACTACGGGCATTACAGTCAGTCTTATCGACTTCCTCTGGCCATTGTGCATCCGGCAACTAAAGTTTATTGCTCTGGATTAGGCAATCAAAGATGCTCATGATATCATTCTCGTCGAAGGAATATTCTTCTTTCGGACGTGGTGCCCTCGGTGGTGGTACTGTTGGGTTAGGCTTTGGCTGACTTATGTTGACGGCTAGAGCTTCTTTGCCTTTGAGATTGATAGCCGAAGTCGGTTTGCCTTTGTGATTGTTCTGGCGACCTCTGCTGCTGGTTGTTTGTTGTTCATCTTTATCAAGATTAGTCATCTGGATGCCTAACTGCTTGAATTTGTCAGCACTTTTCTCAGCTGCTCTGGCGCTTATTATGAAGGAAGGCCAATCTTAAAATTGAATGAAACTCGTCCATATGCTAACTATAGGTAACAAGTTTGACTTACATGTATCTATAGTTAATGCATCCGGAGTTCCCAAAGACGTTTTGATTGCTTTGCGACGGTAACGCTCAGTGAAACGATCCACGATTTCATTGGGCCTTTGTTTGACCTTGATCAAAGCAGACATATTCATGTCGTTTGTTCTTTCGTAGAAGCGCTCCAAGAACAACTATTTCATAACTATAAAAGAAGTAATGCACCCGTCTGGCAGGTTGCAATACCAGTCGTAGGCTACTCCTTTCAAGCAACCAACAAAGACTCTTGTGAATATAGCATCATTAGGTTGAAGCTGGTCGGTCATTATCTCGAAGTGATCGAGATACTGATTCGGAGACGAACTGCCATAAAACAACATTATAGTAGGAGGCTTATACTTGGGTGGGAACTGCACCTCTTTCCACTCAATAGGGTATGGTTGTTTGATACCAATCGTCTGCAGGCCGTCTTTTTGCTTGAAGGCTTCGAATTAAGAACGCAAGAGTTTTACAGCCTCGTTAGTATCTCCCGATAGTTACGGATTGATTGGATATGCTAGAAGGAGGGACTATATGATAAGTACCACCTCCAGTCCCAGACTGATTTGGAGTAACCTGCACTGCTATGGAGGCGATAGAAGGAGACTGTACCCCTAAACTAACATTGACAGGAGCAGATGCCGATATAGGTTCTTGGGTTATATTCACAACCGGTGGAACCATGCGTTGAGCCACAATTATGGTGTGCATGCTTGCCACCATTTCGGCCATGGTTTTCAATTTGTCTTCTAGCACGATGATTCGTTGCTCCTGGCTAGCAGAAGTGGAAGCATCCTGATCTTCTGTGATGACATATGCAGTCACATCTCTGGCTATTTTATAAGAGATAGTCTGCTCAGAACACTCGCTGGCGACATTAAAATCATGTAACGAGCTACCCCCAGGATAAGAGATGGAAAGATTCCTTTGACCGATTATAGCTCGACTCCTTGATCTAGGGTGTCGATTGACCCCGTTAAATATATGATGAGTATGAACCGGGGGTCTATGAGTTTGGGTCCAAGACGAAGTACATCTTGGGCTAGCCCCAGCCTCGTGAGAGCGATGAGTTGTCATGTTAACAGAGGCATATACTGACTCATCTTTTGAAGATACCTCAACAGGATGGGTCAAAGTAAGACGATCAAAAACTAACCATTTGGCTCCTTTGCAATAGCACCTGATTGTAATCTCATGTGAGCTGCAATGATGTACTATTGGTGGAGATGGGGATACGGCCTTCCGTTTCTGAGAAATTAGATCTAGGAGGTCGATTTTCTTAGTAGAAGAAGAGGAAAGATGTGGCATGTTCCTGGCCTTGTCGGTTCCTTGAAGGTATAAGGAAGCACCTAATTCAGCAACATAAGTGAGGGGATTTTTAGCACTTATTTTTGTAGGAACGAAGTCATAAAGTAGAATACTCTAGAGGAGTGAATAGAGTAGGCAGCAGAATATTGCTAATTAAAAATTTGTTAGTAGTAAGATCACAGAATTAAATCAATAATCATAAAATAATAACTGTAAATGAAATGAGATCAGAAGGCAAATGCAAACACAGCGATGTATACTGGTTTTTCTCTTGTGAGAACTAGTCCAGTCGGAAGAACTCTAGCTTCCAGTTGAATCCACTATTGGAAAATCCCGCAAGTTTTCATACGAAGTCCTTGCAACTTCTACAGACGCGAGCTTTAATACGAAGAACTCGACCAACTTCAATTTTGAAGAGTCTTTCTTCAATCAAGCCTCTGATTACAATTTCTCTGAAATATTCTAGACCGCACCATACCGATAAATTGACTAGAGAATTGTAACTGGCTTGGGATTTAAAAATAAAAGCTTTTAGAACTCTTTGGAAAGAAACGTAAGCTTAGAAGAGAAGAGATAAAAGTGAATGAGTGATTTGAAATGATCAGAATTTTTCTCTATTTATAGTTTTTCCAAAGGCAGAACTCTGGCAGAATTCGGACAGAATTCGGGCAGAACTCTATGTAAAAATCTACAACTGAAGGGAGACCAAGTTTTTCAAATGTTCAAAAATCAAATGGTCACTAACCGAACTCTGGCCGAACTCCGACCGAGTTTGTCAGGGTTGGTTAGGGTTTTTCAAAAGTGATTTTTGGGCTTTCTGAAATCCTTCAGAAGCTTTTGTAAATAAGAGATATTTTTCAAAAACATAGGTCATTTTTAAAAAATAATTTTGGATAGCCTATTTTTCAGTACGACTCGGTGTATAATGTATTTCTAGACTCAATAAAAGTAAAAATTATATTGCATAAAGAAATACAGACTCGAGTGGCAAACATAGCTTCGATCTTGAACTGAGTAGATATCCGATCTTGATCAATGTCCAAATGTCCAAAATGTCTTGAGTAAACATCTGAGTAGCTCCGTATATCGAGACAGAGTTTGATCAATTATTAAAATCAGGTTTGACCATGACCAATGGGCCAACAATCTTTGGGCGCTTTGAAGTAGTAGGTGTCACCCTTTGAATAAGATTTATATTGGCGGAGGGGAATTTTGGGCACCCAGAACTTATAGGTGCCATTGCTTGTTCTGCAATGAGACGCACATTCTGGTTAAGTTGGGCTCGATGCCTGTTAAGATGGGTGCACATATCAGTATCAACCATCATTTTAGTTTGTTGCAATTGGAGTTTTTTTCGTGCATTACGACTTATGCGTATGTTAGAAAGTTTTTCATTCAAATAAGGGGTAGGAAGTATCCCCTTTTGTTGTGTACATAATCTCGTAGTACATCTGATACGGCGCCCTTGAGCAACCGTAGTGCCTTTGCTAAAAGATACAGAGTTTGGCAAAATAGATGGAAGAGATGGGTGCCCTCAAGTGGGCGCCTATCTCTCTGTGGTGCATCTCCCACAGAAGAACTAGGGATGGTAGATTTGAGAGAATGGACGCCCTCAAATGGGCACCTATCTCTCTAGGATACATCTCCCATAGAAGAACTAGGGACAGTAGATTTGAGAGAATGGGAGCCCTCAAGCGGGCACCTATCTCCAGATCATGCGCCTACAGATTTGGGTATCAATGAAGAGGCAGATTTGAGAGAATAGGCGTCCTCAAGCGGGAGCCTATCTCTAGATGATGCGCCTAAAGATTTGGGCATCACAACAGAGGTGGGATCAGTGGTCTTGAGAGAATAGACGCCCTCAAGTAGGCGTCAATCTCCTTGTGGTGCACCAGCAGACCTAGGCACCCATTTGAGGCACCTCTTCAGAGAGTGGTTCTGTACTTGTACAGTGTGCCTAGCTTTGGTCATAGTGGTTGTACGCGTCTTGTTTGCAGAAACAGGGGTGCACTTAGCACTAGGAGCACTTAGCATCTTTTCGAACGTTGTTTGGTCGAATTTAACGACCAACATTACTTTCTTAGTGCCAATCGATGATGAATCGTCTTGAGTTGTCACCTTCTCGTTGGAGGAGAAGGTCGTCCCCAGCAGAGTCGCCATTTTGTTTGCAAAAACAAAAAGTTTTATTATAAAATTTAAAAGAATCGTACACGAGTACAATAAATTCTTGGGAAGTACAACTATAGGAGTCCGGGTCTAATTGACGACCGCTTTGCCCCTTTGACAAGGTAATTGTGGATGGAAGTTAGCTTGTCACTGTGTCTCGGAGCTTCTGTTGACGAGGAATCTTCTGCATGGCTCGTCCGTATAGAAGTATCGACAGAACTTTGGCTTCGATTAACGGTTGAAGAAGTTGCTCTTGAGGATTGATAATTACAGAAGATGGAAGTGCGATGAGTGCTCGAACTATACCCCTCCTTTGTGTCCCTATACGTTGTGGGAGTGAGACTCTATTTATAGAGCAAAAGAATAACCACCTGGCAGTTATTCAAAGTAGGCGCATGATCATGGGCGAGTGATGGGCACGTTCTTCGAAAAGCTCGGAGTAATGTGCCACGTTCAGTATGTATGGCAGCTTAACACGCCACGTGGATTTGCAGACGTCATCAAAAAAACTGGGTATTTAAGAAAATAGGCGCCCAATAGAATAGGCACCTAGAAAAACTGAGCGCCTAATAGTAACAGGCGCCTAAGTAAACATAGTACCTCAAAGAGATAGGTGCCTAGATGAACAGGGAGCCTAGGAGAACAGAGCTCCTAAAAATAATGGGCGCCTGAGAGAGTTTGGCGCCTATGAGATAATGGGTGCCTAAGAACGTTAGGCGCCTAAGAGAGACAGATATTTGAGCACCTACAGGGCGGTCATGGGACTGACCGCGGATCGTAGACGGGTCGGATTCGGCGTGGGGGTGTCAGCCGGTCGGGACAGCAGCAGCGGCATGGGGCCTCAGGTCTAGCGTGGAGGTGTGCGAGATACGGTGGTCGCCAAGGATCGGCACGCAGAGGACGCGACCTACTGGGTTCGTCGCGAGTGCGCGTACGGGCCGCAGGAGGCGGAGGCGTGGTCGCCGGAGGTCGGCGGCTAGGGCACGCAGAGGCGGCTGGGCGCGGACAGGGGCGACCGCGGGGTTGGCTGACCGAAAAGACGGTCCGACGAACAGGGGTCGGGGGCCGCGGAGGGCCGCTGGCCGAGGGTCAGACGCGGGGTGCGCCGGTGAGGGCTGGCTGTGAGGGGTTCGGCCGGAGTGGGTTTAAAAGAGAGAGGGAGGGAAAGAATGGTGCTGGTGTTGTGCGTGTGGGAATTTATTCCTTCTCCATCACTTAGAGAATAGTGATGTGGTGGAGAGAAAATTTTCGAAAGTTGTGAAAACATGGAGAGAGAGAGAGAATGAAGGGGGGTTTGAGTCACTCAGATGTTGGTTTTTAGTTTTTCTTTTCTTTTTCTATTAGAAATGGGTTTGGGTTTGGGGAGAAATGGGTTTGCGTTTTACAATAATGGACATCGATACTTTATTCATGGTTCTGCTTTTTATGATATCAACCAATCAGTCGAGATTGGTGACAACACTAGTTGAGATCATCATTTCAGTTATGGACTTTTATATTTGGTGCTGCTGATAGACTGATGTGCTAGTGACACTTTGTGTTTACTTGGTTATGCATTATTTTTCTTTTGTAGTAGACTTTGAATTTGATTTGTATCAAACTTCTAGTTATGTAGTTTCATGTTATGCACTATACTTTATTATTCAATTTATGTTTTTTATTCTGCTACTAGATCATTGTTCTCTATTTATGTATTGCTTCACTTTACTTTTGTTGTTTCCGTTCTATGTCTGCAGGGGAGCTTCCATTTCCTTAAATGACAAAGTGGAAGAACAAGTACCAAATAAAAAGAAGTGCAATATACAAAGAAGTGCAGTACCATTTATTTGAATTTGTTATTTGGTGCATCAGTTAGAGTTTGTCAACTATCAAAATGGAAAAGATTGTTGGCCCATATAAGTCATAGTCATACATGATTTTGATAACAGACTAAAACTCTAGTACGATACAACAAATAATATATTGCTACATTACAGCAGATGGACGACCACTTTTGCTACAACATCTGATCAAGTCGTCGCCAGATGAACAAGTTGTTGAACAAAGTTGTTTTCATATTTATTATGTATTTTCCAATTTATTGAGTATAGGAAAATGTACATCTGATAAAATTAGTACTTGGCTAGCTTCTAAAATCCACTTCCAAATTAACCAACCAATCTCGTATTACTCAGTCCACAAACCTATACATAAAAAGTTTGTGGGAATAAGATAGCATAATTAAACTAAATTATATCTCTCTTATGGAAAGGAAACAAAACAAAACAAAAAACAACTAAAATCTCTTCCGAAAAAATAAACACGTACTTCTGTTTCTCTTCCTAATTTTTCGCATTTTCAATTTTTTATTAAATAAATATATCTCTATCTTAAATATTTAAATATCGCCTTTTAAAAAAATAAACCTACCTATATTTAAAGAACAAAAAAACTATCTTAATCTTAATTTTAAAGTTAATATTAATTATAATATGAATATGAATATGAATATGAATATGAATATGAATATGAATATTAATATTAATGTTAATTTTAGTTTGTTAATGTTAATGATAATATTTATATTTATTTTAAATTTAGTGTTAATTTACCTCTAATGCTAATTTTAAATTTTAATATTAATTTTAAATTTTAATGTTAATGTTAAAATTAAAATTAACACTAAAATTAACATTTAAATTAAAATCAACACTAAAATTAATATTTAAATTAATATGAATGTTAAAATTCACAATAAAATTAACATTAAAAAGTAATATTAACATTAACATTAAAAAATTCACATTCAAATTCAAACTAATATTAATATTAAAATATTAATATTAATATTAATATTAACTAAATATAGATTAGTTTTTAAAGATAGTTTTATTTTTAAAGATAGAATTTTTTTTTATTTGTTTTAAAAATAGATTATTTTTTAGATTTGTTTTAATAAATCTATCTCTATTTGAAAATATAAAAAATAAATCTATCTATCTCTATTTTAAAATAAATAAATAAATTTATCTCTATTTAAAAAATAAATCGATGGACATGACTGAATTTGTAAGAGAGCTTTTTTTTTCAAGTGGAGAGATTAAATGTTTTTGAATAAAAAGTACGTTTGAGTAAGAGAGAATTGATTTTGTTTTACTCATCCTTGTTACCATATATATACGTTGAAAGACGTCGGGCGTTCCGTGATGTTCGGGAGCGCGCGGAGTGCGCGAGGCGTACGTATGGGATGATGATGAAAAAGTCACTGTGGACAAGATACGCACGAAGAGCCCGAAACGACATGACAACCGGCTAAAAATCGTGTGAGGGAAGACACACGATTTAACTGAACCCGCACGTGCTGAAAAAAAAGAAATATATATATATATATATATATATATATATATATATATATATGTATATATATATAAATATGGATCCGGATCAAGATACCCGATCGCGGAGTCCCGCCCTCCCTGCACCATCGAATCGAGCGGACCCGCGCGGGGCCCACACGATGACGCGTGATCCAACGGACATGGCTCGTGGGGCATCGACGGGACTACGGAAACGGAATATATATATATATATATATATATATATATATATATATATATATATATATATATATAGCCAATGACCACTAGTCCAAGTGGTTAGTGTTGAGTCATGTGGTCCTTATAGACGGAGTTCGAATCCCAGTGGGAGCGATTCCAGAAACTAATTATACTTTCTTAAAAAAAAAAGTACTTCGAATTTCAGTAAAAACGATTTCAGAAACTAATTACCATTTATTATCATGTCTATGAGGAGTTTTTCCAAAGAAATGGGTACTAGTCGAGTGTTTCTGTGAAGTTCTGTAAGATGTGACTCTGGAATCCAGGACTTGGAAAAGTGTTTGATTTGGTCTCTGTAGAGTTACTAGTCATAACATAGGAGTTAAAAGCAAACAATTAAGCATCTCTGCTGCATCATAATAGACCGGACTCGACGGCGCTTTATCCCTCACTTTCTGTACGTGTCGCTTCCTTGCTGTCAATTTCTTATCATTGACCTAAGTCAAGACTGATAGTTATAAGGCTTAGCCGCTTAGGTATATATTCGATCGGGACTTTGTTGAAGAGACTTCGTGCTAAGTTTCCTTGTATATATTCATGGACAGGTTTGCCCATGCCCGGACCTGTTCCACTGACATGTGGGGCAGGATTCGCCCTCGCCTGCAGTACATGTCAGTGATCCAGGTGTGGGCTCCTGCATGGACATTGTCGATCGGTTTCATCGCTAGTATAGGGGCAATGTGCAGCTGTGCTCTATGAAATCCAGCCTTGACACTCATACTCAAGAACAAGTGTTGTCCAATTAATTTATTAAACCGATAAATGCATGGAAACTAAAATCAGAAAACTCATATTCTAGTTGGTACCCTCAACACATGAGGAGTGATGAATATATACCACCTACTTTGTTGGTGATCATAACATTACTTTCCATTAATACTTACTTCTAAGTTCCACAATGCTAACAATAAATTTAAATGGAAGATTCGTGTACTTTGCCACTTCAATATTTAAGAAGAGAATCGAATAGATCATTAGACAGTATATCCATATTTTGCGTCAAGTTATGCGGATATTGTGTTCTCTAAATTATTTGAGTTACGTTATACACATAAGATGATGTACATATGCTTCAACCTTATTAGAAGGCAAAATTTGCGAATGTCTCTTAGAAAATATATGTTAATCCCGGCGCGTAATTTTAAGATAAAAAACTAATTACTTTGAAGATGGTGCACAATTGAGGTCCCGAAGAATTCAGAGAGACAAAACCAGATGCAGTACTTCGAGGAAGGCACAAATAATTTCGTAGCATCAGAGTCAAAATCCTACAGAATGTTTCTGATTAGATCAGAAAAAAAATCTCGTTCAGAACGAGATTTGAAGTGGATGAACAGAAGAAGAAATGAAGAGAAGAAAGGCCTACTAGGGTGTTTGACCACCAGCGCTCAAAGTTAAATTCGTCCCACACGAACAGCTTCCAAAACCAGCAAGTTCAGAAAAGAAATTATGGAACACTCTGCTCTTCTGCCTCCTCGGATGGCGCGAAATGGCGAACTATTCCTCTCTTCTTTGCTCTCTGAAAATTCGTAAGGAATTGTCTGGAATGAACACATAGTAAATGAGTTAGAAAGAGGAGAAGCTTATATAGGCGAGCGCAGTAACCGTCCAGTATACAAAACGTTCGAGATGTGAAAAGAACCGTTTTCGAACGTTTCGTTACCGTTTAAATCATGCACAAACACGACTGCGCTAATTGGCGCACAGTGCGCACCGTGCTAATTGGCGCACAGCGTGTACCACGCTAATTGTGCAAACCGTGCGTACCACACCAACTATACCATTCACGAACACCGCACAAAACGCATCAAACGCACACACCGCTCAAAATGCACCAAACGCGCACACCGCGCCAAATACGTATAGTGCGCTAACTGCGCCAACTGCGCATAACACGTGCTACACGTACTGCGCACCAACTGGCACACAAACTGGTGCGCGAACGGCAGCACGAACGGTTCGCGCGAACGACAGCGCAGAGGCTCGCGCAACGAGCGCAACTTAAGTGCACTATGCATCTAGCGACGATATTGACGTGCTAAGTGTAAAATGCGCCAACAAAATGCCACATTACGTCCCATGAGCCCGAGTCCGAGTTCGAGTCGCTAAGCCCCTACGGGGCTTAGCTCCAATGGAATAAATTCCAAGAACATGACAAAAAGCATTAATGCTTCATTATTGAGTTAGCATTCATTCCACTAGAAAAACACCCCCATATGGCATCTATATGCCTCTCCAACCTCGTGTGCATCTCTCCATACAAGCAAAGCTATATATGGAGATACAAGTCATTTAGCCTAAGCAATGTGGGACTATATTTTCTAATGTTCAAGGCCAAAATACCAACAATTCCCCACATATCTACATATATATGGGTATGATTGTTCCCCGCAGTAACTGTCCATCATACATTAGGATAGATGTCGCTGACGACTTGAATCTTCCTGCATGGGTTAAACAATAGTATGGACTAAGCCTTGAATTCTGCACCATAGCTGTAATTCTTTTCACTCACATAATGTAGTCACATGTGCTTCTGGATGTACATTAAAGGCCCTGTGCCAGCCTAGTTTTGGTGTATACATTTTGAGCGTCTATAAGTTTACCCTCAAGAGACGGCCTGTTATCTCTGTCCATACACTCTAGGTGAGTTCTTTATTAAAGAAAAATGACATGAAGCCTTACGCTTTCCTTGTGGTGCTACACTGCTATGACATGGCTTAAAGTCGAGGCATTACCCTTATCCGGGAACTCATCATAGTGTCATACTACTGTAGCATAAGGTCACAAGCCTCTCTGTAGTGCCAAACTATCCAGCATGAAGCATTGTGCTTCCTTGCGGTGTTACGCCACAACGATATGGCTTGCGAGGCTGAGGCTTTACCCCTACCTGGGTACCTATTCGTGGTGCCGTGCTACTGTAACATGAGGATATTGTCCCCTTTGTAGTGCTGTCTACAACTCTTTAATTTTATCATACAACATTAGGCTACCTGCTATTTGCAGTGCTATACCGCTGTGACTTTGCTCGCAAAGCCGAGGCATTATCTCTACCTGGGAATCTCATGGTGGAGTCATTCTACTGTAGCATGGAGTTACACTCCTTGTAGTGTTGTGCTACCGTGCTTCCTGTAAAGCACAACATGCATTCACTCTATCTGAGAACTCATTAAGGCGTTTAAGCCATCCTTACCATAGGATCTGTTCTCCGGAGAAAACATATAGTAGACAATAGTGCTTGTAGGTCCGTATCCTTTCCATGTCATATTGGACATGTATCCACTGTTTCTGATATTTTCCAAGTTAATGGTCCTCCCTTGAACCAAAAGCTAGATGTCTAATAGATTTCTCTTTGAACTAATAGGATAAAACTTTATGGTGGGATTACAATAACACGATATCATAATGCCTTTAAGCCTATTTTACTTGACGTGTCTTCGACCAGCTAGCGCTTGAGGCCTTTTGTGAACGGATACGCCAGGTTCTTCTGACTCTGTACATCAATTACTTTAACCGCACAGTTCTCTTCTCTCCATTAAAGAGGTCATTTGATGCCACCACCGCAGTCGCCTGGTTGTCGTAGTATATCTGAATCGTCGATATCTGCACCCCAACCACTGAAAGATTATACATGAGATTTCGAAGCCATTCTGCTTTTTCTACTGCAGAATCTAGTACAAAAAACTCAGATTCCATGGAGGAACGAAAGAGCATAGTCTACTTCTTCGACTTCTACGATATAGCAGCTTTACCCATGGTAAAAATGAATCCACCTGTGGATCTCTCGCTCTCCACCTCTGAGCACCAGCTGGCATCACTGAAGCCTTCTACTACTGATGGATCTTTACTGTAGTATAGTGCATATGTCAGAGTCTTCTTGAGATATCTCATTACCCGTTTCACAGCTTTCCAGTGCTCAATGTCTGGGTTGTTCGTGAATCGGCTCAGGAATTCCATGGCAAAAGCTATGTCAAGCCTTGTGGCAGTAGTAGCGTACATCAAACTTCTGGTGACGCTTACATACTCCAATTATCTGACGCTTTTCCTCAAATTAGGCTTCAGCTTCAAGTCACACCTGTAAGGCATATCGATCACTGGAAGATCCTGATATCCATAGCGTGTGATTATCTTCTCAATATAATAAGACTGTGACAGCATCATTCTAGTGCCTGTCCGGATGATCTTGATGCCCAAGATTACGTCAGCTTCCCCCAAATCCTTTATACTAAACTTAGTCGAAATGAACTTCTTTGTCTCCATGACACATCCCATATCTGTACCTAGGATCAGCATGTCATCCACGTACAGACAAACGATTACACCTCTTCCATCAGCGAACTTCGTGTAAATACACTTGTCCGTTTCGTTGACCTGTAGCCATTTGACCTTATGACCCTGTCAAACTTCTCATGCCATATTTTGGGAGCCTGTTTCAGACCGTACAAGGATTTTACCAACTTATAGACTTTGTCTTCAAGATCCTTGATGACAAATTCTTCTGGTTGTTGCATGTAAATCTTTTCGGTTAGCTCGCCATCAGAAAGGCTATTTTTATATCTATCTGATGTATCATCAACTTATGTGTTGCTGCGAGAGAAATTAATATTCTGATGGTGGTCATCCGGACTACTAGAACATACGTGTCGAAGTAGTCAATCCCCTGCTTCTGAGATAACTCCTTAGCTACTAGCCTAGCCTTGAACTTGTCAATAGTTTCATCTGCTTTCACCTTCTTCTTGAAGATCTATTTGCATCCGATGGGTTTTGCTCCTTCAGGAAGATTAACCAACACCCAAGTGTTATTAGAGGTGATTGAATCAATTTTCATTATCTATCGCCTCTTTCCAGCAAATAGCATCTCTGGTCTTCATCGTCTCATCATAGGTAAGCAGATCTGCTTCCACATGATAGGTGACAAAGTTATCTCCGAAGTCCTTTGGTCTACTCATTCACTTAGTTGACGGTTCAGGGAGTTCTGGTTCAAGTGTTGTCTCCTCCACAACTTCTTCTTTGACTACGTTCTCGTTGGAAATTTTAATTTCCTGCACCCTCATTATTCTCCGAAATGTCTGCAAGAATAATATTTTTGTGCCTTGCAAATGTATCTTCAAAATATTCTACGTTGCGAGATTCAATGATATGATTTGATTCTATATCAAAAAATCTCTGAGCATCACTCTTCTCAGCATATCCCAAGAAGATCGTTTTCGAAGTCCTTGTCCCAAGCTTCTGAATCTTCATATCTGGGAGCTTTATATATGCCAAACACCCCCACACTCGAATAATATTCAAGTTAGGTCTGACTTTGAACCAGAGTTCATGAGGAGTGATATCAGAAGCAGCATGCGGTACTCTATTCAGAATAAAATATGCCATCAAAGCAGCTTCTCCCCAGTATCATTTTGGAAGACCTGTGGTCAACAGCATTGAGTTTACCATTTTTGTCAATATTTGTTCTGTCATACCCCGATCCCGCTAGGGTCGTCCGCCTTGCCTAGATCCCTGCGAGATCGTTCATCCTCACTAAGGCGTGATGTCGTGCAAGCCTAAGTTGCGCTTGCACAAGGCCAAGTACCTACACAAAACAACTAGTCAAGCAAAATACACGCACACACCCATTTATTGTAGAAAACCAAATATTGAACACAGAGATTTGAAATATAAATACTTATTTTATTGATAAACTTGATAGGAATACAAGTACAAGGCTTTGCAAACGTAAATTTACCTTATCTTGGCTACATGATTCTTTCTAAAACTCTCTTTTAAAAATAGTCGCAATGCCCATACATCATATCCCTTTATTACATGCTAGAAATATAAAGACACCTTCAAAGGAAACGAAACTTGTAACTTTGACTGGAAATAAAAAGAAGCTTCGAGGCAATCCACAGCTCTACTGGGCTAGACAAGCTTTAGTGCCTCACTTGAAATCCTCCTGTCTTATTTTCTTTCTGAAAAGGATGCCCACAACGTGGGTCAGCACACATCATGTACTGGCAAGCGGCTCTTCGCAGAAACTCACAAATAACTACACTAATTCAATATGTGAAGCTACATATTTACTAGTGATCTTTCTACATGTCTAGGTTCTTTTTAACAATTCATAAGAAATATCACAGAAGAATATTTCATAACCAACTTACCCATCGTCGACAGTCATCCCTGCACAAGACATGTTAGCAGAATTTGTATAATAAATATCTCATGTTTCAATCTTACGGATATTGAAGTTCATCATTTGGGTCATGCATGTGGCCTATCTACATGATGGTCCACGGGGTCATTTTCCGTGATTAGCTACTATGACTCTTTGGTTCAGCTCGTCGCTAAGGACTCAGATGTCGGCTACCCTTTTAATATGAGGTCTCTTTTACCTCAGGGTGCTCTTAATCTCTCCTAGGTTGAGTGGTTCTAGGTGCCCCCAGATACCACCCGAGAGATAGATTTTACCTTGTGCACAGGTTGTCCAAGACCAATGCATGCTCTAGCAGTTCTATCAGATGTATATGTATTTGTTTATGGGCCAGGCCGCGTTCATTTTACGTCTTAACATATATATGACATGTTCATTTCAGGCCTTACTTATTATTCCTCGCAACATGTACAAGTTCGTCTGCACATGTCTACACTTTTATAGCATACTAGCAACAGAGCATATGATCATTCATTTGAAACAGATGTTTAGCATCACTTGAACAAGCATTCAATTCGATTCATTTATCTTCTCTTATCTTTTGTTATTGAGGTATCGTTGATCATAGGAACGAGGCAACAGAGTAGACTAGAGATAATTTTTATTAGGGCGTACAAATAAATACAAGCCAGGTTAAAGCAACTCACCAAGATGAATCTTAGTTGAGAGAATAAGGGACTTCACACGTCGTTCACGCTCTTTGTATGTCTATGCGTCCTCCTACATTGGCACCAACATTCGATTAGCATACTTCGGTCTCTTCTCTCAAGATTCGAAATGAATGCGACATGCGATGAAAGCGAACAATGAAAATCATGTTAGCCTAATGATAACATCGTGTTTTTAAATATGGCTAATTAATTAAGTTTAACATAATGATGTCACTAATATTCATATACTCACTATCATGTTGCTACTTAAACTTAGCATTGTCTTACTTATCCTATATCATATTTTTATGCCTGTATCGTACTGCAACATATTTTGCTCGCCTAACATGTATTTGTAGACATGCAGTAAGCATGATCAAACATGATCAAACCAGGAAATAGGCAATGAAGAATTAATGATGGACCAAAGACGGCATCATACAAAAAGATTTTTCTGAACCGCCTAACGACCTATCCGGGGCCTCGTATCGGGTGATTTAGATTTCCAGATCTGCTTATCTTTGGACGACTGCTATTAAGGAAAAGGACGTCTTCAGGTCTGCTAACATATCAGAAAAAAGACGTCATCAAAGGGCTCTTGGTTTTCCTATTTGTTCCAAGTCTATAATTTTTAATTTATTGAGTCTAGAAGAATGTGTACGTTGAGTCGCACTGTGTCATCTCAACCCCTAGACATATCTCTCCAAGTGCTACTATACAAACAGACCAATTCCTGAGCTAAACCTAAGCTCCACCAAGCCAAACAAAGCCCAAAGGCTATTCTACCACCTAGGAGACAGAGTTCGGGCTGAACTCTGCTCCCACACAGAGTTCGGGCCGAACTTGTCTTCTGATTTTCAGTACCCTAATTTTTAGGGCCTGCTTGGTACAAGCTGTCAAACGTTCAAAAATTTGAATTCTTGGAGCAGAATTCGGGCCGAACTTTGCCTCCCCAGAGTAGTATAAATAAGGCTTCAATTCTCCCATTTCAAATCATCTCTTACCTTAAAATATTCAAGCTTTCCAAGCTCTACTACTCCAAGCATCATTCTTCCAATCCTCATAAGCCACAACTCTTCTTAGCCCAAGGTGCTTAGTACGATATCAGCTAGAAGTTGTGTGCAAGAGTGAAAGAAAAGTTACTTGGACAATTCCAAGTTTCGTCATCCGCGAATCTGTAAGAAGTTGGTGTGCTCTTCTGAGTAAAGGCACGTAGTTGTACACTATTTCAAAAATAGTGAATTTCAATCCTGAGCTAGAGGTCTCAGGCCTGGACTAGTCCTCCACGAGGGAAACCAGGTTAAAACTGTTGTGTCTGCGAATGCTCTTCTGATCTTTATTTACTTCTGTATTTTTCTCTAATTTATTTACTATCTTGATAGTTGTTTTGTGGAGGTGATATAGAGTTAATTTTTTATTTGGTGATTATCGATATAAACTCTATTCATGCCCTCTAGAGTTGCCTACACGTTATTTCAATTGGTATTAGAGCAAGGACTCTAATGTTAGGCTTAACATCCTTAGAGTAGATCCTTGTTACTATGGCATCGTATACCTCCTCCTCCGATAAAGAGAGTTTTACTTCTAGTAGCATGGACAATCATGTTTCTTCTAAATGCAAGAAATGCTCTAAGTGGAAAGCCATGGCTAACCAATCCTTAAAGATTGTTAAGGCTTTTCATTCTACAAATGAAGAACTTTCAGAAAAGGTTATTCATTTAGTAGAATCTAATGAGATTTTGAGAAATAAAAATAATGATTTATTATCTAGATTTGACTCTCAAAACTCATCTTGTGTTTCTTTAAAGAGTTTGAATGATTCTATAATTTTGAAATTCAAATCTCTTTCCTCATCAATAGAAGATCTTAAGAAGCAAGCACATGAGCTAAATCATTTGCATGATTCTTCTATTGACTATTTAAAGAAACAAAATAATGATTTTATTTCTAGAATTGCTTTATTTGAAAAAGAAAATTATGCTTTAAATGCTAAATTTGATTCTCTTACTTGTTTGCATAATGATTTGCTATTAGAACATGATATACTTAAGACCAAATCCATGCATGCTCACTCTAGAGATATTCATCATTCTAGTATGTCACATGTTCATAATCATGCTCATTTTGATACATGTGCACACACTAGTATTAGGTGCTTTTATTGCTCTCGCATTGGACACATGAGTGTAACTTGTCCTATTCGTAGGAGTTTTTCTACTAATGCTAGAGTAAATAGTATATGTGTCCCTAAAGCTAACAAATGTTCTTTCAAGTTTATTTGGATACCAAAGTCTTTGCCTAATGTTGTAGGTGGAGCTACTTATATCCGGACATAGTACCGAGGAGCGTGTTGGTGGTTGCAAAGTTCAAATGTCATCTTCCAAGCAATTGCACCAACACAAGTGTGGCCACTAGAGCCACTTTGGTAACATGCTAAATGATTCTCTTTAAATTGTTTATATTTGTTGAATCTAGCATATTTTTCTAGATGTCTTGCTACTAGCTCACATTTATATCCTTTAGTTGCTTATTATATAAATCAGTGTGAGATATAATACTAGCATGTTTAGTTAATTTTCTTATTATTTCTTTCATCTTGCATGACTAGTTACTTAGCTTAAATGATTAGTTCACACTATATAGTTTATCACTCATTTTCTAGTAGTGTGACACATTTATATATGCATGCTCGTTATTCTTAATCCTTATTTATAAAGCATACATATCACTCTAGTCCATAGGACCTTGGTTTTGATTTGAGTTAATATGATTTTAACTCTCCGTCTTTAAAAGTTTTGAGATAGTTACTTCTTGCCGATTTGTATTTAATATGTCATATTTATCTTAATCGGAATTTGTGAATATATGTGTTTAGCACAAGCTCCTTATCACTTGACAAGTATACACTTATACTTCTATTTTAACCTTGTGCTTACATAATATATTCATTATTGATTTTCATGTTTTATTTTTGATTATCCTCTTGAGAATCAATTATGTCTTTACCTAATAAAGTTTATTTATACATGACTATATTTATCTCCACTTCTATATAGTTCATGTATTTTCTATATTGATATCTATTTATGTATAAATATCTTTATGTGGGCATATGAGTTAAGCTCAAGTTTCATATTATTTTGAAGAGTATCTATTCAAACTTGTGCTTATCCCATACTTTAGCTATTGATTCCTTGACCAAATTTGTGCATCTTTTCTTGAATCAATTAGCTTCTTCCTTAAAGTCTTCTTTTGATGATATCTTCTCTTTTTTTTGTTGACTTTATGGATACATGTCTTTTACTTGATTCTTGTATATTTTCATGTATGCCTATATATATATATATATATATATATATATATATATATATATATATATATATATATATATATATATATATATATATATATATATATATATATTTATCTATGTGATTCCAAATGTTGATATTTATTTATTCAAATACCTTTAAGAATGTTGAGAGAAAATGTTTACTAGTATCTTGTTCATGACTTTTATGGAAGTTCTTTTAAGAATTGTTTGGTTTTGTGCTTTAACTTACTTGTTAAAATTATCGTATTTATTAGTGCACATTTTGAGCATGTATCTTCTATATATTTATCTCCATAAGTGCATTATGAAAATGTTTGTTTTGAAAATATTCTTAGAAAATTTTGATGATCATTCTTTGATTATTATTTGGGTACTTACTTTTCTTATACTTAGGGATTTTGGATTTTTGATGTTGTTTCATGATACTGCATATATTCCTGTAAATCTAAATTCCTAAAAGTAAAGAACATTTTAGGAACAAGCCGAAAGGGTCCTTCTGTCATACAGGTGTAAATAGCCTGACGTAACACGGTGTACTAGTCTTCGGACTACCGCTAGCTGGGAATCGGCTCCTACAGCTAACTCAAAGTGATCAATACTTTATAGACTTAAGATTTATTAAGGTCTACTTGCAACCATTATCTAGTTCTGGATCCACCCCTAAGTTCCAGAATACTTCATCGTATCTAGCCCTATATTTTGAGCTATAAATATTTTATTATTATTGCCCAATAATGTTTTTGTAGCATATGAGAATACATGTAATTGATAGATCATACTTCTCATGTCTTTAGCTACTATGGGTTGAGCTTTTGCGTTGAGATTTTCCATTTCTAGAGAATACACTTTCATAATGGTTATAATTTTGCATTCTCTAGATCAATTTATTATTTCATTATCTTGCGTTAATCTCAATACTTGGCAAAGAGATTTTTTCTATTATGTTTTCATTTTCATGAACATCTCTTTCGTCCTTTACTTGATGAGAGTCTACTTCATTTACTTGCCATCTTATACTCTCATCCTTGCTTAATAAAGAGTATATAAATCATTTTGATCATTCAAAATATATTACCCGTATTGTGAACTCTATGTTTAAGCATGTATCTTTAGTGTTAGTGACTTAAGATTTAATGAGCACATTTATCCTTTTAATGGCCTACCTCATTAATCTTAATTAGTTATGTAGCTTTCTTATTTACTGTCATGACCCGCACCCTAGAGTAAGGGCACGAGACGTGGGTACGTCCAGCCTACGCCGCAGTGTCGGCAGTAGAACGCTGTCCTAGGTCACAACATCTAACAGTTGAAGGTAAAAACAGTTATACTCCCCGAATGGGGGTGACATAACAAAATATAACTCAATCACAACTAAGGTAGAACATGAAAGGAACATAGATAGATAATAAAGATGCAAGATCCAAATCCACAGAAAACACAGTAGAGAGAGAGCTAAGTGTCTATGATAAACTCCACCCAGACATAATACAGATCCCAAATGTATATACAACTCAACTCCAAATACTATGAAATAAGATAAATTAACTATGGAGCAACTGTCTCTACTGCTAAGCGATCCGACTGGAAGTCCGGATCGCAAGTGTCCTCTAAGGCTATCCCATAGTAAGTGTCTAAGCAGGCCTCCTCCTCGTCCTCTGTAAAATTTTCATCAGGTCCAATCATGACGGGAACGAGCACATATCTCTCAAACAGTTCATAGCAGGTTAGGAGTATAAATTATGCAATAGAGTAAAATACAGGAACTACTAAATGGAAGTACAAGTAAACAGGAGATATTTTGTAACTGAAAGTAAATACACGATAATAGAGACTGTAAGTGGCTAAGTGATTTACAGTACAATATGGCTATGTAAACGGCTTAGGGGCACATGAATACAACTAAGGAGGCACATGAATACAGCTCCTGGGGATAGTGTTCACATAACCAATTCTACTCACCCCGCCCCAATCAATACACAAGGATCCATTCAAGTTACGTTATAAGCACATGAATACATCTAAGGATACGTGAACTCATGTAATGAGTAGTATATGAGGCACGTGATAAAGCACATGAAAGCACATGAGAACATGTAATAACATGAACTAGTACGAGTACAAGGAGTACCTGATGCACATAATAAAGTACATGAACATGAAATAACCGATGCACCCGTAGAGGGATAACATCTCAGGAAAGGATCCATATAGTACTAATCCGTGAAAATATGTGTCAGCATCAAGTAGATTAATCTAGAGCAAGATATAGTCCAGACAAGTATGAAAGGATCAGAGAATGTACTCGCCTGCTAACTGAATGTCCAAGATGAAAGTACTGTCCGAGGAGTGGTGTCTGGCTCCTATTCAGAACAGTACAAGTCACAACAAGTCCAGAATAGTAATAAGATGCACTACGATGCATACTACATGAATCTTGGTCAATCTAGACCAAAGTCAACTCTTGGTCAACTCTGGTCAACCCTAGAAGTCAAACTAGGTCAACCAAGTCAAACCTAAGTCAAACTAGTCTATACTAGTCTAACTAGGTCTAACAAGCCATTCTAGGTTCTAACAAGACTAATCTAGGCTTACTAGGCAATGTCATGCCATAACAATCAAACCATAACATTACACACATGACAATATATCTAACCTATATTACACATTGACATGGCTATAATATAATATGGAAAATACATAACCTATAAGCTAACTATGGGTATACCACACATTCATATATATCCATATATATAATAGCACCCACATATCATATAATATATAGGATATATCTATATTACATCTCACATATTTATATACATGTATATATGTATGTACACATATATAGAGATAGGAAGGGGGATGTTGTAGTGAGTGATACATAAGAGTGAGGGTGTGAAGATTAGAGGGTGTGTGTGATTAGGATAGTGTAATGGAAACCATGTGTGTATGAGTGTATAGGTTAGTGTAAAAAAACAGTGAGGAAACAATGTGCAGGAGTGAAAACAGTGAATAAACCCACATCCCAGATTGAATAGGAACCCAAAATCAGTTTACAGCCCCCCCTAAAACCATTCTTAGATTTTAAATATTAAACAAACAGTTCACTGAATTAGCCTAAACAGCCTATACTTCATTTCCCAGATTTTTGAACCAACACAGTTCCTAATCATCCCAAATTCAGCATACCATTAGATAACATGTAGGTGTACATATTAGAGCTTTAATTACATGAAAATAACAGTTTAAATAGTTCAAATTCGATGCTAAAAACAATATTTCAAAACCTGGAATCAGTGAACAAACAGACATATATATAGGTATCAGGAATTAATTGGGAAATGGAGAATTCGACATAAAATTAAGCTAATAAACCAAACTAATGGTTGGTAATGCATAAACTAATTGTGCACGTGCCATACAAGGTGTTTGTGTCCACCCAAGTGGACATAAACGTGTCCAATCACATTAAATACGAAAACAGTGCACAAACTGAACCACACAGGATAATTATCGTGCACGTGTTCACGGTGTCCGTGCACACGACACGACACGACACAACCCACGTTGTCATGTCCAAGTGTCAACCTAGTGTAGGACTAGGGCTAGGACACCCTGCCACGTGTCCACGTCGCGTGTGCGCACGATACGACAAGCGTATCAGCGCACAAAAATGACAGCCGCTGAATCAGTGTATCCGCCGTACGCACGTTCCTGCGTGTCCGACACGACACGAGAGCTCGTGCAGCTCGACACACGGGGTGGCAGACATTGCCCCTCGGTGTGTGCCAAATCCCACGTGTCCACGTCGCGTGTCCGTGTGGCAAATGCACCCGTGCAACAGGACATGCACAGTGCCTGTGCACGCGCGCACGCGACCATGTGTTCGCGTGTCCGTGTGGACTCGACACAATACTAAGACTACAGAAAAACACAGGAAACACATAAGCGACACATAGATCTAATTTTCTATTCAAATACAATCCCAAAATTCACTCGAAATGCCCATTGGGGCATTTCATCAAACACATCCAGCAAGACACTGATACGTGTCCAAATAGGATACGGAATGGACACGAATTTTAGGGCTTCCTATTCCTACAGTTAGGTTAGGGCTAGGGCATCCTAGAAATGCAATTAAATAGAAATTTCATGGAGTAAAATAGATTATACCTATTGATGTGCAAAGCTCACAAAAACCCAACATGGAATGGTTCTCCAAGCTTCAAAAACTCCCACAAATTGTCCCTACTCTGAAATATTCTTACACAAACAGAAAGAATAGAAGAATTAGGTCCTAATGCAATTGATTTGGAGGAAAATGGAGTTGAAATGGATTTTCTATGGAGTAGGGAAGATGGAGACTCACCTCTTTCTAAACTTGCATAAATCCCAATGGAGGCTAGCCCTAATTTCTAGGAGGGATTATATAGAGGAGAGGGGACCTAGTGGCCGGCCATGGGCTGATTAGGGTTAGGGTTTGGCTACATGGTTGGGCCTATGGGCCTTAAGTCACAATAATGACTTGTGATTTCACAAGCCATTCCTTAATCAACTAATTAAACTAATTCCTAATTTCCCTAAAGTGATTCTAATGATTATGATAACACTAACTTAGGTCAACCTAGGGTTACATAACCTAAGCAAGTGGTCATGACCTAGGTTAGTCTCTAGGTTAGTCTCCTAGTCAACACTAGTCAAAGTCAACTATAGGACCAAAATCAATTATACTAATAATTATTAAAAATCACTAAAAATCACATTAATTCTAATAAATCTAAATAATAAATAATAATTCCAAATTAATTCCAAAATTTTGAAAATGACCAAAATACCCTCAAGCTAGAAAAGTGGTAGTGACAAATCTACCCCCTTAAAATAATTTCGTCCTCGAAATTTAAAGGCGAAACTAAACTGCTGAGAAGGATAGAAAAGTATACCTCAAGGTCCAAAAAGATAGGGGTACCGCTCGCGCATCTCATCCTCCCGCTCCCAGGTAGACTCTCCTGGAGAATGATGCCTCCATGCGACGCGTACCAAGGGTATCACCTGGTTCCTCAATACCTTCTCTCGGCGATCCAGAATCTCCACAGGCTGCTCTGGATAGCTGAGAGTAGGTCCAACCACAATCTCCAAATGATCGAGCACATGGCTAGGGTCAGCCACGTACCGTCTCAACTGTGATACGTGGAATACGTTGTGAACTCCTATTAGTGCAGGTGGCAAGTCTAGCCTGTATGCCACATCACCGACTCTCCCGCTGATAACGAAAGGGCCGATGAAGCGCGGGCTAAGCTTCCCACCTCCACCAAAACGTATCGTACCACGAGTCGGAGATATCCGCAGAAAAACCATGTCTCCAACCTAATCACAAGCAAGGTCTCAAGTTACTAAAAGTCAAACGCGATCAATCCAGCAAAACACAAAAATACAACCTACTTCTACTCCTATCTCTAAATCTGTACCTCAAACTCCAACGGCCTCCGGTGGCTATCGGCCTAGTACCGATGTCTGTCCTGCGCCACGCGAAGTCTGTCCCTGATGAGCTTCACCTTCTCGGCTGCGTCAACAACCATCTTTGGTCCCAGTAAAGCTCGCTCTCCAATATCATCCCAAGATAAGGGTGTACGACACCTACGCCCGTACAGAGCCTCAAACGGTGACATCTTAATGCTGGCCTGATAACTGTTATTGTATGCAAACTCCACCAAATGAAGATGATCCTCCCAGGAACCTCCAAAATTCAGGACGTACGTCCGCATCATATCCTCAAGTGTCTGAATAGTCCTCTCTGACTGTCCGTTCGTCTGGGGGTGGTATGCAGTACTAAACTTGAGCTGAGTGCCCAAGCTAGTCTGCAGACTCCTCCAGAAATGGGAAGTAAAGCGACTATCCCGATCTGAGACTATACTGACAGGAACTTCGTGAATCCTGACTATCTGCCTTATATACAACTCCACAAGCCTCTCTGTAGACGTATCCACCTTGAATGGCAAGAAGTGGGCCGATTTGGTCAACCTGTCAACGATGACCCAAATCGTGTCTTTCCCTCCTGGTGTACGCGGCAACCCTGATACGAAATCCATGGTGATATGTTCCCACTTCCACTCTGGAATGGGCAACGGCTGTAATAATCCTCCGGGCCTCTGTCTCTCTGCCTTGACCTGCTGACGGATCAAGCATCTAGCTACGAAGTGGGACACCTCCCGCTTCATCCCGTACCACCAGACATGCTCTCACAGATCCCTGTACATCTTGTTGGCACCAGGATGTATAGAGTACTGCGATCTGTGAACCTCCTGCATGATCTGCTATCTGAGTTCCCCGTTAGGCATACAAAACCGGGAACCGTGCCTCAGGGCACCATCCTCTGCAAGTGAAAACTCGCCATCCACCAACCCTGCACTGATCTGCTCTTGGATACACCGCAGAGCCACATCCTCGAACTGTGTCACCTTGATCCTGTCTATCAAGTCCGACTGTATCTAAAGGCCCCATAACTGCATCTGTACCCCTGGCATAATCACCTCAATCCCAAGGCTCTCCAAGTCTACAAGCAAGTGCCGATCCATGGTCAAACACATGGCTGTCAAATACCTACTCAAGGCATCGGCAACCACGTTGGCCTTCCCTGGGTGAGATGTCAAAGTCCTTCATTAACTCTAGCCATCTGCGTTGCCTCATGTTAAGCTCTTTCTGTGTAAACACATACTTCAAGCTCTTGTGATCTGTGAAAATCTCCACCCTCTCGCCATACAGATAGTGCTTCCACAACTTCAAAGCAAAAATCACCGTCGCCAGCTCCAGGTCATGGGTAGGGTAGTTCTTCTCATGGGGACGTAATTGCCTGGAAGCATAGGCAATCACCTTCACATGCTGCTGTAAGACACAACCCAGCCCCTTCCCTGAAGCATCACTATAAATAGTAAAACCATCTGATCCTGAAGGCAATGTCAGAATCGGAGCTGTCGTAAGCCGCTTCTTCAACTCATCAAAAGCTGCCTGACACTCCTCTGACCAAATATACTCAGCATCCTTTCGGGTCAACCGTGTCAACGGCTCTACAACCCGGGAGAAATCCTGCACAAATCTCCTATAATATCCTGCCAGCCCCAGGAAACTCCTGATCTCTGCCACTGAAGTCGGCGCTGTCCAAGCCTCAACTGCTACGATCTTCTTGGGGTCAACTGAGATACCATCTCCAGTCACCACATGCCCCAAGAAGTCCACCCGGTCCAAGAAAAACTCACACTTGGAGAGTTTCCCATAAAGCTGCTCCCTCCTGAGAGTCTCTAGCACCATCCGCAGATGCTCCTCGTGCTCCTCCTCTGTCTTGGAATATATCAAGACATCATCAATGAACACCACCACGAACTTGTCTAAGTACTGGTGGAACACCTTGTTCATTAGATTCATAAACACTGCTGGTGCGTTGGTTAGCCCAAACGGCATAACCAAAAACGTAAACTGCCTGTACTGCGTCCTGGAAGCGGTCTTGGGAATATCCTCCCTCTTCACCTTCACCTGGTAATAACCTGACCTCAAATCAATCTTCGAGAACACCCGAGCTCCGCTCAACTGATCAAAGAGATCATCGATCCGCGGCAGTGAGTATCTGTTCTTGATTGTCAGGTTGTTAAGTGCCCTGTAGTCGATACACATCCGTACCAACCCATCCTTCTTGGATACGAAAAGTACCGGTGCACCCCAAGGTGAAGAACTCGAATGGATGAAGCCCTTGTCCTGCAGCTCATCCACCTGCTTCTTCAACTCCACCAGTTCACTATTGTTCACTCGATAGACATGCTGAGATATCGGTTCCGCACCGGAAACCAAGTCTATCGAGAACTCTATATCTCTGTCCAGTGGAAGCCCTGGCAACTCCTCTGGGAATACGTCCATAAACTCTGCGATCAAGGGATGCAGAGCTACCTGCTCCTCGACTGATGCTCCACAGAAAACTCCGCCGTCCTGCTCTGCCTGCCGCCGGGTGTACTCAAACTCTAGCTCTCCTGGCGCCCCGAACAAAACTCTACCCCCTCGATAATTAATGCAGGCGTGGTGTCTACTCAGCCAGTCCATACCTAATACTATATCGTAGTTCGGTAATGGCATGACGAGTAAACTCACTCCCAACTCTCGGCCTCCCAATAAGACGCTCCGCCTTCTACAAACATCACTCACGAGGATGACCCCACCCCCGGTCGTGATCTTGCAGGTCCTAGGCAATGGTTCAGAAACCAAACTGTGTCTAATAGCATACGATACTGACACAAAGCTGTGGGAAGCCCCGGAATCAAAGAGTGCAAATGCTGGAAGGGAATCTAGGAGAACCGAACCTGCTATCAGCTCTCCGATGGCCTCGGCATCCTTAGCTGCCATGGCGAAAGCTCGCCCCTGCTGTCCACCTCGTGCCTGCTGCTGGTGCTGCTGGAACCTCTGCTGCTGGGTCTGCAGTGGCCCCCTCAGCTGGCCTGCTGGAGCCTTGGCTCCACCTTCCTAAGCTCTTCGCCCGGAAGCCCCAGGGCAATCCCTCAACTGGTGATCTCCCGTACCACAAAGAAGGCACTTGCCTAGCTTCTTCCTGCACTCATGGATCATGTGCCCCGGCTTCTTGCAGAAGGCACAAACGACTACCTGCTGCTGACGGGGTGCCTGCTGCTGATGCCTCTGCTGCTGCTGTACCTGCTGAAAAGGTGTACGACCCTGCTGTTGATACTGCTGAGCTGGCCTCTGCTGCTGATACTGCTGTTGGAAGTGAGGCCTCTTGGCCTGCCCCTGACTGCTGCTGCCACCCTGGAAGTCATGACCCCTCTTCTGCTTCAGCCCTAGGTCGTCCTCCGCCACCATGGCCCTAGAAAATATCTCAGCAAATGTGGCGTTCGGGTCGCTCTTAGTCAGCGACCGAATCTCTCTAATCAGAACTCGACGAAACTTCCTCGCCTTCGTCTTCTCGGTCAAGTCATCTATAAACCGGGCCAATCTACAGAACTCCCCAGTATACTCAGCTACCGTCTGGTTTCCCTGAACCAGACCCTCGAATTGTGCCTCGATACCTTCCAAGGCAACATCAGGAAAGAACTGCTCCTTGAATAGCTCCTTAAACTGGGCCCAAGTCTGGCCCTCAACTCCCACCTCGGGATCCGCCTGATACCATGCACGGGCTAAGTCCTGTATCTGGCTGCCCGCCGCCTCGATCTGGAGTCGATCTGGCATCTCCGTCAGTCGAAAGATCTCCTCAATATGCTCTATCTAGTCGTCTGCAACGTGAATGCCCTCTGTGCCGAAGAACTCCCGAGGATGCATCTTCTTGAAGTCCTGAATGTCCTTCTCCCTCCGATGGGGCTGCAGCTAGGTCCCCTGAGCTGTAATCATCTCGACTGTAGTACGAACCAGCTGGTGTGCCTCATCGATCCCCTGCCTGAAATCTACAGTTTGCCTCGTTTGCTGCTGCTGGTAGGACTCAAGAATCCTCTTCACGAAGGAGAAAATATGTGCAACATCTACCATCCCCGCAGGAAGAGGATGCTGCGGTGGAAGGATCTCAGGAATCACAACTGGCCTCCTGATTGGTGGAGGTGCTCCTCCAAAAGTGGCAGAAATACCGACTCCTGAGGGCTGTACTGGCCCTGTGGCACCGGGAGCTGGCTGTTGCTGAGGTCGAGAGGTGCTAGACCCCTCTCTAGCGTCTCCCAGTCCAGGTCGATGCGATCGCGTCTCAACCATCCTAGAGACACAGATCAAACAAGAAACAATTACTGTCACGCCCTGCGCCCGTAGGAGCGATCGTCCTCGCTAAGGCGTGATGCCATACGAGCCTAGATTGCGCTCGTGCAAGGCGGGTTCCATAACGGCCGATTACAGCGGCTGCGACGGGGTCGCCGCACAGAAGTCCCGAGCAGAGACCTTGAACACGCAGAAGAAATTTAGAACAAACACAAGTTATTCAAAGAAGCTCTTTATTGATATTGAAACAACGGTTACATTGGGGGCGCAAGGCCGAGATACAATCACTCCAATACACTCGTCTCACATTACAAATCGCTCAGCTCTCTCTCATCTCTCGATACATATTTGTCGATCCAGCGGAAGCTTCGGAAGGCGATGTCCATACATTATGTCCCGTATAAGTCTGGTCTTCACGCGGCCGTGCGCTTCGAATCGCCAAGGAACTCCGTGCCTCGACGCATCCAAGCGAGCCCCGCACCACGAGCTTCTACCTGTGCCTGCACATAAACACTGTGTGGGTGTCAGTACCACTGTACTGGTGGAGTGAGCTCCTCGCCCACCCATACAAAACCGACACGTTTATTTTACTTTGTGCAATACAAGCCCCCCTTTTACGATTATCTTTCTAGTCTTGCCTTAGGATCGATTTTAGGACCGACGCTCGGCCTATTTAGTGTCTTTAGACCATCTTCGTGCCTTGCACTAATAACGTACCCATACCTTGCCTCGTGCTTGCATTGTCAACGTACCGACTCATACTTGTCTTTCGTAATATACTCTTGGACGTAACGATTAGGTCGTGTCAAATACTTGCCCTACGGCCCTTCTCGACTTAACTCGAAACGTATAACCCAACTTGTGGAACCGATGTTGAGAATTCAAGTACGATAACGTATCTCGTACCGAAGCACGTGTCTTTACGTATAGCCGAATTGTAGTCTTTATAACACTTTGGTGCAACCGAGCACACATTTCACAACACATCGTATACCGTGCTTACGCTTCCTTTGTTACGACCCACACCGTGCATGCGGATTCGCCGCTTAGCACGCCATTTATCTATATGAAAGGCCACTGGCATGACAAGCCATCGCGGACATAGCTCGGGTAGACGGCGGGTCCTTCGATGCAAGGTAGCTAGCCCCATGGAAAGCCCCCCGACTACCCACGCAATAAAAGCATGCGTCGCTATAACGTCTACCTCCTAGGATGACTGGGCCCGGTGCCCCGGCGTATAACCAGTCTAGGCAGAAATCCTTGTCGACAAGGTGTCCAATGACCACGCACCTACGAGACATCTAAACTCACGTAAATGCATGGCCTACTTGTTGGTACGATCGGAACTATACTTGGCAACTCGTGCTCTGAATCACACTTGGCATAACGTGCCTCGGAACCGCGAGACTCCCCAATCGAGGGATCGCCTCGAACTTCTTAACGTGGATAGGAACGCGAGACTTCCAACCGAGGGACCGCCTCGAATACTTAACGTGGATTGGAACTCGAGACTCCCAACCGAGGGACCGCCTCGAAACTCAACGTGGATAGGAACGCGAGACTCCCAACCGAGGGACCGCCTCGAAACTCAACGTGGATAGGAATACGAGACTCTCAACCGAGGGACCGCCTCGAACACTCAACGTGGTTAGAAACGCGAGACTCCCAATCGAGGGACCGCCTCGAAACACCTTTGAACTCGAGGGAACGACTACTACGTAGCCTTCCAACTTAACTTGAACAAAACGTGTTCCTTAAGTGCCATGGACCTTGGCTAACTTTACATCGTGCCAATCGTGGCTCGTGCCTGTAACTGATTTCTGTCTTACGCGACGTTATCACCCAAGTCATACGTTATATGACGGGCCTTGAGATCGTGGGACTATTTAACTTGACAACCGCAGAACGAGCGGGACAGCACTTAGAATGACTTAGGTCGATCGGCATAACTTTGCCTAACTTATTTAAGCCTACAACTTAACCGAGGGACGAGCCAAGGCTATGCCAAGCCTTGCGCAGTGGAAACGTGCATGCTTTATCGAGCATTTACGCGGGCAATGCCTATGACTTAGGCTAACTCATCGTTTGTGTCGAATACCAACTTTCTTTCTCCCAAGCCACGGGACGAAGGACCGAGTGTCATTTTAAAGCACGCTGAGCCGACTTCTATTGAGACCGTGGGACCATTTTCCATGTTCTAAGACATTCCGACGGGTCGGGATTATTCCCTTAGCTATGTGCGTTCGTAGCTTTTATATTAGCCTACTTGTGCAAGTTGAAACCGCACGAATTATTAAGTGAAGGCAGAGATGAGGAAAGTTCACCGAAACTCCCCCACCTGAGCGATGTCTTCGAGTCGCCGTTGTAAGGCCAAGTCCGAACGCCGTCGGCGTTTCGATTCCTCCGATTGACTTTGCGGGACGGGGCACTACAACATACACCACTCAGAACAAGTCTCGTCCTCGAGACTTTCCTGAAGGCAAGCCATCCTACATTTCTATGGCCAAGACTCAATCGTACACATTTTGCCTACGCGTTTCTTCGATTTGGAGCCACGCTCGTGTTATTGCTAACTTAGTCGTAAGGCACACTAATCGATCAACCAACATTCGAATTCGTTTCAAATCAATGATCGTATTATCACCAACATTTCTTCGAAACTCACGATTCCAAAATCCTTGACACTTTCCGGTTTCTCAAGTCTCACTTGATTCAGCGTATCACTTAGTTAGATCGTGCACATATTCCAGGCGTCCCCAATATATGCATGTCAGCCAAGCCTCGTGATAGAGAATTCGCCATCACCACTCGAGTCGGATCGTGCACATATTCGGGCGTCCCTGATATACGTGCATGTCAGCCAAGACTCGCAAGTGGTGCCTCCGTAACTCCTATCGCTTCGCGCTCGAATGCCTGCCTAAACGCTAGGCTTTATCTTTTCGTCAGTACTGGAATCATAGTTCCCAAACAACGATATCAACACTGACCCCATCCTAAGGTCAAACCAAATCGTTGGTACGGGGTTTTCTACCCAAGCTCGCATCACTCTGATTTCTAAACATCGAGCATCGATTTCCTACACACATCCCAATGTTCGTCGCATGGGGTCCGAATCGTTCAGTAAGGCCATTCTATGATAAATCGTATTTCAACCGATTTCCTCGATAAGAACGTATCGCTCGCTCGTTTTTCTTTTTAAGCCATTTCGTATTTCCTATCTCTCTTGAACACGTTCGACATAATCCGCCTATCAATCGTTCCACGTCAAGCACGCTACGACACATTTCCTCTCTAAATCGTAACTCATATTCCACGTTTCCGAAATCATCTATTCCAATTCACGTAATCGATCACAAGGTCGTCTGACTTAACAATATGCCACGCTCCGATCTTACGCGAGTCCGATCATCCACGGTGGTTCATGAATCACCATACAACGCACCTGTAGAATAATCATTCTCATCGGGGCGTAACACTTGTTTCGTGTCTAGACTTGTTCATTCTCGATGCGCGAATTGGACCTACTCAATCCTCAAGTTTTAATCAATCGTCAATCACAAGTCCTAACATTCTCGAGTTCTCCTTACGCATCAAACCAACAAGTGGGGACAATCGAAGTTGCCGCAGCCAAATTTTCTGAGTTCGATCATTCCCGCGACATAATCACCATGTCAGCGCTCACGCGAAACGATCGCCCCAAATCCGACGCAACGCATGTGCGAGGCTAGAGTTGCGCTCGCACAAGACAAGATCATCGACACTGTGGTTATCCGTGTAACCATCAAAACACGATCACTTTCATCCAAAGTACTAGGTATAGCGTCCAACCGAATAATAGCACTTGCACGATCGTCATTCACTGAGTCAGAGTACCTCCGAGTTATCGCATATCATCTTTGATACGCCTCAATACCATCGACGATATACGTAACCTGACGATCTTCGTTTGCAACAAATTCTGAGTCGTGCGAATGATGCTATCGTCCGACTGGATTATCTCCTCGAATCGTTTACATCATCAATTTCTCCAACTCAAATTCACGTATCGTTTATCCGTCGATCTTAAGTCATCGACTACGTATTTCTTCAATTTGCATCATTCCTTGCTAACCCAAACCATCGAACACATCAATTTCAATCCTCAGAGTCGTTTGCGTAACTTCAAAGTCAAACCTTTCGTACACGCTATCTTCCCGTCGTGCTAAGTTTTCGTATACTATCCGTATCAATTTCTTCAATCAAGTCATCCATTTATTCTATCGTTTAGAATTCCCATTCAACCATTTCGTAATTCGCACTATCGTTTACAAATCGTTCGAACGGTATCACGTTTGCGACTCTCGAATCACGACCATCTAAGCGCTACTCGTTCTAAGGCTTTGCGATATCATCGCTTGTCGACATACTTGTACTATCCGTAACTCCTCTGGTTCTGCTCGAACAATTTCTATAACGTCCATACACCACTCGGGTTCGAGCCATCCGATTTAGTCCTCAATCACGTTCGTATCGACGCACTAAGTCGTTCGCACAATCCTCAAATCCCAATCAATCCTTCGTGTACGCCTAAGCGTTAGTCTGATAACGTTTCTATCGATATACACTCCAAGTGTATTTCCGTTCCCGATCGAGCGATAATTGATATCACTCGCAATTCGTTTGCACCAATAAGTCGAGGTGCGCGATACGAAACACAACTTAGCCAAAAGGCCGTATGCATAACCATCCCAGTATGGGCTATACTTCCGACTTTTCACTGCTCATTTACTCATGTCGACGTAGGACTCGTTAGGCACGCACACGACTCGCTAACTTTAGCACGCATTTTCTATCAACTCAAGGTCGGCACCGTTCGGCCCAAAGGCCACCTCCTATCGATTAGTTCGATTGAACGCTTGTACGAGCTTTCGAAAATATTAGACTTATTGTATGGACATGCCGAGGAACGTTTGAGAGAGAGCGCACCAACGATATCACGTTGCGGAAGCACAATTCAGAGTTTGCAGAACAACGGAGTTAAAGAATTCCAATCGGTAATCCAAGGACGTAAAGCCGTGCTCTGATACCATTATGTCACGCCCCGCTCCCGTAGGAGCGATCGTCCTCGCTAAGGCGTGATGCCGCACAAGCCTAGATTGCGCTCGTGCAAGGCGGGTTCCATAACGGCCGATTACAGCGGCTGGGACGGGGTCGTCGCCCAGAAGTCCCAAGCAGAGACATTGAACATGCAGCGGAAATTTAGAACACAAACACAAGTTATTCAAAGATGATCTTTATTGATATCGAAACAACGGTTACATTGGGGGCGCAAGGCCGAGATTACAATCCCTCAATACACTCGTCTCACATTACAAATCACTCTGCTCTCTCTCATCTCTCGATACATACTTGAATCCAGTGGAAGCTTCGGAAGGCGATGTCCATACATTATGTCCCGTATAAGTCTGGTCTTCACGCGGCCGTGCGCTTCGAATCGCCAAGGAACTCCGTGCCTCGACGCATCCAAGCGAGCCCCACACCACGAGCTTCTAACTGTGCCTGCACATAAACACTGTGTGGGTGTCAGTACCACTGTACTGGTGGAGTGAGCTCCTCGCCCACCCATACAAAACCTACACGTTTCATTTACTTTGTGCAACATAAACCCCTTTACGATTGTCTTTCTAATCTTGCCTTAGGATCGATTTTAGGACCGACGCTCGGCCTATTTAGTGTCTTTAGACCATCTTCGTGCCTTGCACTAATAACGTACCCATACCTTGCCTCGTGCTTGCATTGTCAACGTACCGACTCATACTTGTCTTTCGTAATATACTCTTGGACGTAACGACTAGGTCGTGTCAAATACTTGCCCTACGGCCCTTCTCGACTTAACTCGAAACGTATAACCCAACTTGTGGAACCGATATTGAGAACTCAAGTACGATAACGTATCTCGTGCCGAAGCACGTGTCTTTACGTATAACCGAATCGTAGGCTTTACAACACTTTGGTGCAACCGAGCACACATTTCACAACACATCGCATACCGTGCTTATGCTTCCTTTGTTACGACCCACACCGTGCATGCGGATTCGCCGCTTAGCACGCCATTTATCTATATGAAAGGCCACTGGCATGACAAGCCATCGCGGACATAGCTCGGGTAGACGGCGGGTCCTTCGATGCAAGGTAGCTAGCCCCATGGAAAGCCCCCGACTACCCACGCAATAAAAGCATGCGTCGCTATAACGTCTACCTCCTAGGATGACTGGGCCCGGTGCCCCGGCGTATAACCAGTCTAGGCAGAAATCCTTGTCGACAAGGTGTCCAATGACCACGCACCTACGAGACATCTAAACTCACGTAAATGTATGGCCTACTTGTTGGTACGATCGGAACTATACTTGGCAACTCGTGCTCTGAATCACACTTGGCATAACGTGCCTCGGAACCGCGAGACTCCCCAATCGAGGGATCGCCTCGAACTTCTTAACGTGGATAGGAACGCGAGACTTCCAACCGAGGGACCGCCTCGAATACTTAACGTGGATTGGAACTCGAGACTCCCAACCGAGGGACCGCCTCGAAACTCAACGTGGATAGGAACGCGAGACTCCCAACCGAGGGACCGCCTCGAAACTCAACGTGGATAGGAATGCGAGACTCCCAACCGAGGGACCGCCTCGAACACTCAACGTGGTTAGAAACGCGAGACTCCTAATCGAGGGACCGCCTCGAAACACCTTTGAACTCGAGGGAACGACTACTACGTAGCCTTCCAACTTAACTTGAACAAAACGTGTTCCTTAAGTGCCATGGACCGTGGCTAACTTTACATCGTGCCAATCGTGGCTCATGCCTGTAACTGATTTCTGTCTTACGCGACGTTATCACCCAAGTCATACGTTATATGACGGGCCTTGAGATCGTGGGACTATTTAACTTGACAACCGCAGAACGAGCGGGACAGCACTTAGAATGACTTAGGTCGATCGGCATAACTTTGCCTAACTTATTTAAGCCTACAACTTAACCGAGGGACGAGCCAAGGCTATGCCAAGCCTTGCGCAGCGGAAACGTGCATGCTTTATCGAGCATTTACTGCGGGCGACGCCTATGACTTAGGCTAACTCATCGTTTGTGTCGAATACCAACTTTCCTTCTCCCAAGCCACGGGACGAAGGACCGAGTGTCATTTTAAAGCACGCTGAGCCGAACTTCTATTGAGACCGTAGGACCATTTTCCATGTTCTAAGACATTCTGACGGGTCGGGATTATTCCCTTAGCTATGTGCGTTCGTAGCTTTTATATTAGCCTACTTGTGCAAGTTGAAACCAGCACGAATTATTAAGTGAAGGCAGAGATGAGGAAAGTTCACCGAAACTCCCCCACCTGAGCGATGTCTTCGAGTCGCCGTTGTAAGGCCAAGTCCGAACGCCGTCGGCGTTTCGATTCCTCCGATTGACTTTGCGGGACGGGGCACTACAATTACTGAGAATGAATCAAAATATCAAAGGAGGACAGTTAAATTTCTAAGGAAGACAATAAGCAGCAAAATAGATATACGAAATCTGATAAAAAAATTTTCTAGTGTGATTGAGTACCTTCAAAAACATACTAATTCCTACCGCAGGCTGTAGCGATATTTTAGTTCGAATACCACTACATTTCCAACCTAGACCTGCATGGGCCACCACTAAAAATGTGTCACGACCCGCACCCTAGAGTAAGGGCACGAGACGTGGGTATGGCCAGCCTATGCCGCAGTGTCGGCGGTAGAACACTGTCCTAGGTCACAACATCTAACAGTTGAAGGTAAAAACAGTTATACTCCCCGAATGGGGGTAACATAACAGAATATAACTCAATCACAAGTAAGGTAGAACATGAAAGGAAGATAGATAGATAGATAATAAAGACGCAAGATCCAAATCCACAGAAAACACAGTAGAGAGAGAGCTAAGTGTCTATGATAAACTCCACAACATCCAGACATAATACAGATCCCAAATGTATATACAACTCAACTCTAAATACTATGAAATAAGATAAACTAACTATGAAGCAACTGTCTCTACTGCTAAGGGATCCGACTGGAAGTCCGGATCGCAAGTGTCCTCTAAGGCTGTCCCATAGTAAGTGTCTAATCATGCCTCCTCCTCGTCCTCTGTAAAATTTTCAACAGGTCCAATCAGGACGGGAACGAGCACATATCTCTCAAACAGTTCATAGCAGGTTAGGAGTATAAATCATGCAATAGAGTAAAATACAGGAAGTATTGAATGGAAGTACAAGTAAATAGGAGATATTTTGTAACTGAAAGTAAATACATGATAATAGAGACTGTTAGTGGCTAAGTGATTTAGAGTACAATATGGTTATGTAAACGGCTTAAGGGCACATGAATACAACTAAGGAGGCATATGAATACAGCTACTGGGGATAGTGTTCACATAACCAATTCTACTCACCCCGCCCCAATCAATACACAAGGATCCATTCAAGTTACGTTATAAGCACATGAATACAGCTAAGGATACGTGAACTCATTTAATGAGTAGTACATGAGGCACGTGATAAAGCACATGAAAGCACATGAGAACATGTAATAACATGAACTAGTACGAGTATAAGGAGTACCTGATGTACATGATAAAGTACATGAACATGAAATACCCGATGCACCCGTAGAGGGATAACATCTCAGGAAAGGATCCATATAGTACTAATCCGTGAAGATACGTATCAGCATCAAGTAGAGTAATCTAGAGCAAGATATAGTCCAGACAAGTATGAAAGGATCAGAGAATGTACTCGCCTGCTAACTGAATATCCAAGATAAAAGTACTGTCCGAGGAGTGGTGTCTGGCTCCTATTCAGAACAGTACAAGTCACAACAAGTCCAGAATAGTAATAAGATGCACTATGATGCATACTACATGAATTTAGGTCAATCTAGACCAAAGTCAACTCTTGGTCAACTCTGGTCAACCCTAGAAGTCAAACTAGGTCAACCAAGTCAAACCTAAGTCAAACTAGTCTATACTAGTCTAACTAGGTCTAACAAGCCATTCTAGGTTCTAACAAGACTAATCTAGACTTACTAGGCAATATCATGCCCTAATAATCAAACCATAACATTACACACATGACAATATATCTAACCTATATTACACATTGACATGGCTATAATATAATATGGAAAATACATAACCTATAAGCTAACTATGGGTATACCACACATTCATATATATCCATATATATAATAGCACTCACATATCATATAATATATAGGATATATCTATATTACATCTCACATATTTATATACATGTATATATATATGTACACATATATAGAGATAGGAAGGGGGATGTTATAGTGTGTGATACATGAGAGTGAGGGTGTGAAGATTAGAGGGTGTGTGTGATTAGGATAGTGTAATGGAAACCATGTGTGTATGAGTGTATAGGTTAGTGTAAAAAACAGTGAGGAAACAATGTGCAGAAGTAAAAACAGTGAATAAACCCACATCCCAGATTGAATAGGAACCCAAAATCAGTTTACAGCCCTCCAAAACCATTCTCAGATTTTAAATATTAAATAAACAGTTCACTGAATTAGCCTAAACAGCCTATACTTCATTTTCCAGATTTTTGAACCAAAACAGTTCCTAATCATCCCAAATTCAGCATACCATTAGATAACATGTAGGTGTACATTTTAGAGCTTTAATTACATGAAAATAACAGTTTAAATAGTTCAAATTCGATGCTAAAAACCATATTTCAAAACCTGGAATCAGTGAACAAACAGACATATATATAGGTATCAGGAATTAATTGGGAAATGGAGAATTCGACATAAAATTAAGTTAATAACCAAACTAATGGTTGGTAATGCATAAACTAATTGTCTACGTGCCATATAAGGTGTTTGTGTCCACCCAAGTGGATACAAACATGTCCAATCATATTAAATACGAAAACAGTGCACAAACTGAACCACACAGGATAATTATCGTGCACGTGTTCACGGTGTCCGTGCATACGACACGACACGACACAACCCACATGGTCGTGTTCAAGTGTGAACCTAGTGTAGGGCTAGGGCTAGGACACCCTGCCATGTGTCCACGTCGCGTGTGCACGCGATACGACACGCGTATCAGCACACAAAAATGACAGCCGCTGAATCAGTGTACTCCCCGTGCGCACTTTCGTGCATGTCCGACACAATACGAGAGCTCGTGCAGCTCGACACACGGGGTGGCAGACATTGCCCCTCGGTGTGTGCCAAATCCTATGTGTCCACGTCGCGTGTCCGTGTCGCAAATACCCCCGTGCAGCAGGACATGCACAGTGCCTGTGCACCCGCGTGCGCGAACACGTGTTCGCATGTCCGTGTGGACTCGACACGACACTAAGACTACACAAAAACATAGGAAACACATAAGCGACACATAGATCTAATTTCCTATTCAAATACAATCCCAAAATTTACTCGAAATGTCCATTGGAGTATTTCATCAAACACATCCAGCAAGACACTGATACGTGTCCAAATAGGACACGAAATAGACACAAATTTTAGGGCTTCCTATTCCTATAGTTAGGTTAGGGCTAAGGCATCCTAGAAATGCAATTAAATAGAAATTTCATGGAGTAAAATAGATTATACCTATTGATGTGCAAAGCTCACAAAAACCCCAAATGGAATGGTTCTCCAAGCTTCAAAAACTCTCACAAATTATCCCTACTCTGAAATATTCTTACACAAATAGAAAGAACAGAAGAATTAGGTCCTAATACAATTGATTTGAAGGAAAATGGAGTTGAAATGGATTTTCTATGGATTAGGGAAGATGGAGACTCACCTCTTTCTAAACTTGCATAAATCCCAATGGAGGCTAGCCCTAGTTTCTAGGAGGGATTATATAGAGGAGAGGGAACCTAGTGGCCGGCCATGGGCTGATTAGGGTTAGGGTTTGGCTACATGGTTGGGCCTATGGGCCTTAAGTCACAATAATGACTTGTGATTTCACAAGCCATTCCTTAATCAACTAATTAAACTAATTCCTAATTTCCCCAAAGTGATTCTAATGATTATGATAACACTAACTTAGGTCAAGCTAGGGTTACATAACCTAAACATGTGGTCATGACCTAGGTTAGTCTCTAGGTTAGTCTCCTAGTCAACACTAGTCAAAGTCAACTATAGGACCAAAATCAATTATACTAAAAATCATTAAAAATCACTAAAAATCATATTAATTCTAATAAATCTAAATAATAAATAATAATTCCAAATTAATTCCAAAATTTTGAAAATGACCAAAACACCCTCAAGCTAGAAAAGTGGTAGTGACATTTACGATGTATTGTTAAGCTACATAATTTTTTTCACTTTTATTCATCTAGTTATCTTCTTGAATTTCAATCTATATGTGATATGCTAGTTTACAAAAACAAGATTTATGAATTTTCTTGATAAGATTTGTATTCTATTTTAGTTACATATGTTTGGTCTCCAAAATTAGTTTGACAAAAAAAAATTATTGTGGTTTGTGATTCATCGCTTTAACTTCCTTCCATACTAGTCATTGGTAAGTATCTCTTAAATTTCTCTCATCTTTTGAGTCATAATTTTATTATATTATCATTACATTTCTTTGGAATAAATTTGCAATCATTTAAATAAGATTGACTCTTTTCTATATTTTCCATTGGTTTGTTTATATGGTTTTTAGATGAGATTTATGACGGATCATAATTATTTGTTGGTTTACCTTATGAATGATCATAATGGTTGAGTAGTCCTATATTATCTAATTATGTGGTTATCAAGTTAATTTATTACCCTACTTTGACTACTCATGGATTATCACATATGCTCTTTGCTATTTGAACTTCATTGGTTCCTCTTTTAGTATTAGTAAGGTTGGATTATTACCCGTTGTTGGGTACATATGTGGTAAAATATACATAGTCCATGCAAAGTAATAAATTGGTTGATTCGTTCTTAATTAGATAATCATGGACATAATTTTTGAGCTTTATTTTTTATTTTTGAGCTATATTTTGACTTTTATCGTGATTGATTTAATTGACCATATTTTTTTTTCATGATGATCTTCTTCTCAAAAGGTAACATATTTAAATATGAGATTCTTCTACATAGGCTAATGTATGTCATTTTTTGACTATATGTGCTAAATTGAAATATTCTTTTGATTTCTCATCTTTAGCGACTATTAATTGGATATCTCTTCTAAAGATGATATTTTTTGTTCTATGACGTTTTTATAGCCTTATATGCATTGAGCAAGGGGGAGAAATCAATAGTTGATTTATCCCTAGATCTTGAAGTTATCATTTTTTTATAAGTGCTTTGAAACTAGATACGCATATTTTAAAGGGAAGCAAATAAATTGGTTAATTCATTTATACCCTTTAATATGTCATATACCTAGTTCATCATTGACCCATATTTTTATCATTATGATTGAGGTTATGATACTATTATTTTGTGAAAGATTTATGAGAGCATATGCAATTATTTTCATAATATTATCTCTCTTTTATATGAGTCATCTCGTTAATATTAACTTTCATATCTTATCTTGATGACTATTGTGCTATCTTTGATTTAGCTTTCCTTGTATGCTTAACTGATTTGGCTTTCCTTGTTGACGACTTACCCAAAATTCATGATTTTATCTATATTGGTAATAGTTTGAGGGGGAGCATTCAAGTAGACTGAATTTCTCTTTCTCAAACATTTTTCTCCTTTACCTTCATGTTTGTCTAAAGGGTATTCATATAGCATGATAAGGTAATTGAGTTAAAATGCATGAATTTTGGATAAGCAAATAGATTTGCAAATAATCAGATCATTTTATTCTTTATTTTGTTCCACTATTTATCTGTGTACAATTGTGACTATCATAGTTTCATTGATTAATGTTTCAAGTTTATTTATTTTAATTGATATATATTTCAATATCTCAATTGGTATCTTTTTTTCTTTTATATCTATGCTTTACAATTATCTAATTCCCATGGTTTTTAACTGAAATTGTCACGACCCGCACCCGCTTTCCGGGATACGAATGCGTGTCCAAGCCAGCCTATGTCGCAGAGTCGGTGGTAGAACGCTGTCACGGCCATGATGCACAAAATCACATAAATAACTTTATTGCTCATTCATATTTCTAAATTTCTTACAACATTTATAATATTTATATTTTAAAAAAATACAAGGTTCTTACAAGTAATGAAAATGATATGACATCTATCTAATTTTTAGGTTTTGGTCTGCAAATACACACGTATCTCCCATGCTAAGTGAAGCCACAGCTAACCTGAAAAATGTTGGTTTCCAGTCAGGAATGGAACGAGTACAATTCACTGAATGCAGTTTCAATATATGAAAATGACTATACAACAGAGGTTAGCCTTTAAACATATGATTTGAAAAATAAACGAAGAAAGACATAATAAAACTAAATACCAAAAGACAGTAAATGAAATACAAGAAAAATACTCACCGACTGACTGACTGAAGTACCTTTGATATATGATCGGTCTCGGGACAATTACACGACACTGTCTACGATATTTATACTGTATAATGTAACACTGTCTATACGGCGTACTACAATAATAAATTACTGTCTACACGGTATACTGCAATAATAAATTACTGTCTACACGGTATACACGGTATAAGGTCAGATCACACATCCTTGGTACTTCACCTCCCCGACACGACAAAATATATCAAAACATGAAAATGGAAATCACATATCTAATACTAAAAATGATGCCTAGTAAATATCAATATCAAAAATAAACAACAAATTGTACTCGCCTGAGGTCCTTTGGTGGTAAAACCGATAATCCAAACCACTCACTGTGCCACAACAGTCAAACTCGTACAACAATTTCTAAATGTTGAAATAGACATTACCAACATTCTCAAAATAGTCAAATTAGCTAGAATTGCCTGTCCTTAAGTCCAATTCTGGACACAGGGGCAAAACAATAATTTCGAATCAAAACGGTGTCCACCGTTGGACCCGCTTTGTACCGAAAAGCAAGCCAGAGTCAATGGTCTCTAAAGTCATCAAACTAAATGTCTACGGATTTATTTTGATGATATGAACCCAGCCGTATGTCCAAAGTTGGATTCCGGCGGACCGTGCACAAAATTGCCCGTTGAGTCGGATCGTGGGGCCCGTAAAACGGCGATCCGGTCAACTGTCTCAGAATCGAACCAAACTTGGCATACTGGATCAGAAAAACGATATGGTCATATTGGCGTAAGTTTTCTCTCAATCTGACGATTGTGCACAAAGTAATTGGAAAATTTACAAAGAGGCCGATACGGTGAATTTTGACGGATATGTATCAAATTCGTCGCGCTCACGCAACAAATTTGAATTCTGTCAAAGCCCACACATCCACGAAGTTGAAATGCACTTTTCGATGCTTTCGGTTCGTGACCATGTCGTCTGGTTTGGCGGGATGCACGTCGTATCAGAGGAATTTTTTATATTTTTATTATTTTGAAAATAGGTTTTTCGTCCAATTGGGGATCCAATTTCTCGACTTACAGTCGTCGAAATTGACTTCCGTAACTTGGGTTGTAGAGCCCTATAGGTTGTCTAGGACTGCCTTCAAATAGATTTCTAAATATCGCTACGGCTTGGCAGAAATTTGCCTTCCAATATGGGGTTGGGGCTGATTTATTTGTCATGTTTTTAAAAGATTTTCGATGAACTTCAACTCGATTTCTCTCGAGTTTTGGGTCACTAAAATTTAAAATAATTAACAGGGATTAAAGAGGGTTATATATTGATCATACCAGAGTTTACGGGACATAAAACGATCGAACGATCATTGAGATATCGCATAGCGAAGTTGGCTCCTCGCCCTACTACTAATGCTGTTGCTGTCGACCTCGCGCGCACGGGATCGGACTTCAGCCAACGGCGGCTGCCCCCTGGCGGCGCAAAGGGTCAGGGTGGCCGCCCAAACAGCGGGGTGCGTGGCGTGGGTGATGGATTAGGGTTTTGAGTATCGACGAACACCTCCCTCTCTCTGTCTCTATCTCTATATATACTGTACTCGGTTTCAATGAAAAAAGGGTCTATTGCTTGGCTTGGGAAAGGCCCATGTGGCTGGGTTGCTTAGGCTAGGAGGCTCGGCTGGCTGGTTTTCCTTTAGTTAATTTTTTTTGTTTTCTTTTTTTTTTTCTTTATATATTATATATATATATATATATATATATATATATATATATATATATATATATATATATATATATATATATAAAATATATTACATATATATATTATACAGATATATATTAAATATATATATATATATATTAAATATATATATATATATATATATATATTATATATATATATATATTATATATATATATATTTTTTATATATTATATATATATATATATATATATATATATATATATATATATATTAATATTCTCCATAAAAATCTAAATAAAACCTCAATATTATCTATTCCTAGTGTAGGGCCTATTTATATAAATATGAATATACATACATATATAAATATTTCAAAAAATATATATATATATATATATATATATATATATATATATATATATATATATATATATATATATATCAATGGCTGAAGCCTTCATTGAAACAGAAAGATAGGTTGGAACCGGGAGATAGCCCAAGTTCCTACAAGGTGCGGGTGGAACCCTAAACAGACATCCTGACGCGACGTGTCATAAACCAAAATTCATTTTTTTTGTGGTTTGGAATAATCCAAACAGAAAACAAAAAAACAAAAAAAAGTTCAAAAGATTTCGAATTTTGAAATTAGACTGGGGCAGTGCAGGCTCGAAGCCCGAAGGGGTTAGCGCACGCCCCAAGGACACGCGGCCTAAAGGGAGCGGGCGCGCTGCTTAAGGGGGCACTGCCCGAGGGGGACGCGCTGATCGAGGAGGCCCCCCTGTACGTCACTCGGATCCGGTTGTGCGCCGGCGGAGGAAGCCGTCCTAGAGCGGCTAGGACAACGGAGGGGAGGCTGGGGCCGGGAAGCTCCGGCGGGGGAAAAGTCGGTCCGAAATGACGGCGTCGGGGACGGCGGCCGTCGGGGCAGGGCGGTGCCGGGAGTGAGGGAGGGAGGGAAGCGGAGGGGGAGAGCGGAAGGGGGGGTGGGCTCGACCACGACCTCCAGGGGGTAGGACGGCGGAAGGAAGGGGGTGAGCCGCCCGGTGGAAGGAGGGGCAGGCGGAGGAGCTCGACCTCCGAGAGAAGGGAGCGGGGGTCGACCTCAGGGCGGATAGGGCGCGGGACGGAGAGGGGCTCCGGCGGGGGATGGTGGGTGGAAAGGAGGAGGGAGGAGGGAGCTGGGAGCTCGACCTCCGGGCGACGGTGGGAGGGCCCTACCGCCGGCGGAGAGAACACCGAAGAGTGGAGGATGGAGAGGGAGATGCAGCACGGCCGCCGGATGCCGAGTGGGGGATGGCCGAGGCCACCCGAGCCAGGAGGGCGGGTCAACTCCCGAGGGGGGAGGACCCGTCGACGGCGGGGGGGGAGGGAGGCCCCAGAAGACGACGGAGGGGGAGTGGGGGGCGTCGACGAGGAGAACGACGGCAAGTGGTGGGCGGAGGGGGAGCCGGCGTAGGGGGAGGAAGGCGGAGGGGGGGCGCCTGCCTAGGGCCAACGGGGAGCTCAGCCGGGGGTCGGATGGATGACGTGACCGAGTTAGGCCACCGCGGAGGCGAGCGGATGGCTTCCGCCGAGGGCACCGCGAGGGGGACGGCGAGCGGGGTACGCGCCGGAGCGGGAGGAGGAAGGACGGAGGGAGACGGTACGGCCAAGGTGGCGGCGGAGACCGCACAAGGGGTAGGCCCGAGGAAGGAGGGGGCCCGGGAGTCGCCTGGGGGATTGGCAGGAGGTCGACGCCGTCGACGAACACGGCGGCACCGAGAACGACGTCGAGGGGGGTGGGGAGAGAGAAGCCCCCACCACGGGAAGATGACGGTGAGGGCGGGGCCTACCCACGGTGAGAGAGCGCCGTCGAGACGGAGACCCCCCCACAGGCAAGTTGGCCGAAAGTCCGGCCAGCTAGGGCTGAGGCCACCGCGAGAAGGGGAGCCGGTGCCCGGGCCAAGAAGGCCGGTCGGCCACGCCGACCAACCGACGTACGGCGATCCTTGGGCGCCGCTCCCCAAGAGCCCTCGGGCGGAGCGAGCGACACGCGCTGCCATCCTTGTTTTGAAATATATATATATATATATATATATATATATATATATATATATATATATATATATATATATATATATATATATATATATAAACATTTATTTGACAAAAATAATATAACCAATAATAATAAAATAATATTATATAATAATGACCTCAATAATATTGATAATAATAATAATAATAATAATAATGAAATTAAATAAATCAATAATGGTGTATATACCATTATGTACAGTCTAATAATCCCAAAATATACAAAGACCTATTTTATACAAATGTCATTAAATATCAACTAATAATGATATTTATAATATTTAATTAACGAATACTTAGAAAATATTCATTAGATCATTAAAACGGAATACAACATACTCATACCAAATTACATCAACACGAATGTCATTGGACGTACCGCATGACTACATAGGCTTGGGCTTGTTTTGGGTCCAATCTGGACTAGTTTGGTACAACCAAATTTCCTAAAACTCAATATTATAATTAATTAATAAATAAATTTTCGGTAAGGGTTAAGTCGCAACTTGGCCTAGTTTTCCTAGTTAGGACATCACTATGGCTCGGCCTTCCCTACCAGGGCTAATACACTAGTCAAAGTACGCCATTGCACTATCCGTGCCACGATTTCTAGTCATCTTATACTCCAAAACTCTACCATGGCTAAAGTCATCTATCATAATAATTAACTAAGTAATTATTTATAAAAATTCTAAAATCACCATTTTATTCAAATAAATAAATAAATAATATATTATCAAAATTTTGGGATGAGGAGTTACAAAAATTCTTTATTTCATAATTCTCTTCCAAAACTAGAGCAATATTTCATATCATACTATGTTTTTGGATGTCTTTCTTAGATTTCATGTTGGTAAAATATCTATTGATTATTTCCAAAAAAATTTAGTTTTACCAACTATTTGAGTTTTGACAAGTTATTTTCTATTTGGCACTCTATATTTGGTATGTAGTTTCTATACTTGTCTTTACACACTTCTTCCATTGTTCCTCATTTAGTATATCTTGATCATGATTGTCTGTGCCTTCCTCCTTATGCTTGAGTTCATTTTATCTCTTATTACGGGGGAGCTTATTATTTTTGATCATGTCAAAGGGAGAGAAATAAGTTTAAGTTAGCACACAATATGTGTTTATTAGTGATACTTGCCTCTATCGTATATGTCTTAAACTTACCGATTGCCATAATAAAAAAGGAAGAGATTGTTAGCCCAATGATTACATCGTGTTTTTAAATATGGCTAATCAATTAAGTTTAACATAATGATGTCACTAATATTCATATACTCACTATCATGTTGCTACTTAAACTTAGCATTGTCCTACTTGTCCTTTATCATATTGCTATGCTTGTATCATACTGTAACATATTTTGCTCGCCTAACATGTATTTGTAGACATGCAGTAAGCATGATCAAACATGATCAAACCAGGACATAGGCAATAATGAATTAATGATGGACCAAAGATGACGTCATATAAAAAGATTTCTCTGAACCGCCTAGCGACCTATCCGAGGCCTCGCATCGGGGGTTCCACTGCCCAGTCAGCGGGGGTCGAGGGGGCAGCGTCCCCCGTCAGGGGTTCAGGGACGAAGCTCCCTAAAGGTACTCAGATTTCCAGATCTACTTATCTTTGGATGGCTGCTATAAAGGAAAAGGACGTCTTCAGGTCTGCTCACATATCAGAAGAAAGGCGTCATCAAAGGGCTCTTGGTTTTCCTATTTGTTCCAAGTCTATAATTTTTAATTTATTGAGTCTAGGAGAATGTGTACGTTAAGTCGCATTGTGTCATCTCAACCCCTAGACATATCTCTCCAAGCTCTACCATACAAACAGACCAATTCCTGAACTAAGCCCAAGCTCCACCAAGCCAAACAAAGCCCAAAGGCCCAAAGGCTATTCTACCACCTAGGAGGCAGAGTTCGGGCCTAACTCTGCCCCCACACAGAGTTCGGGCCTAACTATGTCTCCTGATGTTTTAGGCCTGTTTGGTACAAGCTGTCCAACGTTCAAAAATTTGAATTCTTGGGGCAGAATTCGGGACGAACTCTGCCTCCCAGAGTAGTATAAATAAGGCTTGAATTCTTCCATTTCAAATCATCTCTTACATTAAAATATTCAAGCTTTCCAAGCTCTACTACTCCAAGCCTCATTCTTTCATATCTTCTAAGCCACAACTCTTCTTAGCCCAAGGTGCTCAGTACGATATCAGCTAGAAGTTGTGTGCAAGGGTGAAGGAAAAGTTACTTATACAATTCCAAGTTTTTCCATCCGCGAGTCTGTAAGAAGTTAGCGTGCTCTTCTGAGTAAAGGCACGTTGTTGTAAACTATTTCACAAATGGTAGATTTCAATCCTGAGCTAGAGTTCTCAGGCCTGGACTAGTCCTCCACGAGGGAAACCAGGTTAAAACTGATGTTTCTGCGAATGCTCTTCTGATCTTTATTTACTTTCGTATTTTTTTCTGATTTATTTACTATCTCGATAGTTGTTTTGTGGAGGTGATATAGAGTTAATTTTTTATTTGGTGATTATCGACACAAACTCTATTTATCTCCCTCTAAAGTTGCCTACACGTTATTTCAAACCAATCATCGAAAACCAATACGAAAATGCATTCATCAAAATCAAGCAGCGAAAGAAAATATCCAACGAAAACTATTTGACTCATTTCAATAAAAGCCAATCCATCAGTAGGAAAGGTTTATTGCATTTCATCCATGATCAATCGATACCGGCAATGGTTTCCCCAAATACTCATTTCAAGACAGAGTCAGCAAGCCCTGGGTATTACATAGTAGACTGCAAGGAGTGGGGCACTACATAATAACCCACTGAGAAAAAGTTTTGTCCTCAAAACTTAAGATATAAACTCACCTCACAAGAATTCTCATCGGTATCAAGTAAGGTGGACAGATTAAAGACGCGAGCAGTAGAGGCAGCATTCTGCAACTGCTGATTGTGAGGATTATCTCGAATCGGCGTTGGGTCTCTCAGCGGCCCACGCTCTTCAGTATCATTTTGGTTTCTCTTCGGACAATTTCTGACGGTGTAACCTTGTTGGCCACTACTGAAACAAGCCTTATTGGCAACACGACAAACTTCCTTGGTGTCCACGCTTTCCACAGTGACTGCATTCCAAACCTTTTGTATAGTGACAGTCTTCATTCGCGTGTCCTCGTCGACCGCAGTGGGTACAAATTATTTTATTTCGTGGTTCCCCATCGATCTTTTTCTCACCATCGAGGTATCTTTTAGTAAGGTGATTGCGACCATAGTGAATCTTTATTGACGCTTTCCTCAGGCTAAATTGTTCCACCTGCAGTGCTGCCTCAAAGGCCTGGGAGTATAATTCACATTCTCGGTTTAGCACACTCAACTGAATGTCGTCATTCAGACCTTCAACGAACCGATCTATGTGGGCCTGCTCCGTTGGTAACATAACAGCAGCAAAATTTGCCAGCTTAGCAAATTCAGATTCATAGTCCTCCACGGACATATCTCCTTGTTTCAGAGTTATGAAGTCATTCTCCATCTTTTTACTCATGGCTGGAGGCATATACTGATCCAGAAATGCATTCTTGAACGAGGTCCAGGAAATCTTCCCATCCCTAGCCGTTGCAAGTAGTAGCGACTTTTTTGCCTTCTACCAGTCTTTTGCCCGCAGCCGTAGTAGCAAAGCGGCACACAATACCTTCTTGCACTCGGAACTCCTACGAATATGAACAGACTTTCCATTTTATCGATCCAGTCCACCACCTTATCTAGTGATGTCTTGCCCTCAAATTCTAGAGGTTTCACATCCAAGATGTCCTTTGGCTTAAAGGACTAGGCGTCGGCTGGGGTTCGTCACCATCCACGGGCTCAATCTCGGGTGTGCTCGTCGGTTTGGTCGCTGCGGTGGTATCTCGATTTTCCGCTAGCAAAGTTACGAGCTGAGTCAAGGCATCCAGTTGTTTTTGCTGGGCCTCCAGTCGGACCTGTTGCATCTGGCCACGCTCCTCATTATCTTGCCTCTGTAGTTCCAACATGGTCATGATCCGTTCTATCAGATCGGTCGAGCCAGATGGTCGAGGAGGAGCCATTTCTCTACAAAAGAGTATAACTTCTGTCAGTCTCATAAAATATTATAGACTTATTGTACGGGGTATTGGTTTTCATAACTCAAAATCGGGACTTTTGAAAGCCATCAAAATACTTTATATACTTTTTTGAAAATGATATTTGCAAGAGGCCAAGGACGTAAAGCCGTGCTCCGATACCACTTTGTCACGCCCCGATCCCACTAGGGTCGTCCGCCTTGCATGGATCCCTGCAGGATCGTTCGTCCTCGCTAAGGCGTGATGCCATGCAAGTCTAAGTTGCACTTGCACAAGGCCAAGTACCTGCACAAAACCACTAGTCAAGCAAAACACGCACGCACCCATTTATTGTAGAATACCAAATATTAAACACAGAGATTTGAAATAGAAATACTTCTTTTATTGATAAACTTGATAGAAATACAAGTAAAAAGCTTTGCAAACTCAGATTTGCCTTATCTTGGCTAAATGATTCTCTTTAAAACTCTATTTTGAAAATAGTAGAAATGCCCATATATCATATCCCTTTATTACATGCTGGAAATTTAAAGACACCTTCAAAGGAAAAGAAACTTGCAACTTTTACTGGAAATGAAAAGAAGCTTCGAAGAAATCTACAGCTCTACTGGGTTAGACGAGCTTTTGTGCCTCACTTGAAATCCCCCTGTCTCCTTTGCTTTCTGAAAAGGATGCTACAACGTGGGTCAGCACACATCATGTACTGGCGAGCGGCTTTTCGCCGAAACTCACAAATATCTGCACTAATTTAGTATGTGAAGCTACATATTTACTAGTGATCTTTCTCCTTGTCTTGGTTATTTTTAATAATTCATAAGAAACATCACAGAAGAATACTTCATAACCAACTTATCCATCGCCGACAGTCATCCCTGCACAAGACATGTTAGCACAATTTGCGTAATGAATAACTCATGTTTTAATCTTGCAGATATTGAAGTTCATCATTTGGCTCATGCATGTGGCCTATCTACATGATGGTCCACGGGGTCATTTCCCGTGATTAGCTGCTGTGACTCTTTGGTTCAACTCGTCGCTAAGGACTCAGATGTCGGTTACCGTTTTAACATGAGGTCTCTTTTACCTCAGGATGCTCTTAATCTCTCATTGGCCGAGTGGTTCCAGGCGCCCACAGATACCACCCAAGAGACAGATTTTACCTTGTGCACAGGTTGTCTGAGACCAATGCATGCTCTGGCAGTTCTATCAGATGTATCAGAATTTGTTTAAGGGCCAGGACGCGTTCATTTTATGTCTTAACAGATATATGATATATTCATTTCATACCTTACTTCTTATTCCTCTCAATATGTACAAGTCCATCTGCACATGTCTACACTTTTATAACATACTAGCAACAGAGCATATGATCATTCATTTAAAACAGATGTTTAGCAGCACTTGAATAAGCATTCAATTCGATTCATTTATCTTCTCTTATCTTTTGTTATTAAGGTATAGGAATGAGGCAACAGAGTTGACTAGAGATCATTTTTATTAGGGCGTACAAATAAATGCAAGCCTGGTTAGAGCAACTCACCAAGATGAATCTTAGTTGAGAGAATAAGGGACTTCACACGTCGTTCACGCTCTATGTATGTCTATGTGTCCTCCTTCATTGGCACCAACATTCAATTAGCATACTTTGGTCTCTTTCTTTCATGATTCGGAATGAATGCGACATGCGATGAAAGCGAACAATGAAAACTAATCATTGAAAACCAACACGAAAACACATTCATCAAAACCAAGCAGCGAAAGAAAACATCCAACGGAAACTATTGGACTCATTTCAATAGAAGCCGATCCATCAGTTGGAAAGGTTCATTACATTTCATCCGTGATCAATCGATACCGGCAATGGTTTTCCCAAATACTCAGTTCAAGACTTAGTCAGCAAGCCGTGGGTATTACATAGTGGACTGCGAGGAGCGCGGCACTACATGTTCTTCCTTTCTGCTACTCTATTAGATTGAGGAGAATACGGGGCAGTAGTCTCATTGATGATTCCATGTTTCTTGCAGAATGAGGCAAATTCTTGAGACAGATACTCTCTGCCTCGATCACTTCTTATCCTCTTGAGTTGTTTTCCAGTTTGTCGTTCAACCTCAGCCCTGAACTTTTTGAACTTCTCGAAAGCTTCGGCATTAGACTTCAGCAAACAGACGAACGCATATTTTGAGAAGTCATCGATGAAAGTTATGAAATACTTTATCCCGTCTTTTGTAAAGAATTGTTTAAAGTCACAGATATCGGAGTGTACCAACTCCAGAAGATCTGTGCTTCGATTAACCGGATTAAAGGATTTTCTTGTAATCTTTGTCTGAGCACACAATTCACACTTCTCTACCTTACCCTCATATTTGAAGATAAGTCCTAGACTAGACATTATGTTTATTCTTTTATAATGAACATGTTCCAGTCTATGATGCCACAACTCAATAGTATAATCAGAATGAGTGATGACATTAATTATATTAGACTGATTTACAAGCTAAATTTTAAAAATTCCTTCGGTATAAAATGCTTTTCCGAAGTATGTTCCTTTTATGGCATCACCATCTGGCCAACATTGATGACCATCCTAAGGCCTGCATTATAGAGTAGGCCTTCAGAGATCATGTTCTTTGCGATAGCAGGTACATGCTTCACATCTTGAAGTGTCAGAGACTTCACTGAAGTCAGCTTCAATACTACCGTCCCGATCCCTTGCACTTCAGCTTGTGCCTATTTCACCACCATAACAACTTCAGAAGTTTATGTGTATGTGGTGAACCATTCCTTGCTTGAGTAGATATGGCAGGTGGCACCAGTGTCTATCCGCCATTCAGAGTCATCCCTACCGTAGTGACCTGAGCAATCATAGAAATTACGTCAGTAATCATGAAAACCTTACTAGGCTCACCATGCTCTGATTGCTTGGGCTTCGATTTGCATTCACCCTTGTAGTGGCCCTTTTTGCCACGTTTACAGCAAGTCATATGGGACTTGGCTTCTGTTGTTTGAAAGTAGTTCCCTTCACTTTCAGATTAGTGAGGTCATTCTTCTTGTTGTGGGAAAATGCCTACTTTTCCTTAAATTCCTTCGTGTGGACCAAGTTGGCGTTAGCCATCTCTTTAGATAGAGCATCCATCTTCAGTTGAATCATTATCTGGTTCTCAACATAAATTTCTTATAGGAGATCATTTAGAATGATCTCCAATTTTTTCATAAGCATATTCACATAGAATTTGCTCCAACCAGCGGGGAGCTTAAAGACGATCCCTCCAACAACAAACTTATCATTGAGGGGCATTCCCTCATCTTCCAATTTCTGATGCAACTTCAAAAATTCCCTCACCTGAGGCAGCATAGTCTTCTCGTCTTCAAAGAGCCACTTGTGATTTTTCTCGATGATGAATATCTTGCTCCTATTCTTGTCATCTTCATAATTTTTTTCCATAAACTCCCATATCTCTCTGGCACTGGTCTTCTTGGAGCATGATTCTGCTAGGGAGTCCTACATAGCATTTAGGATTATAAGCCTACAGAGGCTTTGGTCTGTTTGGTAGTAGCCACAGCAATTGCGGCTGCAGAACCACTTTTTGGAACATTTGGGTCTTCTCAATTAACACATGTTCGACGTTCAAAAGTTGAAGATTGAGGATAACCTTCCTCTTCCAGACTTGCTAGTGCTCTTCATCGAATTTCTCTAACTTGTTGAAGTTGGAATCGATGAGTTGAGCACGAGAGTTTTCCATCGTGTAAATTTAGCTTTGAGAGTGTTAATCCCAGGGCATGATTTTAAGATAAAAAACTAATTTTGGTAATACTTCGAAGAAGGTGCACAATTGAGATCCGAAGGATTCAGAGAGACAAAATCAGATGCAGCACTTTGAGGAAGGCACAAATGATTTCATAGTATCAGGGTCAAAATCCTACATAAATTTTTTGATTAGATCAGAAAAAATCTCGTTCAGAACGGGATTTGAAGTGGATGAACAGAAGAGAAAAAAGGCCTGCTGGGGTGAATGATCACCGGTTCTCAAAGCTAAATTTGCCCTACACGAGTAGCTTCTAGGAACCAGCAAGTTCAGAAAAGAACTTATGGAACACTATGCTCTTCTGACTCCTCGGATGGTGCAAAATGGCGCACTATTCCTCTCTTCTCTGCTCTTTAAAAATTCATAAGAAATTGTTTAAAAAGAACACATAGTAAATGAGAGGGAGAGGAGAGAAGCTTATATAGGCGAGCGCAGTAACCGTCCAGTATATAAAACATTCGGGACATTGGAAGAAACGTTTTCGAATGTTTCGTAACCGTTCAAATCATGCACAGACACGACTGCGCTAATTGGTGCACAGTACGCACCGCACTAATTGCACAAACCGTACGCACCACGCTAACTACACCATTCGCGCACACCGTACAAAATATACCAAATGCGCACACTACGTGTACATCGTTCAAAATGCAACAATAAAACGTCACATTACGTCCCATGAGCCTGAGTTCGAGTCACTAAGCTCCTACTAGACTTAGCTCCAATGGAATAAATTCCAAGAGCAAGACAAAAAATATTAATGCTTCATTGTTGAGTAAGCCTACCTTCCACTAGAAAAACACCCCCACATGGCACCCATGTGCCTCTCCAACCTCATGTGCATCTCTGCATACAAGCAAAGCTATATATGGAGATACAACTCATTTGGACTAGGCTGTGAGCAATAATCAGGACAAGACTTAGTCCTTAGCCATTCCTTCTTGCGTAGTAGTGGCACCCTTGAGAATAGGTCCACAAGCATGCAAGCTACAGATCCTACATTTTAGCTCCATAAGCATGTGTAGGCTGTTAGTTATTTGGTTTTTCATGTATATAAGTAGCAGTCTAGTTATAGCTCTACCATTGAGTTGAATGCAAGCTTTATTCCTCCTTTGTCTTAGAAGAGTGTTTGTTGTCTCCTCTGAGTATCACAAACACACACTTGTTTGTGCAATCCCTTTGAGCCAATACGTGGTATCAGAGCCGCGTTTGAGGAGATGGGCAAGCCTGGCGATGCATCACCACAGACACCAAGTTCTAGTAGGAGCGCAACCACCCAGCTGTTGCTACACTGGTGAAGGAAGGCAACTTGGCACTCTCATACCCTATTCTTACCAGTACTAACTACTCTATGTGGGTGGTTAAAATGAGGGCTAACATGCGTGCTTAAGGCGTATAGAGCACGATTGAGCCCAAGGCCAATGAGGAGGTAAACGCGCGCAAGGACCAAGCATCCCTTGCACTCATCTTCAATGCGGTGGACGAAAAGAGCTTCATATACATCTCTGACAAGGAGAACGCCAAGGAGGCATGGGAAGCCTTGCACATAGTGCATCTGGAAGATAATCATGTCAAGGAGGTCAAGCTACAGACACTTCGATGGTAGTTTGAGGGACTCAGTATGTCAGAGTCTGACACGGTCGATGGCTATAGAGCGAAGGTGACAAATCTGGTGAATCAGATCAGAACTCTTGGTGACACGCTCGAGGAGTCGTACGTTGTCAAGAAGGTATTGCGATCAGTACCTGAGAGGTTCATGGCACTCGCCGTAATCATTGAAGAGTTCGCAGATCTTAAGAAGAAAAAGTTGGACCAGATCTTTGGCTCCATGAAGGCGCAGGAAGAGCGGATGCGCACATATACACCACGGCAAGGTCAGATAATGCTACTAAAATCTGACCAAAAGCCGTCATAGGAGGTGGCGGAGAGCTCGAACTCCGGAGGGAGTGGGCATGGCAGAGGTAGTGGTCATGGTCGCGGAAGGGGCCATGACAAAATAGGCGTGACAATGACAGGCCTGTTCACAACAAGTCGAAGTCCAAATGCTTTAAGTGTGGGGACTTCGAGTACTTCGCTACCGAAAGTCGCAGTAAGTCAGAGACATAAGCTAACTTAGCCAATGTTAACTTCAAGGATGATCAAGACACACTTCTGGTGGCATCTCACATGGAGAAGTCATGCTAGATGATGCGGGGGCCTAGAAGTGTCCCCAGGCATGATGGTGAAGACGTTGTCAGACCTGAGGAGCTTTGGTACCTAGACAATGGTGCTAGCAACCACATGACCGGAGAGAGAACCAAGTTCTTGGAGTTCGAAGAGAAGGACCTCGGCGGTATAAGGTTCGACGATGGCTCGGAGATCAGCAACAAGGGCATTGGTAATGTTCTTTTACAATGCAAGACAGTGGAGCACAAGCTACTGGAGGGTGTCTACTACCTCCATGAGCTGCAGAGTAACATAATCAGCTTGGAGAAATTAGACAAGCAAGGGTGGCATATCGTCATAGGAGGTAATCAGCTAAAGCTTTATGACAAGAACAACGCCCTTGTTGCAAGGGTGTGGCAGACTAAAAATTGCTTGTACAAGCTTGCCTTGAGAGTATGCTCGCCTGTGTGTTTGTCGATGAAGGCACAAGATGTAGCATGGATCTGGCACGTGCGCATGGGCCACCTCAATTTCCATGCACTAAGGACCATGTGCACGAAGAAGGTGGTCGAGGGGATGCCGATGATAGAGCACTTGAACAAGGTTTACAACGAGTGCCAAACCATAAAAGATGGCACGACATCCATTTTTCGACAAGGCAAAATTCAGAGTGAAGTCGCAATACAGCTAGTGCATACGGATGTCTGTGGTCCCATCACTCCAAATTTATTCTGCTCATTGTCGATGACTACAGCAGAATCATGTGGGTATACCCATTGACATTGAAGAGCGAGGTCTTCAACACTTTTTGAAGATTCAAGGTAGCGGTAGAAGTTGAATTAGGTCACAAGGTGAAGGGGCTCAGAATCGACTGTGGCGATGAGTTCGTTTCACGTAAATTCAATAAATATTGCGAGGATGAGGGCATTCTATAGAAGCATGGAATTTCAAGCACATCCACATGCCAGAATTCCTATGCGCCTAACATTACATGTGCCAGGGAGCTCAGATGAAGTACTTGGCACAGCAGACAGTAAAAGTATAGACATCAAAAGAAGATTTTTATTTCATATAAAAGTCTATTACATGTCTAAAAAAGGGCTTTACAAAGGAGAATTTCTACAAAAAGAAAGATCCTAAGACTACAGCCAGGCCAGCAAACTGCCATACGCCTTCCGCCAGGCGCATCATCTGTCATGCGCATCACTTCAGCGTCTCAGTCAGGCGTGGCTCTTCAGCATCTCAGTCAGGCGCATCACTTCAGCGTCTCAGTCAGGCGTATCTATTTCAGCATCTCAGTTATGTGCATCATGAAGTCTCAGCATATGCGCTCGACTTTGACCAGATCAAGTGCTTCGACTAATGAAGCATTTATTAAGCAGAACCAGAGTGGGCAACACCCCACTCTAGCTGGAGGAAGAGCTCTCCAAAGCCCAAGGAAGAGGAGAGCACCGCAATTCCGATCTGCGACTAAAGAAGCAGCTTTCAACACAACCAGAGTGGGCAACACCCCCACTCTAGCAGGAGGAAGAGCTCTCCAAAGCCCAAGGAAGATGGGAGCACCACAATTCCGATCTGTGGCTCTTCCAGCATAACGGAGACAGGGCTCGAACATCCCGATCTTTGGATATAACAGGCACATTCTGCCTGCCTCAGAAGCCCTCGATTCCGACTTTTGGATGTAACTGTCACCTTCAAGTGCATGAATGAAGACAATTCGTCGCATCTTTACCTTCGGGAGCATCTTGTCAACAGAATGTGCTCGAATAAATAAGTTCATTTGGAAAGACGTGAGAGAATGAGAAGCAAACTCCCTGCTGCTATTTATAGGTCGGGCAAATCAAACCCATGCGCCAAGTGGCGGGCTCGCCGAATCCCGTATAATAAATTTGCATTTATGGTGATGAACCTGACGCTTCGAATTCGGCCAAGTCAAAACGGCTATTTAAAGCACTCGAGGAACACATCAGTAGGACCAATAAAGACTCGTCATACGAATGGATGCGCCGGTCAGACACCGCACATCGTACAGACGCGCCCGTCGGTACCAAGCGCCCTGTATGGATGCGCCCAACAAACCACAGATCCACGCGTCTTAATCAACATAGACCCAAGTGCCTAGTAGAATGCAGATTAATGCGCCCACTCAATAACCCATCACCCGTCAAAGAACATTAAATGCTGAAGTCCAAACACAACAGCAGCCATGCCTCGATGACAAAGCAGTAACAGCTTTTACAGAAAATGAAGCACCGCTGACGTCGACGTCATCATTGCTCTCTTCCAGTGGTTACAAGCCATGTGGCCGCCCAACCATTCGCATGCGCCTCCGCAGCCATGCGTCCAAACCAAAACATGCACTTCAAGGGCCATGCGCCTCAGACCTTCCTCTGATCCCTAAAGACAGAGGTCAAGTCACTACTGAAGCTTCGTATGCGCCTCAAAAGCCGTGCGCCCAGACTGGTTCGTAACTCCTGAAGGTTGCGAGCCAAAGTATTTTCATGTGCCCAATCCCAAGCGTATCCTGCCAGATCACTCACCTCCAAATCTGAGATCTTTGAGCTATGGATACGCGCCACGTATCCTTTGACTCAATTCAGCCTATGAAGGGGTGCTAATCACCCAAGATCTCAGCAACTGAAAGATCCTCTCTCCTGCTACGTGCCAGCCCACAAAACAGCATGAAGGATTCAACCCACAAATGATAGTGCATCATCCATGTGCCTTCCGCAGCTTCAACCACGTGGCGTCCCTACGTACAGGTGTATCCTATATATGCGCGCATGAGCAGTCTAACCTACTGCTCATAAATAGAGGAATTATTTCCTTCTTCTACACACACCTACGGACAGAGACCTACATACACACAAGGAGAGAGACAGAGACACTCAACATCTTCTTCCTCTTCGCAAACTCTAGCACCCAGAGCAACTCAGACCTTCAGAGAACCGAGAATCGTCGTCAGATCGTCAACGGAGTCAACGCATTACCATTCGCTCCATCGACACAGGGACCCAGATAAACAAAAATATACTCCTAGGACTATATCTAAGTCCTATATTATAACACTGTTCTGTTTGTATTTGAAATTGTAATCAAAAGATTTTAATGGCAAACAAGCTGGCGACTCTGCTGGGACCTCTTTCTCCTCCGCTGAGAAAGCTGTGTCATAATCTGACGATGTGAAGATTGGCTCCTTCCACAAGATGCTGGTCGTACGCCTCAATCAACAGGTGTATGAAGAGTTCATCTCTGAAGGCAATACAAGTCTTTCGAAGCGGCTGCCGAAGCCGAAGAAGACTCGCCAAGCCTGGGTGCGCAAGGTCGACGCCCCTGGCACCACCACCGAAGAGGATGCGTCGATACAGCCTACCCTTCCCGCTGACGTCCTCAGCAGCCAAGATACGTCCATCGGTGCAGCGCATCTCTCAGAAAAGTGTGGGGCTGAACCCATTCCCTAACCATCTTCCTCTCAGACGAGAAAATTGCGTCGACAAAGCAAGGGCGCAGCCAACGCCCTGCGTATTACCTCTGATGCACCACAGAAGGCATATGTCTTTGACAGACTCACTCGCTGTCATAGCGAGGAGAATTTGGACTTTGAGTACTATGCGCCCCAACGGGCTGGTACAAAGAAGTCCAAGGCAGCACGGGCCATGCGCCTCGAACGTGCTATGCCAGCAGCGAGCCAGAGGCATGCGCTCAAAATCATGTACGCTGCCAATGGTAAACTGTACAAGGTTGACTCGGGTGCTTCTGCGCCAGAAACGAGCCGACCTTCAAAGTCCTTGTCATACTTGGGCGCATCTGCTGCATTCGTAACCAAGTTGTGCAAGACAAACTCAGTGGTCTTGAACCCTCGCGCCCACATTGGTTGTACGTCTGAGGCTGGTTCTCGTCACTCTCAATGTTGCTCCCCCACTATTGATCTGGGCGCATCTTTTGCATTGGATCAGGGGGTACAGCATTCACTTGACCACCCCGGCGCTTGGCCTTGCCATGCGCCTGATTGAGGTGTGAAGGTGGCACTCTCCTCCAACGATCTGCGTAACGTGATCACTCACAAACGCCGATCAGGAGAGTCGAATGATAAGCATAATATGACCCTCACAGGGCACACCTGTGCTGTAGTCACCATCAACTATTATTGTAAGATAGCATTCCCACCAAGGCAGTTTGTATTCCAGCGACTGCAATCATCAACACCCCTCCAACGTCGCCTCGGGAAAAAGGTGTCAACTGAAGAAGAGCCAGAACTACAGGTTGCTTCTTGCAACGTAGTCTCTAACTCCCCATCAATTTGAAAGGCGACAGGCAACTCCTCGACCTCGTCCTCATCCAAGAGCCAGCTGAGGAAGACCAAGATGACTGTCCCATCCTCAGGAGTGTTTGAGGGCACCCGAAGGAGAAAGAAGATCTCAGAAGAAGCTGGAGGTAGTCAAGCCCCTGTGGATCTTTATCCTGGAGACAAAGTCAGCCTCCCGGACATAGCTGGAAGTAGTCAAGCCCCTGTGGATCTTCATCTTGGAGACGAAGTCAGCCTCCCGGACATAGCTGGGGGTAGTCAAGCCCCTATGGATCTTCATCCCGAAGACGAACACGTCCTCTAGAACAAAGCTGGAGGTAGTCAGGCCCTTGCTGATGCTCCTTCCGAAGACGAAAATGTCCTCCAAAACATAGTTGGAGGTAGCCAAGACGAAGCTCTAGAGGAAGTTCCTCTTCAAGAGAGCGAGGCTAAAAGTGAAGCTTCAATCGATCCCTCCACTTTCAGTCACGTCATGACAGTATACATGACGGGAGTTGGTGATACGAAGTCAGATGCACCTCCAACAGATCTCGTTCACCGCATGGATACCTTGGAGGGAGGACTCAAAACCCTCTCTGCCTCCATAAAAATACTGACTCAAGCAGTGTGTGAGATACGGTCAGCCTTAGACAGAGCACCTTCTACTAATCCTGACCCAGGGGTCAACGGAGAGTTAAGTGTGCCCCTCCAATGGGCATCCTTGAATACCGATTGTCGCAAAGCACCGCGTGTGTCAGAACCTTCGAATGTATAGCTCCAAACTGTACTACCTTCTCCAACTCCCAGCTCCACGAAAAATATAGTGGAAATGATCACGGACTTGCGTGAACGCTTTGAGTCAAAGAACAAACAGGAGGAGCGTCAGAAGATGGGGATCCCATAACCATACCCCCTCGACTGTAACAAAGTAGTTTATCCTCCCAAGTATAAACTACAAACGTTGACACCATACGACGGGAAGGACTCTCCACGCCGTTATCTGACGTACTTCCAGTCTCAAACGTGACGTCTTCTGAATGAAGACGTGCTACTCACCAGTCTGTTTGTTGGGGCACTGAAAGGAGTGGCTTATGACTGGTACTACAGTCTTCCTGACAACTCCATATCTTCCTTCGATGACTTGATACGTCTCTTCCTCGATCGTTTCTACGACGGAGGGAAAGACATGATAATGGCATCCCTGATAGAGGTGCGTCAGAAGGAGAAGGAGACAGTTCAAGCATTCATCGAATATTTCTGACAAGCTTGCTTCAGACTGCCCCCGGACATGCCAGAACATGCACTCGTCTTCTCCTGTAGTATGAACATGCTTCCTGCGATCAAGCTTTGGCTCAACTCCATACCTCCTCACGATTGGAGCTTGTTGATTATTGAGGCTGAAGCAGCTGAAAAGAAGGCATCCAATGCTCGCCTTCTGGGAGTCAGTTTCCCTGCATTCGAAGACAAGGAAAAATGGCATGCTGCCAATAACCCTAGATGTGAGACAAAAAGGAAACATGCGCTGACTGTCAATGCCTCCAAAGGTGCACAAGCACCTACTCAGAAGCCTCCGCTTGCGTCGAGGCCAAAGGAGGTCTATTCTTTCAACGACGAAGACACCTTGCAACTCTTCGAGATGCTGAAGCAGGGTGATAAGATCAAATTGCCGGACCCGAAGCGTCCCGACGAGGTTGGGAGAGTGGACAATCTGAGGTACTGTCACTACCATCGGTTTGTCGGACATCCAACTCAGGACTGCTACGTCCTCAAGAACTGTAACACCCAGTTTTCCAGATGAGGATAATTTTGAAATTTTGTAATTATAATTATTATTTATTGATATTTATTTTATATTATGATTTTTAGTGATTTTTAATTATTTTGAACTATTTAAAAACTGCTCTAAGTAATGACTTGTGATTTTGATGTGCAGCTAGTGAAACCGTAGAGACTGTCTGTCCTAGAGCCTAGCCATGTCATTAGGATGATCTAATGTAAAACCCCTAAAATTCTACTAATTTTTTTTTATTATTATTTTATTATTATTATTTATTGGTACTGATATTTTTATTTTGTATTGTACGTCACGTAGTTTTATTGTACGCAGAGTACAAACGCGTGATAAGTAATATTTAATTATTATTGTTATATTTTTCAAACCAGTTTTATTATAAACAAATGTAGGGAATAAATATTTGATACAAAATACTTATAGGGTTAGTAAAGCTTGCTTTGTTTTAGTGTCATACCAAACCTTTGACTAAACATATTTTTATTTTTATTTCTAGTGGAAGCTATTTTATTATATGATTTTTAAACTTCTAAAATAAGATTTGTAAAAATATAATATATAAGGTACATGAAAGTTAAGTCATGTATATATTTTAAATTCGAAATTATTTACATCTTAAATTTATTAAAAGTTACGTGGAAGCTATTTTTCTATTGATATTAAAATATTTAAGATAATTTTCGAAATTTATTTTTATCACTTTTTATTATTTATTTTGAAAATGTAATTAATGTTTAAATGGTTATGAAAATTTAAATTAAGATTTAAATTTATTTTGAAAGGTTTTAGATTATGGATAAAATTTATTTAGATATGAATTTGGATTGATTGATTGGTTTTAAGATTTGAATTTAATTATGAATTATCTAACGGGGGGGATTTAAACAATCCTAATTCTATCCAAATGGGAATTCCCACATCCTATAAATAGGCAGGTACTCCTCCATAAATTCTACAAATTCCATCAGCACCACAAACAACTCATCATGCGTGTACCGTGTCCGTGTTCCTATTATTCCTTTTACTATTTTATTTACACATACATTCCACCTTCTTCGTGTCCACATGTCGGACACGAATTCACCAATAAACCCAAATCCCAGCCCTAATGCCAAAACCCTAATCCTATACAGCTTCCTCCTGCCACCGTCCATCGTCGCCCACGCTCAACTGCCGTGACCACGGCCTCCGCCCCGTCGATCCCAGGGTCTATCCCATACAGCCCGACCGCCGTTAGTAACTGACCCACAACCAACACCCGACCAAACCGCTGCCACCACCTCCTCCGTCGCCATTACCACCACCCCGCCGTGACCAACATCTCCACACCAATTTTTCTAGAAATTTAAAACAAAACCGCAGAGGAAACCTCACCTGGCCGTGCCCTCGCCTCCGACCGTCGACTCCAGAACCACCAGCGTCCCCTCTCCGTAGCCACCACCCACGACTCCACCGAAAAACCCCTCTCCTCCGTGTAACGGCCAACCACTGCACCTCTTCGCCACTTCACGGTGCCGTCCGAGCCCATCTCCTTCCACCGCGTCCTTGACCTGGCCGCGCGAGAACCACGCTCCTGACCGCCGCCGGCGGAGCCCTTCCCCGAGTCTTCCTCTCCCCCCTGGCTCTCGACTCCACCCTCGCGGCCTCCTGCCGGAAAACCACGCTGGAAACCCTTTTCTCCATCCGCCGCCGCCCATAGCTCCGCGCTCCTCCCTTCCTGCCGAAAAAACCCTCTCCGAACTCCCCTGGCCGCACACCCTCGCCATCGCCGCGAGCGCCACCCGATCCCGTTGTCGCCACCGCGCCGGAGACGCGAGCGCCCCACACCGCCGTCCTCCGCGCGTACGCCGACCTCCCCGCGCATCTCCACCAGCCTCCACCGCTTGAGCTTCTTCTTCCCCGCCTCTGCCTCCACCACATGCCAGCTTCCCTGAGCCGCCGGACCGCCGACTTCCTTTCCCCCTTCCTCCGCTCGCCTCCCTCTCGTCCGCCTCTTCTCTCTTCCCTCTTCGCTCCTTCTTCCCCAGCCCTCTCTCGCTCACTTCGCAATCCTCTCTCTCCTTTTCCTTTTTCTTTCTTTTGCTGTGTGGAGCAGCAGTCAGCTGACTGCTGCATTCATTTTTTTTGTTTTGTTAATTTTTTGTTTTGTTTTGTTAATTCATTTTATTATTAATTGTTTTCTTTGTTGTTGTCTGGTTGTTTTTTTTCTTTTTCTGTGGTGTTTTGGTTGTTTAAATTTTTCCATCTTTTCTCCCATAGTAGCTATTGCTTAGAAATTATTATCTATTATTACTTCTTCTTTATTATTATTATTATTAATATTATTATTATCATCATTATTATCATTATCATCATAATTATTATTGTCATTATCATTATTATTAATATTTTATTAAGGCTGATGTTTTGATTGGATTATTTTATTTTTTAATACTTTTAAAATCTTGGTCCTACAGTTTGTGATAAAAGATTTGATGAATACTTAAATAAAATGTATATTATTATTTTCTTAGTATCACTTATTTATACAAGTTAATTGAGTAATTAAAATAGATAATTTCATAAAAACTATTTTTATTATTGGTAACAACAATATTATAGGCTAAGATATATTGTTGAAATTTTTTTTTATTTATTTAAAGTAAATTATTTGACAAAATTATAATTTTACAAATATGGATTTTAGCATTAAATAATTTTCTAAAATTATTTTGTTCCTCTTAGAATATTTTTGGAAAATATAGTTTTCTACCTAAATTGTATTTCTACAAACTTGAGAGTTTTCTGTGAACACAGTTCTTTTATATTTTAGTATTTATCTAAACACTATTTTTTTAACTTGCAAAAATATCACTTCTCATATTAGAAATACTTTCCTAAAATGTATATATATATTATTTCCTCCAATTCCATCATTTTCGATTCTCGACCGTCATATTCCTACTCTCCCCAATTCTAGACTACCCTATGTCGACCTAAACTATTCTGACCATCCCGGACCTAATGGAACCGTCCGTGCCACCACCCGAGGTCACCATGTACAGTTGTTGCACCGAAGTCACGGTTCATGCCAGCTTGATCATCGCAGTACACCAGGCGCTCTACCAGGCAAGACACCTTGCCTTTACTGTTTAAATTCCTTGCTCAATATTATGCATGTTTTTACTTATTCTAGAAAATATAAATTGTACTTGCAAATTATTATATTTTAGTTGCATATGGCTTAGAGTTAAGGGACCACCTTTGTTTGTGTCGCATTCATTGGCCCGACACTTGTGTATCACGAGTCACGAGTCTCATATAGATCTCGGACGTACGTATCGACTGGCCATCGGTGCGCACATGTCGTGCGATAGGCGATAACTGCTAAATAGTTATGGTTGTCTAGAAGACTTAGCGACTTAGCAGTTATTAGGAATGTCGTGATGTGGATTCAGCACGAGTAGTGCATGGGGAGGGTGAAGACAGTTATTAGGCACAGGGGCTTTCACACCTTTACTTTTCTCTGGATGCCATTTGTGACTCAGTCGAGAGACTAGTGGCCGTGCATTTATTTACTTTTCTCTAGATGCCACTAGTGCCTCGGTTGAAACGCAAATGTGCCGTGCATTTACTTTCCTCTAGCTGTCGTTAGTGACTCACCCAAGAAGCTAGTGGCCGTGCATTTATTTTTCTCTGGATGCCCCTTAGTTCTCGCTCGAGTGCTAATGGGCCGTGCATTTATTTTTCTCTAGACGCCACTAGTGACTTGGTTGAAACGCTAACGTGCCGTGTTTCTAGCTTCGGGAGCCCTTGTGTGGAACGTTGTCTTCAAATGCATTAACACATAGAATGGTTAAGGACCTTTATTTGTGTAGTCACATATACTTTTCTGTTGAGCTAACTTTATTCAGTTTATGGCATGATATTATGTGTCTTGTTACGTCCCTCTGAGGACCTGGTTGTCTTGCCAGGTGTGTGCTATTGTCTTCGCAGGTGTTCTAGCTCTAGCCGCGACTATCTCTATTTTTCGAGGATGATTGCGCTTGGATCGTTTTCGCTTCGCTCGTCAAAATATTTCTTTTGTTATGTATTTCTTTTCATCGTTGGTAGTGGATTTGTCTCCGCCCAACTACATGTACCAAGTGACATTTTTATGGTTGATTAAATGATGTCATTTATTCATATATTTTTGTGTGGATGAGATTAGTATGGTTCTACTGCATTTTACAGCTTATGTATTTATACGAGGCTTCCATATATTGGAGTACACTTCGTATGAATACAGCTGGCATGTCTACGTTCCTAGTCCTACGTATTTTGGGACTGGGGCGTTACATGTTTTTGTGGTGGCCCATGCAGGTCTAGATAAATTGTTTGGTTACTTTACCGTACCAAGCAAGCCTGCGTATAGGATTAGAAGTCTAGGATCTCATCCACATATTTGACCTCTTTCCTTGATTTTATCTACCGCCTTGACTCATCAATTGCATCTTGCTTGCTTCCTTCCATCCCTAATCTTATCTTCCCTTCATGCTTGTTAGAGATTGACCCTACTAGCTAGTTGTCCCAAAACACCATTAGTTTAATTCTTTAAGTTGGGTAGAATACCTTATGAACTAACAACCCCTTTGACCTAGTGACCTATATTAGCAAGCTTATTTAGATCCTAGAATCTAGAGGACCTAACCCGTCTAGCCAACCAAGGACTGGACAAGAAGACTATAGGACGACTGTATGACTTAGAATCATTCTGCCTTCTTTAAATCTTAATTTCTCGTACTTATGTATTTACCGTTTTGACTAATGATGCTAATGTAGCCTAGTTTTTGCAAGCTTATTCTTTATCGAGTTTGTTCATGACATATGCTATTGAGCGCTCACTAGCATATTGTCTAATCGGAACCGGTGCATAATGGTCTGATCAACCAAGTGCACTTTGGTTCGCCCTTATTTTATCATTCTTCGTGGATGGTAACATAGCTAAACTTGTCCTTTAGAATCCCATCCACGACAGCCTTGACAATTCTTTTTGAATTCCTCACTCACCTTTGAACCACATATTGGTATTCGAAAACAAACTTCTTTGGACTCCTATTGGTTTTCGTCTTTCACTTATTTAGACGAAGATTCGTACCTAATAGATAGACCCAAGGTATCACCTTTAGTTATCCCCCAACTATTGCCAAAATAATTAGCCACCGACCAACCGATGGGACTATATCCCCATCTCGAGTTACTTGTCCTTTCCCTTGACCCTAGATTTATTGTCGCGACCATCATTCACTCCCTAAAATTAAATTCGTGATTTATCTCCGTAGTTATCAAAGTCACGATTTTCTAATGCAAGTTTTGAACGTCGTGATTTGATTGTTCCTCATTGATATATCTTTGTACCTTCTCAACCCCCTAATCATTCTTAATTTCGAGGACGAAATTCTTGTAAGTTGGGTAGGATGTAAAACCCCTAAAATTCTACTAATTTTTTTTATTATTATTATTTTATTATTATTTATTGGTACTGATATTTTTATTTTGTATTGTACGTCACGTAGTTTTATTGTACGCAGAGTACAAACGCGTGATAAGTAATATTTAATTATTTTTGTTATATTTTTCAAACCAGTTTTATTATAAACAAATGTAGCGAATAAATATTTGATACAAAATACTTATAGGGTTAGTAAAGCTTGCTTTGTTTTAGTGTCATACCAAACCTTTGACTAAACATATTTTCATTTTTTTTTCTAGTGGAAGCTATTTTATTATATGATTTTTAAACTTCTAAAATAAGATTTGTAAAAATATAATATATAAGGTACATGAAAGTTAAGTCATGTATATATTTTGAATTCAAAATTATTTACATCTTAAATTTATTAAAAGTTACGTGGAAGCTATTTTTCTATTGATATTAAAATATTTAAGATAATTTTTGAAATTTATTTTTATCACTTTTTATTATTTATTTTGAAAATGTAATTAATGTTTAAATGGTTATGAAAATTTAAATTAAGATTTAAATTTATTTTGAAAGGTTTTAGATTATGGATAAAATTTATTTAGATATGAATTTGGATTGATTGATTGGTTTTAAGATTTGAATTTAATTATGAATTATCTAACGGGGGGGATTTAAACAATCCTAATTCTATCCAAATGGGAATTCCCACATCCTATAAATAGGCAGGTACTCCTCCAAAAATTCTACAAATTCCATCAGCACCACAAACAACTCATCATGCGTGTACCGTGTCCGTGTTCCTATTTTTCCTTTTACTATTTTATTTACACATACATTCTACCTTCTTCGTGTCCACATGTCGGACACGAATTAACCAATAAACCCAAATCCCAGCCCTAATGCCAAAACCCTAATCCTATACAGCTTCCTCCTGCCACCGTCCATCGTCGCCCACGCTCAACTGCCGTGACCACGGCCTCCGCCCCGTCGATCCCAGGGTCTATCCTATACAGCCCGACCGCCGTTAGTAACTGACCCACAACCAACACCCGACCAAACCGCTGCCACCACCTCCTCCGTCGCCATTACCACCACCCCGCCGTGACCAACATCTCCACACCAATTTTTCCAGAAATTTAAAACAAAACCGCAGAGGAAACCTCACCTGGCCGTGCCCTCGCCTCCGACCGTCGACTCCAGAACCACCAACGTCCCCTCTCCGTAGCCACCACCCACGACTCCACCGGAAAAACCCCTCTCCTCCGTGTAACGGCCAACCACTGCACCTCTCCGCCACTTCACGGCGCCGCCCGAGCCCATCTCCTCCCACCGCGTCCTTGACCTGGCCGCGCGAGAACCACGCTCCTGACCGCCGCCGGCGGAGCCCTTCCCCGAGTCTTCCTCTCCCCCTGGCTCTCGACTCCACCCTCGCGGCCTCCCGCCGGAAAACCACGCTGGAAACCCTTTTCTCCATCCGTCGCCGCCCATAGCTCTGCGCTCCTCCCTTTCTGCCGGAAAAACCCTCTCCGAACTCCCCTGGCCGCACACCCTCGCCATCGCCGCGAACGCCACCCGATCCCGCTGTCGCCACCGTGCCGGAGACGCGAGCGCCCCACACTGCCGTCCTCCGCGCGTACGCCGACCTCCCCGCACATCTCCACCAGCCTCCGCCGCTTGAGCTTCTTCTTCCCCGCCTCTGCCTCCACCACATGCCAGCTTCTTTGAGCCGCCGGACCGCCGACTTCCTTTCCCCCTTCCTCCGCTCGCCTCCCTCTCGTCCGCCTCTTCTCTCTTCCCTCTTCGCTCCTTCTTCCCCAGCCCTCTCTCGCTCACTTCGCAATCCTCTCTCTCCTTTCCCTTTTTCTTTCTTTTGCTGTGTGGAGCAGTAGTCAGCTGACTGCTGCATTCATTTTTTTTGTTTTGTTAATTTTTTGTTTTGTTTTGTTAATTCATTTTATTATTAATTGTTTTCTTTGTTGTTGTCTGGTTTTTTTTTTCTGTGGTGTTTTGGTTGTTTAAATTTTTCCATCTTTTCTCCCATAGTAGCTATTGCTTAGAAATTATTATCTATTATAACTTCTTCTTTATTATTATTATTATTAATATTATTATTATCATCATTATTATCATTATCATCATAATTATTATTGTCATTATCATTATTATTAATATTTTATTAAGGCTGATGTTTTGATTGGATTATTTTATTTTTTAATACTTTTAAAATCTTGGTCCTACAGTTTGTGATAAAAGATTTGATGAATACTTAAATAAAATGTATATTATTATTTTCTTAGTATCACTTATTTATACAAGTTAATTGAGTAATTAAAATAGATAATTTCATAAAAACTATTTTTATTATTGGTAACAACAATATTATAGGCTAAGATATATTGTTGAAATTTTTTTTTATTTATTTAAAGTAAATTATTTGACAAAATTATAATTTTACAAATATGGATTTTAGCATTAAATAATTTTCTAAAATTATTTTGTTCCTCTTAGAATATTTTTGGAAAATATAGTTTTCTACCTAAATTGTATTTCTACAAACTTGAGAGTTTTCTGTGAACACAGTTCTTTTATATTTTAGTATTTATCTAAACACTATTTTTTTAACTTGCAAAAATATCACTTCTCATATTAGAAATACTTTCCTAAAATGTATATATATATATTATTTCCTCCAATTCCATCATTTTCGATTCTCGACCATCATATTCCTACTCTCCCCAATTCTAGACTACCCTATGTCGACCTAAACTATTCTGACCATCCCGGACCTAATGGAACCGTCCGTGCCACCACCCGAGGTCACCATGTACAGTTGTTGCACCGAAGTCACGGTTCATGCCAGCTTGATCATCGCAGTACACCAGGCGCTCTACCAGGCAAGACACCTTGCCTTTACTGTTTAAATTCCTTGCTCAATATTATGCATGTTTTTACTTATTCTAGAAAATATAAATTGTACTTGCAAATTATTATATTTTAGTTGCATATGGCTTAGAGTTAAGGGACCACCTTTGTTTGTGTCGCATTCATTGGCCCGACACTTGTGTATCACGAGTCACGAGTCTCATATAGATCTCGGACGTACGTATCGACTGGCCATCGGTGCGCACATGCCGTGCGATAGGCGATAACTGCTAAATAGTTATGGTTGTCTAGAAGACTTAGCGACTTAGCAGTTATTAGGAATGTCGTGATGTGGATTCAGCACGAGTAGTGCATGGGGAGGGTGAAGACAGTTATTAGGCACAGGGGCTTTCACACCTTTACTTTTCTCTGGATGCCATTTGTGACTCAGTCGAGAGACTAGTGGCCGTGCATTTATTTACTTTTCTCTAGATGCCACTAGTGCCTCGGTTGAAACGCAAATGTGCCGTGCATTTACTTTCCTCTAGCTGCCGTTAGTGACTCACCCAAGAAGCTAGTGGCCGTGCATTTATTTTTCTCTGGATGCCCCTTAGTTCTCGCTCGAGTGCTAATGGGCCGTGCATTTATTTTTCTCTAGACGCCACTAGTGACTTGGTTGAAACGCTAACGTGCCGTGTTTCTAGCTTCGGGAGCCCTTGTGTGGAACGTTGTCTTCAAATGCATTAACACATAGAATGGTTAAGGACCTTTATTTGTGTAGTCACATATACATTTCTGTTGAGCTAACTTTATTCAGTTTATGGCATGATATTATGTGTCTTGTTACGTCCCTCTGAGGACCTGGTTGTCTTTCCAGGTGTGTGCTATTGTCTTCGCAGGTGTTCTAGCTCTTGCCGCGACTATCTCTATTTTTCGAGGATGATTGCGCTTGGATCGTTTTCGCTTCGCTCGTCAAAATATTTCTTTTGTTATGTATTTCTTTTCATCGTTGGTAGTGGATTTGTCTCCGTCCAACTACATGTACCAAGTGACATTTTTATGGTTGATTAAATGATGTCATTTATTCATATATTTTTGTGTGGATGAGATTAGTATGGTTCTACTGCATTTTACAGCTTATGTATTTATACGAGGCTTCCATATATTGGAGTACACTTCATATGAATACAGCTGGCATGTCTACGTTCCTAGTCCTACGTATTTTGGGACTGGGGCGTTACATCTAATTATTATTTTTAGCCTAAGGGTAATTTGGTCATTTTGGACTTATATGAATTATTTGATAATTTATTGAATTGGTGAATTCCTAGTTTGGGCTTTGACTAGTTTGAGACTTGTAGACTAGCCTAGAACCTAACCCTAGCTATGGTAACCCTAGCCTAACTTGAGTTAACCCATTTTAGTCATTAGAGATTGGTTTTAGAATGAGGGGATTAGGTTTAGTGAAATTAAGTCATGATTTATGGTTCAATGCAATGACTTGTGATTTAATGACTTGTGAATTGAACCATAGGCCCATGACTTAAGCCCAAACCCCAACAAGCCCACCCATGGCAGCCAACCTAGGGTTTCATACCCCTATTTAATGTCTCTTCCATTTGTTCTTGCCTCTTTTATTAATTTCTCCAAGTTTTGAAGAAAGAGGTTTGTCCATTCTTCCCCAACCCATAGATTATTCATTTTAATTCCTTTTCTATTCTAGTCTTTTGCATTAGTTCCTAATCCAGCTCTATTTCATGTCCATGGAGAGAAATCTCAGGTTTTGACCAATTTGGAGCACTTGGCCATCAAGAAGAAACCCCCCTTTTTGAAGCTTTTTTATGCAAATTGAACATATAGGTAAATTCTTATTCCCTCCACCAAATTTCGTTTTCTTTGCATGGATAGGAAGCCCTAGGTGTCCCCTAGCTGTAGGTATTGGTTTCGTGTTGAGTCGTGTCCATTTCGTGTCCGTATCGGACACGAATCAGTGTTAGGTTGCATGTATTTGATGAAATATCTGTGAGGATTTTATTTTCGTATTTTTGAATTCTAATTTCATGAATCTCTAGATCTAGGTATGTGTAGTAATGTTTGTGAAGACTGATTTGTGTTTGTGTCGGTTTTCGTGTCGATTTTGGTGCTGGACACGCAGCACGGGGGCTCGGTCGGGTGCCCTGCTGTCCGTGTCCCAGTTCTCCATGGACACGACACTTTGTGACCCAAAATTTTGTGTGTATGTTTCCTAGATGACTGACATTGAGCCTATAAAATTTCGTAGGATTTTATGGAGTGCTTTGGGAGCAATCGGGCCCGCACTGATTTCCTCACTGTGTGCACGCGCGGGAAATCGCGTCTGATACGCACGTTTAGCTCGGACTTGACACGGTTTTGACCTGATGCAGGGTGATGGGTCCCTAGACCAATCCATGGCGAACACTTATGCACAAGCACGGGACACGAGTTGTACTGTGTCACGAGCACGAGGCTTCGTCCTCGTCGCACGACACTGCTGAGTCAGTTTTACTGTTTTAGGTATTTTGATCTGATTGGACACGTTCGTGTCCTGTTTTTGGACACATTATAGCATGGTTGACACGTACACATGTAATAGTTTATTTACCAACCCTTGGTTTATCGTTTTGATGTGTTTTCGAATTCGAAAACTTGAATTTCCTGAGCTATGATACTTCACTGATACACTGTGGCATGTATGTGTTTTTTTTTCTGAAAATTATTTCATTTTCCTGTTTATATGTTGATAAACATCAGTAAATTAATTCACCTACATGTTTAAGGAATATATTACATGATCCTTGTGGTTTTTAGATGGGATTTTGGGATCGAAATATCGAATTCTCTGTGGTCAGTGATACGCATTGTTACTATATAGCTGAATGCATATTTTCTGTTTTGATTCCATTCTTTTCCTATTTTATGATGTTAATATCAGTAAATTGATTCACCAACGTATGCATTTAGGTTAATGAATTGTTGGATTGGGTAGGGTGTTCGATAATTGGGTTCAAATGAAGTTTTTTATATTTGATACAATAGGCTAATACATGAAAATTGAAACTGATTTCTTGGTTAATGTGATTTCATTTTTCCTGTTTCACTGATGCTTAATTGAGTAGATTAGTTCACTCACAAATTGTTAACCGATAGTTAATTGTTAGGTTAGTTTTGATTTTGTTTTTGCGATAGGGTTTGTGATTTGGGAGTTGGGTTGGTTTCCTGTCACATCCAGAAAACTGAAACTTATTCACAGTTTTTCACTCACATTGCCACACATTTATGATTCCAGTTTTCCCTCACTTGATAAATGCCACACACACCCTGCCATTTACTGTACACTCTTCACAAGTGTCACTCCATATTGCATTCACTTATAGCCCTTGCTTGCACAGGTACACCATTGTTCACTAATACCTATTAATCTTAACTGTCACTTGTTCCTGAGGTTTGGGAACACACTTTGACACATTACACTGTTTTGTATTCCCTGTTTTCAGTGATACTCCTTGACACTTGAACACAGGTAAAAAACCTACACCCTCACACCCAATTCTGTCACACAGGTGCACCACTACACTCTATTATTCCTGCTCACACATCCTCACACTGCCATGTACACTCACACTCATCTTTCCACACACATTACACAACACTGTATTCCTCACACATTCACTCACACACACATGCCTAAACACATATGTACACACACACATTTTACTTGATTTCATTTTCCCTCTCTATCTCTATGTGTAGGTATGTCATGTATATATATAATGTGAGTATATATATATATATATATATATATATATATATATATATATATATATACTCAAATATATATATATATATATATATATATATATATATATATATATATATATATATATATATATATATATATATATATATTTATATATATATATATATATATATTCCTATAGTTATATACATATATGTGTATATAGATATATATATGTAATATCTAGGTGGCATATTATATATAGGCCTAGTATTGTATGCTAGTATATGCATGTATGTTCACTAGCTCTTTAACATGTGCCGAGGAATGCCTAATGTATATATAGTTGATTGCCCAAATGTATATCTATTGTATGCAATATATGAGTTGTATATATATATAATATAAACCATGTGATTGATGGCTTGTATAGCCTTGTGATTGGTGTGTGAGTCCTAGCCTAGGCTTGGTTAGGCCTAGTAAGACTTATTAGACTTGTTTGACTTAGGCTTGACCTAGTTGACCTAGTTTGACTAGAGTTGACCAAGGGTTGACTTTAGTCTAGTTTGACCTAGATAGCATGCAGATGCATTGTATATTCCATATATCACCCTCTGTATACATCTTGACTTGTGTTGCTCTAACTAGGAGTCAGGTACCTCATCTCGGACAGTACATTTACTTCAGACATTCAGATATGAGGCGAGTACATTCTCTGATCATTTCATATCCTGTTTAGAATTATTTTCCTGCTTTAAATTACTTTACTTAATACTGTCACGTTGGTCACACGGATTAGTACTATATGGATCCTTTCTTGAGATGTTATCCCCTCGGGAGCATCGGGTACTACATGTTCTGTGCGTTTCACTTACATGGCGTATCACTATGCTTCATTGGTTCATCGATCACTTGTGACATGTACTTTCATGCTCACAGAGTCTTTCTTGAATCCTTATCCCATTTATTGTGTTTCCCAGAATCCCCATTTATGGGATCTCCATGTATCACCCCTTGTGGGCCTTTGCATGGAATCATAACATAACCTGGCTGGATCCTTGTGTATTGATTGGGGGTACGGGAGAGTATAAATAGTCATGTGAACAATTCTAAAGTAGAATAGCCATGTACGCCTCTTTAGTATAGCCATGTGCAAATCAAGCCGTTCACATGTCGACTTTGTACTCTAAATCACTAGTCTCTGGTATCTCTCTACTTATAGTAGATATTTCTATTACAGTTCTCTCTCTATTTATATTCTGTACTTTCTTTCAGTTCATATATCTTACTTTACTGCATGATTATATTTTCTAACCTGCTATGATCTGTTGAGATGTATTGTGCTCGCTTCCGTCCTGACTGAACCTGTTGAAAATTTTACAGAGGATGATGAGGAACCCTGCACCCCTTACTTTGGAGCTTGCCTAGATGACACTCGCGACCTGGACCCCTGGGGAGGTTCAGGAAGCTGCTGAGGACGATACCTTGCATAGTGTAGATAGCTTAGACTGTTCTTTCTTTTCATGTTTAGCTGTTGTCTTTATTTTCAGAGTTGTATATTTTAGAGATGTTGAGACTGGTAGTTGTTGAGACTTTGTTATTTTATTCTGTTGTACCTCAGTTGAGGATTTCTTATCTATTTCCATCGTGCTACATTCTACCTTAGATTGTGATTGAGTTGTACCTCTGTGTGGGCCTCCTTTGGAGAGTATATTCATGTTAGTTAGTCATAGTTCATGACCTAGAACAGTGTTCTACCGCGACACTGCGGCGTAGGCTCGGCGCTATTACGTACTCGTGCCCTCACAGTGGGTGCGGGTCATGACAAGAACTACATCCAGCGCATGATCAATGCGAACGTCATCTCCGTCGACTATGAGGAGAAGATAGTCTCGGCTAAACTAGTGTCGCTCCAATTCGGTACCTTGCCGCCAACCACAACACAAGACGGCATCGTCCCCATCCCAAAGGAGACAATGGAGGTGGTCAACCTACCACGTACTCGTGACAACGTGAGTGGACTCATCCCACTCACCACATCTCGTGGACAGATCTTATGGGTTCACCCCGATCTCGTCTCCGAGGTTACTCAACCGGGGGTATGCTCTACCTCCAAACCTAAAGGCAAGAAGATCAAGTCTTGCCGCATGGTCTTTTCCTCCACGGAAGAGGCTCTTCCTGTACAAACCCGTTCGCAGCTGAACGCCCAACTCGACAAAGCTGCCGTTGAGGTGGTACCTCCCTGCACTGCCCCTGCTGCCGAAGAAGGAGGTTCATCCAAACCTCCAGTAGCCAATAAACAGAAGCATGTACAGGCCCGTTTCGACAAGCCTTTACGAATGGAGAATGCTTCGGGGCTAGCCAAGCCCCACAATTTTGACATACTGGCACAACTTGCCAGTACTCCTGCCCGTTTGTCAATGTTCGAGCTTCTCCGTCTTTCCAAAGACACCCGTGAAGCTCTCTATGAGGCCTTGAAGGATGCTGAGTCCTTCATCAGTCAGGTCAAGCAGCCTAAGGATCTCCCGACCACATGTACGCACTGCCATTGTGCGGATGAAGTCATCCCCAACATAACCTTCACCCAACAGGACATGCTACTCAAGCACAACCGACACAACAGGCCACTGTATTACACAGGGTATGTTGGTTCCGTCAAGGTGAAGCGAATTCAGATTGATCCAGGGTCTTCCCTCAGCATCATTCCTAGGACTCTGCTGTCAACACTGGGGATCCCGATGTACCGGCTGGCGCCCTCCAACACTACAATCAGCGGTTTCAATGCTAGCAAAAGTGAACCACTGGGCAAAATACGACTGAAATATCATATCGGTAACCTTCGAACCGAGGTGACTTGCTATATCGTAGACGCCGACGTCAACTACAACCTCCTGCTGGGTCGCCCGTGGCTGCATGAGTACATGGTGGTGCCATCTACACTCCACCAATGTATGAAGTACGTATCCACCAACGACATCATCCGAACAGAGTTTGCGGACATTGACCCTTTCAAGGGGGTCGAAGCCTACTTCACCGACGCTAGCTTGTATAATTCGCTCAATGAAGGGAAAGCCAATAATGCTGACGATGAAGAAGAAACAGTGGCAGAGCCGGAGAAGGAGCTAGAGATGATTTCCGATGCTCCTTTGAAGATTCGACTCAAAGGAAAACTGCCTAAGATGATGCCTCCTATGACCATCAAGCTAACTGGAAAGCACCGACTTCTCTATGTAGAGCACCTACTGAAGCTCCCTTCAAGAGAAGGCTCAAGAGAAAACCTCCTCAGACATCGGCTCCCCTTGTGGCAAAACTACAGAGGAAGGCACCTGTCATCGAAGGCACAGTCGAGGCACCCCTGAAGGTGCGTCTTAAAGGCAAGCCTCCGCAATCATCCAAGCTGTAAGAGAAGGCCCACACAGCCCTCTCGGATGCCAAGGTCATATCTGCGATGGACTCTCCCGAACCAGCCCCAGTGCTCACAGATGAAGAGTTAGGAGAGTACATATCTGCTGATATAGATGCACCCTCTCTTGATAATGTTATCCCGCGGGACAAAATCTCGTATTTTACCAATAATAGAGTGTCTTTCAATTATTATAGTCTTCCACATTGGAATGCCATGTATACACTAGATAATGCTCTACGTTCGTTACAAACATAAATAATTACCGTCAATCATGTAAATCGAGTAGTCCCGTCACAAGTAGTCTGTTTTATAGTCCCACCACAAAATCGGGATGAAGAACCCATCATCTTCGGCAAAGTCGAGCGTCATCAAGACCTCTCGCCACTCGAGCCAGAACCAGATACCGGCAGAATACAAGTCTATCGGTACACAGACAAGGCAAAGTACCTCATTCAAAAGATGGATTACGACCTGAAAAGCAACAAAGGCCTGAACTACGGCAAAGGCCGGCGTCTTCCCCCTTCGGCTCCCAACACCTAAAGGAAAGCCGCAGGATTACTATCATTGTACTCGACGGGGGATGGGCTATGTCACGCCGCCGGCAACTCCAGAGAGTTCGAAAGCAGAAGAAGTGGAACACTCTTATTCATCCGAAGCATCAACTTGGGATTTCGATACCAGTATCGGCTCAGTCCTCGGGAAGGTGCTATCAGTCAACATGGCATCTGCACAAACTCAAGAGGATGAAGGCGATGACCAAACGCCAGAATTTTTTGAGGAAGAACCCTGGGCTCAACGCCTAGGAGCACAGTGGGAGTCTCATTTTGAATTACACGAACCCCCTACCGAAGACGAGGTCGAACAAGTTGACCTTGGGGATGGATCTTCTTCCAACCCCATCTTTATCAACAAAAGTCTAAAGGGAGAGGATCGGGAGTCTTTGGTCCAATTGGCCAAAGAATATATCGACGTCTTCGCCTGGAGCTACGAAGATATGACGGGACTTGATCCCCAGATTGTAATGCACAGACTTAACATCTTGCCTGATGCTAAACCTGTAAAGCAACAACAACGACATTTTCGTCCCGACATCATGAACGCTATCGATCAGGAGGTGGACAAACTCCTGAGCAGCAGGTTCATCTGTGAAGAGCAACATCCAGACTGGGTGGCCAATGTCGTCCCTGTTACCAAGAAGAATAGGAAGATACGAGTCTGTATCGACTTCAGGGATCTCAATACGACTTGCCCGAAGGATGAATTCCTGTTTTCAATCACTGAAGTGACGATCGATAATACATGTGGCTTCGAATGCATGTCTTTCATGGATGGGTACTCGGGCTACAATCAGATCAAAATATTTCCCGATGACGCAAAACACACGTCATTCAGGACTCCGAAGGGGATTTTCTGCTACACAGTGATGCCCTTCGGCTTGAAGAATGCTGGTGCTACATACTAACGAGCTTTGAGTACCATTTTTCGTCAACATCTTCACAAGACAGTTGAATGCTATATTGATGACATCGCAGTCAAGAGACGTCTCAAAGGTGATCACCTACAGGACCTAAAGACAGTCTTCGATCTCATGCGAGCGTATCAACTCAAGATGAACCCCGCTAAATCCTTCTTCTGGGTTTCTAGCAGAAAGTTCTTTGGCTTCATTATCACGACGAAAGGCATTCATGTCGATCCCGAGAAAACCAAAGCCATCCTTGACATGGACCCTCTGAAGAACCTCAGAGAACTTCGAGGCCTGCAGGGGCGTCTGGCATACATCCGAAGGTTTATAGCAAACCTTTCCGAAAAATGTCAACCCTTCACCCAGCTTATGAAGAAGGGAGTCTCCTGCGTCTGGACAGAAGAATGCCAGAAAGCTTTCGATGATATCAAAGCTTACCTGACGAACCCGCCAGTCCTGGTGGCACCCGTCTCAGGAAAACCATTTCTCCTCTACTTCCGTGCCATGGATCATTCCCTCGGCGCTTTGTTGTCTCAGAACAACGATGCGGGCTACGAGCAAGCTATCTACTACCTTAGTAGAACGATGATCGGGGCCGAACACCGGTACAACCCCGTTGAAAAGGAGTGTTTGGCTTTGGTGTTCGCCATCCAGATGACTCGCCATTATGTTTCGGGCCAGACAATTCATGTCATCTTTCGAGTCAATCCACTCAGGGTTCTCATGACGAAGCCGGGATCATTGAACTCTCGACTAGCTATATGGACAATCCTGTTGACACGTATAACATGGTATTCGTCCCACAAAAAGCCATCAAGGGTCAAGCTCTAGCCGACTTTTTAGTAACATACCCCGTCCCGGAGTCCTCCAGACTCTATGAAGACATCCTGGATGAGGTCCAAGAATCAAACGTCACCGAATAAAACTCCGTTTGGCGGGTGTTTTTCGATGGGGCTTCAAGAACAGGCCCCAAAGGCCAAATCATCGTAGGAGTGGGGGTAGTCTTAGTCTTCCCCGATCAGCTGGTCATCCAGCGTGCTTACTCCCTTTCGAAGCCGTGATCCAACAATGTTGTCGAGTACAATGCTCTCATCATGGGACTCCAGCTGGTGCAACAGCTGGAGGCGGATCATCTGGAAGCTTACGGCGACTCAAAACTCGTCGTTAATCAAATCCGAGGGCAGTACGAAGTTCGCCATGAAGATTTGGTTCCTTACCATGAAGCTGCATTGAATATTATTTCAGCCTTCACCAAGTTCTTCATAGAACACGTACCTCGATTACAAAACCTGGAGGCTGATGCTCTAGCCGGCCTCGTACCTCGGTTACAAGTGCCGGTGTTAATGTCCGAGACTGGAGGTTCTCATTCATCGACATCGCTATCTATGGAATTCTTCCAGAAGACCCGAAGGAAGTCGTCTTAGTCAGAAGACGTTCCCTTCGGTTCTATTATGATACAGCTACTAAAATGTTGTACCGACGTTCCTTTGATGGACTTCTTCTTCGATGTCTATCCAACGAAGAAGCAGCCGAAGTCCTTCGGGAAGCTCATGACGGGACTTGTGGGGCTCATCAACCTGGCCCTAACTTACAGGATCGATTGCGACACGTGGGTTACTACTGGCCAACCATGGCAGCCAATGCTGTCGACTATGCTAAAAAGTACCATGCTTGCCAACTTCATGCCGACTTTATCCATACACCGTCGGAACCACTACATCCTACGGTCGCCTTCTAGACCTTCGAAGCTTGGGGCATGGACATTGTAGGACCGATCAGCCCTCCATCATCGAGGGGACACCGCTTCATCCTAGCCATCACCGACTACTTTTCCAAATGGGCAGAAGCAGTTCCACTGACGGAAGTAAAAATCTCTAGGGTGATCAGCTTCATCAAGCACCATGTCATCTACCATTTTGGGGTACCTCGAAGGATTATACACAATAACGATCCACAGTTCATCAGCCATGTTTTCAGCAGATTCTATGACAAGAATCGAATTCAGAACGTGGCGTCAACCGCCTACAATCCGACAGCAAACGGATTGGCCGAGACATTTAACAAGACCATCGTCAAGCTAGTCAAAAAGGTCGTATCATCTAACAAACACGACTGGGACAAAAAACTCGACGAATGTCTTTGGGCCTACCGTACAACGGTACGGACCCCGACGGGTAACACCCCGTTCTCCTTAGTCTACGGGAGCGAAGCGGTACTGCCTCTCGAGATTCAGATACCCTCACTCTGTGTGGCGCTTACAAACCAATTAACATAAGAAGACAACCAGCGTCGTCGTCTATGAGAATTGGAGACACTTGACGAAAAACGTCTCCTAGCTCAGCAGTGCATTCAACTTTATCAAGCCCGTATATCACAGGCTTGCAACAAAAAGGTCAAGCAGAGGACTTTTTAAATAGGCGATCTGGTCCTAGCAGTCAGGAGGCCAATGGTGTTAACTCACAAAATACCAGGAAAGTTCGAGCCCAAGTGGGAGGAACCTTTCATCATAGAGACGGTATACTCAAACGATGCTTACCGCCTCGCTCGACCGAGCGGAGACTTGTTCATGATGACCATCAACGGCAAGTTCCTAAAGAAGTACTACTCATGACATCTTTCAAACATGTACTTCCACAAGGAAGTCAGTGGACCTGATCATCAGAGCTCACATACATCCCCCTTCACAAAATCATATGCTTTCTAAACTTAGTTGTTCTACAGCATTCTATCCCCAGTAGAAGAACAACCACGTCCATATTACCTATGAGTTGGTCCTCTATGCCCTGCAAAGTATAATCTTACACCACATAGGATTGCATTGTTTATCATGTTTACCACGTCCAAGTTACCTCTGAGTAAACATCTCGTACTAACAACCCCTGCATTGTCGTACATCAATCGCAGAACTTCCATGTCCATATTACCTCTGAGTAGTTATACGTATCCCCCAGAGTCACTCCTACCACGTCCATAACACCTCTGAGTAGGAAGACTTCATCATCCGAACCCCATATTTGCCACGTCCACATTACCCGTGAGCAAACATGTTGGTTCTCTCAAACTTATTATCTGTACCTAAAAACCAAGGTGCACAAAAGATAATAGGTCCACATAAATCATCAGTTCATGACAGCAAAAATAAACACACCACAAAATTCTTTATTTTTTATTTAAAAGTAAAGGATTACATCCCCAGCAGAAGTTGCAAACTACAAAAATAACAAAAAAGAGAGAGACTACAATCCCTAAGCATCACTGGGATTGGCAGAAAGCTCTTCAATCCGATGCTTCAAGTCTTCCGCCCGAGTCTCCGCGGTCGCCAAGACCCGACGTTCGGCTTCTTGACGCATCACCTCTACAGCTTTGGGGGCAGTATCAGTCTCATACTTCTCGTCTAGCTGTCGCCGCTGGTGGTTCAGGAAAAGAACCTGGTGGGTAAAAGCTACTTCCTTCTCCTTAGATGCTACATGTTCAGCTTGGACTCGCTCAGCATCTAACAAGAGTTGGGCTTGCTGGTCTTTAAGATGGCAAATCTTGGCAATGACCTCCGCTATGCTAGCTTCCAATGAGGCCCGCAACTCTATTGTTTCCTGCGTGGATTAAGATAGCCTCTCCACCGCAGCCTCAGCTTCGGCCACCTCACGGTCCCAGACAGCCACCGTGGCCTGATACGACGACTCGACTTCAGCTATCAATTTCTCCTTTTATGCTCCTATCAGAGCAGAAAAGTTATTTCGCTGGATACTCTGAAGCTTGGAAAAAAGCTGGTCGAGCTCGGCCACTGACGCCTCCAGAATCTCGGACATATGATCGTGGCCCTGGTGAGAACGTATCAGACCAATGTGAGGGAGCGCCATGGCTTTCGCCGTCGTAAAACTTCCATTTGTATTCATCACGGTTGATACACCTCTCTACAGCATCTTGTACACTGCCTTAACAACAAACTTCACATACTCATCCGTGTCTGCCAACACCTGAGGTGTCATAGCAGGAGTTGGAGGAGCTGTTCTGGACGACGGACCTGAAGAAGACCCACCAACCTCAATCTGCGAGGCTGCAATCTCAACCTCAGCGGACCCTCTCTCGTCAGAGACTTGCACTTCGTCACTAGCCCGAGGTGCCAAGTGGACGGAAGGGGCCGGATGGGGCATCAATACTCTCCCCCAAGTGGAAAGAGCAGGAGGTGTGTCCTCCACCACAGGGCCCTTGCCCTTATCAGAGCCAATGACGGATGGTCCCCCCGACATCCGGGTTGACGATATTATCTCCGGCCGGGACAAGATGGTTATCTCTTTCATTCGAAGCTACAAGGTTCCCCTCTGACAATTCAACTTCCTGCGGAGCCAGAGTCGGAACACCTGCATCAGATCCCCCTACAGGGACGGGTATAGGGCTCGGTAGTGACGTCGACCATACCCCATCAACCTCCACTTCTGAGGCAGGGGTAGGGCTTGGCCACGAGGTCTCGTGTGCGACGAGCACCTCGGTACTGCAACCGGGGGGTAGCCCAGCCGGCAAATTCTTGTCAGAGACGTCTCTGCTAGACGTAATCTTTCTGACAGCTTGATCAATATCTTCTTGCGAGCCATCGTCAGAAGAAGACGAGCTCCATAGTTCCTCCTCGTCTGAGGCCTTGATGCTTCCAGGCACCTCCTCAACGGATGGTTCTACTCCCGGTCGAGGCTCCACGCCACCCTCCTGAGGGATCGACCGAGAGACCTCAGTAACCTGAGGCGCTAATACATCTTCATCCTCTCTTCCAACATAATCTGGGGACACCGAAATCCCTACAGAAGCGACGTCATCAGCACTCCCTTCCCTGGGAGATGCAATAATTGGAAAGATGCGTTCGTCGGAAGATGCAATAATTGGAAAGATGCGTTCCTACAGAAGCGACGTCATCGCCACCTCCTTCGGCCTACTAATACTCGGTTTCGAAACCCGAGATTTCTTCTTCAGCAGCTTCTAGAAAGAGAAAGGAGGACATAAGTCGCAGAAATCAAAGAACAAATCAGACTATGTAAGACATCTTTACCTCAGCAGGAGCTGATCCTGTTGGTACTACAGGTGGCACCCCCGGAGCCCCCACCTTCGGAGTCGTCGCTTTCCTCGATCTCTTTGGTGTAGACGAACCGGCCTACGCGTCAACACGCCTCTTTCCAGCTGGAGGCTCTTCCTGAGTACCCCTCCGTTGATGCTGCAGCAGATGTCCGATAGCCTGCAACCTCTGGTGGACAATATGAACGGGCCGCCGCTAGCATATTTTTTGTTGCCTCTAACTTAGTGCCAATAATAAAACTGGTCTCCCTGTCATAGTCTGGGGACACGGTGTTCATGGCACAATACAGCTTCACAGCTGAATACAAAATTTACGGTCGAGGGTTGTGAACTGGAGTAGTAAAACGAACTCCAGTGCATCCGACGTTGTAATATTGCCAACCGCGGGCCCCGTCCAGTAAACTTCCGATGAACCCCAGACTATTACTGGGGTTCCTTAACATCAGCTGGGTGTAACCAAACTGGCGCGCGAACCGGCTCGGTAAATACGGCTCCATATAGCACTTATTTTTGTTGCGATAGACCAAATGGGACGGTCGAATACTCTACAACCAGCGAAACCCCCATGTCGGCAGGGCGATCGCATCTTCACCGGAGTCATCAAGTTCTTGGTCAGCCTCAAAATCTGTGAAGACGGGACTGACCTTGGTGATCTCCCACCCTTGAAGGTAGGATAAAACTTTCCTACAGATAAGAACACCGGTGTGCAGCCACTTTCTCTTATAGAAGCGACGGATAAAGGCGTCACCTTCAACATGATCCTCTTCAGGGCCTGGGCTTATCACGTTCGGATGATGCAGAATCAACCATCCCATCAAATAATGGAATGGTATCTCAGCTCGGGGAAAGTTGTCTTTCTTGCCCCTCTCGTGGACCACATCATCGGTAATATCTCTCAAACCCCGCAACAGGTTACATACCATTGCGGGAAGGAGTGCCAGAGAACGACAAAAAACTAGTTTTACCGCTGGCAAAATGAGGTTCCTGCTCACAATTTCTACGGATCCAGATCCGCCCGAGAACACATAGTCCTGCAGCCATATCATCAAGTATGCAGTCAACACTGTCTTGGAAGACATCCGGTGCACGCAATGCCAGAAACAACTGCATACATCGGCACCACTCTCGTTGAACGAGGAGCCTTTTCGCCTAGTCGGCTCATTTCGGAGGTCACCTCCGTGTGACTCAGTCCCGACGGAGTCACAAACCGAATCTTGGAGGGTTCCATCAGGTCCTGCTTGAAGATATAATCTCTCCAAGCAGTCACATGGTGCTGTGACCCGCCCCCCTCCCTTCGTTGCATCATATAATAGTGGCTTTCCACCTCCTTGAAAATAGCTACTATTTATGGGTCCTTGTCTTCCAGAACCTGAATCTCTTCATTTGTCGGGAAATATTCCTCATATGGCTCCGAGCCCTAAGGAAGCTTGGACACCTCGTACATTTCATGGAGGGCCAATCCCAACTCCCCTACCGGAGTAAAAAAGGTGCCAGTTTAGGTGTTGAACATCTCCAAGAGGGCAAGAAAAATATGTCGATTAAGGTCGACATCTGCTTGGGTTGCACGAAGAGCAGCGGTTAGCCCAATCGCTTTCAGCTCAGTTTTGAACTTCGTCAAGACCCGAAGGGTCAGCTCGTCCCACTTTGACACGTAGTGACACCAGCCCTCAACCCGAAAACCTCATTTCGGATACATAACATTCGATGTTAGCATCCGGCTCGCAAAGGTCGAAGCACCGAAGGCGAAAGTGTCGGGGGGAACATCACTATAAATGCTCCCAGGGCGCAAAGTTCGGCAATGGTACGAGGTCCCGGCTCACGAGGAGGCTAAGGTATCTCTTTTATTCGACGTTACATCAATACGAAGGGTACCCCCCACTGCCACTTCTTGAGAAGGACTAAGTTCCCATGGCATCCGCCTCTTGGAGGCCAAGCGGTAGAAAGCTGTCAGTGGCAACTGACGCTCAGACTGCCGCATGTACAGGACCACGCCCTTCGCTATGAAGAACCTGTAAAACCCCTAAATTTCTACTATTTTTTTTATTATTTAAATTTTGGTTCAGATTTAAAATTTTGTATTGTACGTCGCGTAGTCGTATTTTACGTCGAGCACGAAATTTTATTTTTCGTTTTTGCTCGACGAGTGCGAATATGTGCGAGCGTACATATTTTTAGAAAAACATTTTTATTTTTTTCTATTTTTATAGTTCAAATAATATATATAATTATTTGTATTCGTATTTTGCTTAAAGTTGTGTATTGAGATGACCAAAATCTTATTATCTTTTTATTTATTTATTTATTAGTGATAATTTGGAAAACTATTTTCCTTGCATATGAGGTACATTAAATTAAATTTATATATTTTTCTTATTTTCGAAATTATTAATATTAATATTTTATTATTCAAAAAGATATTTAAAAATATTTATTATTTTTAAAATTATTATTATTGGTATTTTGAAACATATATTTGGAAGTTATTGTGGCCATTTAAATCTTGATTTAATTTTTGGATTATTTAATAGATTGAATTAATAACTATATTTGGAATTTGAATTATTTGAATTGATTTAAACTAGAGGGATATGATTTAAAATTGGATTTGTATTGGATTTGGATTTGATTTCATTGTTTTAAATTAAATTATGAATTATCTAAATTAGGTTTTAAATAAATCATAATCCTATCTAATTGGAAATTCCCACATCCTATAAATAGGCAGGTACACCTCCAATATTTTCTCCATAATACTCCTCCAAAATTTCATCCACATCATTGCGTGCATCGTGTCCGTGTTCCCCGTCCATATTCTTATTCTATTTTTTACAATTACAATAATTCCTGTGTCGGACACACCCCGACACGAATAATCAAAACCGCAATTCTAACCCTGAACCTGCCCCTAATCTTAGCCGCCTCTCGGCCCTCTCCTCTAGGCCATTGCCTACAGCCCTGCTCTCCTCCGTTCACCGACCCACGACAGCCTCGCCACCGTCCTGCCAGCCCAGACCCGCCACCGACCTCCCTACTCTAACCATCACCACCCACGTTCACCATCAGCAGAGGAACCCCCACCGTTACCTACACCTAGGCACCACCCAGGCCACCTCCGATCATCCGGCCTCTTCCCCGACACCACTTCGGCCAACAAACCCCGGCCACCATTAGGATCGCCACCACCATCCCAAGGGAAGAGACAAAAAAAATAGCAAACACATACCTGACCGCCCGACGCGACCCCACCGCCGACCGTCGTGCCTGTCCGCCGCCACAAACACACAGTCCCCGCCATAGCCGCTGACTCCCGGCCACAGCGAGCTCGCCGCGGCTTCCATCTCCATCCCGCGCCGGAGCAGCTCCGGTGCTCGGATCTGCGCACCTGACCGCACCGGCGACTCTCCACATCGGCCGCGAACCCAGCCGGTGTCACTGATCGTACGCCGAGCCAGTACGGAGCAGCTCCGGCGTCGCCAAGGATCTGCCGCGGTAAGCTTCTTCCGCCGATGCATCGGTGTGTCTCCACCCTGTCTCCTGCCGAACCGTCGTGCGCCGACCATGGTTAGCCGCTCACCCTCTCCGCCTCATCGGCCACGGCGCCACCGCCGGTCGATCTCTCCGCCCTCTCCTTTCCTTCACCCTCCTCCGTCGACTCCGCCACCGCCATCGCAGACCAACGCCCCCTCCGTGAATCCCTCTCCCGTACACTTCCCTCGCCTCCCCAGGACTGGCCAGCCGCTGCGCCACATCTGAGCCTCCGTCGCCGCTCGTTTCTTCCGCCGCCCGCTCCCTCCTTCTTCCGAAACCCTCCCGGCCGACTTCCCCACTTTCCTCCGCCGAGCGTCCTTCGCCGTCTCCAGCGATCGCCGTCCACCGAAACCCCTCTTCCTGAAACCCTCCTCGCACAGCCTCCGCTTCCCCGCATCCGCCTTCTCCTCTGCGCCCACAGTCTTCCGCACTCCCACTCTCTTCACCTCCGGCCTCTCTCTTCCCCACCGACCGCATCTCTCTCTCCCTCTGCTTCTCTCTCTCTCTCTACTAACTCTCTTCCACTCTCTCTCTCTCACTCTTCTTTGATTTTTTAATTTTATTGCTTGTTGTTCTCGAGGAACAGAACTCTTTGTTAACTTTTGATTGTTTTGTTTAATTTGTGTGTTTATTTTCGTTTTTTGTTTTTATTTATTATCTGATTTCTTCTTCACATTATTATTATTATTATTATTATTATTATTATTATTATTATTATTATTATTATTATTATTATTATTATTATTATTATTATTATTATTATTATTAATAATTTTTGTCATTAGTTATTTTTCTGTTATTATGATTATAAGGATTTGTGATTATTATTAAATATTAAGATTATTATTATTATAACAAAGATTGCTAATGTGTTATATTTTTAAAAATATACTTATATAAGTAGTTCCAATAATAGATGATGAATAAAATATATAATTACATTTACTTATTTTATAGGCCATATGTTGACAAATATTAACTTTTAAAATTATATATGCTCTAGTATAGATTTGTGTGTTTATGTAAATATTAGAATATATTTTATTAGTATTATTACTACTGTGGGCAATATTATCAATAATTATTTTTAACTAATAAAAAATATAGTTTTCTACCTATAATATTATTTTTGACAAATTTAGGGTTTAGCTTAAAAACGATTTCTATTTTCAAGTATGTAATTATCTAAAGTTATTTTTACTATGAAATATAGCTTCAAGCATAATAACTATTTTACTTTTACTACCGATCCTGTTATTCCTATTCCTTCGCCAATTTTGAGACTACCTTATGTCCATCCTAACCAATTTGACCCTTCTGGACCCAATGGAACCGTCCGTGTCATCGTCCGAAATCACCTTGCATAGTGGTTGCACCGAAGTCGCAGTTCATGCTACCTTGATCATCGCAGCACACCAGGCGTTCTACCAGGCAAGACACCTTGCCATTCGCTGTTTAATTATTTTAGATCATATTTCATACATTACTTATTTTCTTTATGCAAAATAAACTGTGATACATGGCATAACCTGTTAGAACTTACTGTTCAATTATATTTCCTGCTGTGTATTATTTTTCTTACAAATTAAACCTAGATTTAAGGGACTACCTTGTGTGTTGCATTCATGGCCTTGACACGTTGTACCATGAAGTTGTGTGTCGTATGTAGAATACGGAAGTGCGTGATTGGCTGGCCACCAGTACGTACAAGCCGTACGATAGGAATAACCGCTAATAGAGGTTGCATGCTAGTTTGACTTAGCGATTATAGTGGTTTGTGTTGTGGATACAACACAGTAGGCATTGGGCGGGAAGGACAATTCCTTAGCATATGGGCTTCGATGCACTTTCCCTTGTGACCCGGACTCTCCGCTGGAGATACGGGATTGATGACCCATGATTACTGACGGCCAGTGACGATTCTGCGGAACGTCATGCTCTTACTGATGGGGCCTCTGGTGCCCAAGGTGGGACTACGCCGATCCTATTTAACCAGGACCCATGCGTAGGAAGGATTGTTCTTAACTATATTTCACTTAGAACGGTAGGCTACCTTATCCGTTAGGTACGAGTACTTTTAGCTTGGGTACTTGTATCTGACCGTGGCTTGGAACAATAACTTGTCGCGGATTAGTTCGTCACATCTTGTCCTTGTTTGGTTGTAGATGTGACTTACTACTTCGATGAGAAGGTATTGAACCTTATTGGGGTCCGGATACCATATTGGATTCATAGCATGGAAAGATACGTCACCGTGAATTAGTTTACCATCTCCTGTCCTTGTTTGGTTGCGGGGATGGTACGCTCGTTCAGTAGGTGTGTATTGGACTATGTTATAATCCAATTGACTTATTTATTTGAGCAATATTTATTCAGTTTATATGGCATAATATTATGTGTCTTGTTACGTCCCTCTGAGGACCTGGTTATCTCTCCAGGTGTGTGCTATTGTCTTTCGCAGGTATTCTAGCTCTAGCCGTGATCATCGCTATTTCTTCAAGGATGATTGCATTTGGATCGTCTTCGCTTCGCTCACCAAAATCTTTCTTTTGTTGTATATTTCTCTTCATAGTTGGTAGTGGATTTGTCTCCGTCCAACTATATGTATCAAATGACAATTTTATAGTTGATTATATGATATCTTCTATTCTTTTATTCTTGTGTGGATGAGATTAGTTATGGTTCTACTGCATTCTACAGCTTATGTATTCATATGAGGTTTTCATATATTGGAGTATACTTCGTATGAATACAGCTGGCATGTCTACGTTCCTAGTCCTACGTATTTTGGGACTGGGGCGTTACATATTTTTGTGGTGGCCCATGCATGTCAAGATAAATTGTTTGGTTACTTTACCGTACCAAGCAAGCCTGCGTATAGGATTAGAAGTCTAGGATCTCATCCACATACTTGACCTCTTCCTTGATTTTATCTACCGTTTGACTCATCAATTGCACCTTGCTTGCTTCCTTCCATCCCTATTCTTATCTTCCCTTCGTGCTTGCTAGAGATTGACCCTACTAGTTAGTTGTCCCAAAACACCATTAGTTTAATTCTTTAAGTTGGGTAGACTACCTTATGACCTTGCAACCCCTTTGACCTAGTGACCTATATTAGCAAGCTTATTTAGATCCTAGAATCTAGAGGACCTAACCCGTCTAACCAACCAAGAACTTGGACAAGAAGACTATAGGACAACTGTATGACTTAAAATCATTCTACATTCATTTAATCTAATTCTCTTGTACCTATGTTTTTACCACTTTGACTAATGTTGCAACTATAATCTAGTTTTGCAAACTCATCCAGTTATCGAGTTTGTTCATGACTTATGCTATTGAGCGGCCGCTCACTAACGTAATGTCTAATCAGAGCCGGTGCATGATGGTCTGATCAACCGAGTGCACTTTGGTTCGCTTTTGTCTATTATTCTACATGGATGGGGACATAGCTAAACTTGTCCTTTAGAGTCCCATTCGCGACTACCTTGACAATTCCTTTGAAATTTTCGGTCGTCCTTGAATCACGTACTCGTATTCGATAACATCGTCTTGAAACTCCTTATTGCGTCCGCCTTCACCTATTTTAGGAAGACGAAGGCGTAGTACTAGAACTTCCTCTAGCCATCTTATCGATTACGACCATATCGTATTATTTTCCTATGATCTAGATCGTAATTTCTTACGGCATAATTTTGTTATTGAATGTTCATCATCGATACCCCTTGTGTCTTCTCACCCTCCCCATGAATTCTTAATTTCGAGGACGAAATTCTTTTAAGTTGGGTAGGATGTAAAACCCCTAAATTTTTACTATTTTTTTATTATTTAAATTTTGGTACTGATTTAAAATTTTGAATTGTACGTCGCGTAGTCATATTTTACGTCGCACACGGAATTTTATTTTTCGTTTTTGCTCGACGAGTGCGAATATTTGCGAGCGTACATATTTTTAGAAAAACATTTTTATTTTTTCTATTTTTATAGTTCAAATAATATATATAATTATTTGTATTTGTATTTTGCTTAAAGTTGTGTATTGAGATGACCAAAATCTTATTACCTTTTTATTTATTTATTTATTAGTGATAATTTGGAAAACTATTTTCCTTGCATATGAGGTACATTAAATTAAATTTATATATTTTTCTTATTTTTGAAATTATTAATATTAATATTTTATTATTCAAAAAGATATTTAAAAATATTTATTATTTTCAAAATTATTATTATTGGTATTTTGAAAAATATATTTGGAAGTTATTGTGGCCATTTAAATCTTGATTTAATTTTTGGATTATTTAATAGATTGAATTAATAACTATATTTGGAATTTGAATTATTTGAATTGATTTAAACTAGAAGGATATGATTTAAAATTGGATTTGTATTGGATTTGGATTTGATTTCATTATTTTAAATTAAATTATGAATTATCTAAATTGGGTTTTAAATAAATCCTAATCCTATCTAATTGGGAATTCCCACATCCTATAAATAGGCAGGTACTCCTCCAATATTTTCTCCACAATACTCCTCCAAAATTTTACCCACATCATTACGTGCATCGTGCCCGTGTTCCCCGTCCATATTCTTATTCCATTTTTTATAATTACAATAATTCCTCTGTCGGACACACCCCGACACGAATAATCGAAACCGCAATCCTAACCCTAAACCTGCCCCTAATCTTGGCCGCCTCTCGGCCCTCTCCTCTAGGCCACTGCCTACAGCCCTGCTCTCTTCCGTTCACCGACCCACGACAGCCTCGCCACCGTCCTGCCAGCCCAGACCCGCCACCGACATCCCTACTCTAACCATCACCACCCACGTTCACCATCAACAGAAGAACCCCTACCGTTACCTACACCTAGGCACCACCCAGGCCACCTCCGATCATCCGGCCTCTTCCCCGACACCACTCCGGCCAACAAACCTCGGCCACCATTAGGATCGCCACCACCATCCCAAAGGAAGAGACAAAGAAAATAGCAAACCCGTACCTGACCGCCCGACGCGACCCCATCGACGACCATCGTGCCTGTCCGCCGCCACAAACACACAGTCCCCGCCATAGCCGCTGACTCCCGGCCACAGCGAGATCGTCGCGGCTTCCATCTCCATCCCGCGCTCGAGCAGCTCCGGTGCTCGGATCTGCGCACCTGACCGCGCCGGCGACTCTCCACGTCGGCCGCGAACCTAGCCAGTGTCGCTGACCGTACGCCAAGCCAGCACGGAGCAGCTCCGACGTCGCCACGGATCTGCCGGGGTAAGCTTCTTCCGCCGACGCACCGGTGTGTCTCCACCCTGCCTCCTGCCGAACCGTCGCGCGCCGACGATGGTGAGCCGCTCAACCTCTCCGCCTCACCAGCCACGGCGCCACTGCCGGTCGATCTCTCCGCCCTCTCCTTTCCTTCACCCTCCTTCGTCGACTCCGCCACCGTCGTCGCAGACCAACGCCCCCTCCGTGAATCCCTCTCCCGTACACTTCCCTCGCCTCCCCAGGACTGGCCAGCCGCTGCGCCACATCTGAGCCTCTGTCGCCGCTCGTTTCCTCCGCCGCCCGCTCCCTCCTTCTTCCGAAACACTCCCGGCCGACTTCCCCTCTTCCCTCCGCCGAGCGCCCTTCGCCGTCTCCGGCGATCGCCGTCCACCGAAACCCCTCTTCCTGAAACCCTCCGCGCACAGCCTCCGCTTCCCCGCATCCGCCTTCTCCTCCGCGCCCACAGTCTCCCGCACTCCCACTCTCTTCACCTCCGGCCTCTCTCTTCCCCACCGACCGCATCTCTCTCTCCCTCCGCTTCTCTCTCTCTCTCTGCTAACTCTCTTCCACTCTCTCTCTCTCACTCTTCTTTGATTTTTTAATTTTATTGCTTGTTCTCGAGGAACAGAACTCTTTGTTAAATTTTGATTGTTTTATTTTATTTGTGTGTTTATTTTCGTTTTTTTTGTTTTTATTTATTATCTGATTTCTTCTTCACATCATTATTATTATTATTATTATTATTATTATTATTATTATTTTTGTCATTAGTTATTTTTCTGTTATTATGAATATAAGGATTTGTGATTATTATTAAATATTAAGATTATTATTATTATAACAAAGATTGCTAATGTGTTATATTTTTAAAAATATACTTATATAAGTAGTTCCAATAATAGATGATGAATAAAATATATAATTACATTTACTTATTTTATAGGCCATATGTTGACAAATATTAACTTTTAAAATTATATATGCTCTAGTATAGATTTGTGTGTTTATGTAAATATTAGAATATATTTTCTTAGTATTATTACTACTGTAGGCAATATTATCAATAATTATTTTTAACTAATAAAAAATATAGTTTTCTACCTATAATATTATTTTTGACAAATTTAGGGTTTAGCTTAAAAACGATTTCTATTTTCAAGTATGTAATTATCTAAAGTTATTTTTACTATGAAATATAGCTTCAAGCATAATAACTATTTTACTTTCACTACCGATCCCGTTATTCCTATTCCTTCGCCAATTTTGAGACTATCTTATGTCCATCCTAACTAATTTGACCCTTCTGGACCCAATGGAACCGTCTGTGTCATCGTCCGAAATCACCTTGCATAGTGGTTGCATCGAAGTCGCAGTTCATGCCACCTTGATCATCGCAGCACACCAGGCGTTCTACCAGGCAAGACACCTTGCCATTCGCTGTTTAATTATTTTAGCTCATATTTCATACATTTCTTTTTTTTATGCAAAATAAACTGTGATACATGGCATGACCTGTTAGAACTTACTGTTCAATTATATTTTCTGCTGTGTATTATTTTTCTTACAAATTAAACCTAGATTTAAGGGACCACCTTGTGTGTTGCATTCATGGCCTTGACACGTTATACCACGAAGTTGTGTGTCGCATGTAGAATACGGAAATGCATGATTGGCTGGCCACCAGTACGTACAAGCTGTGCGATAGGAATAACCGCTAATAAAGGTTGCATGCTAGTTTGACTTAGCGGTTATAGTGGTTTGTGTTGTGGATACAACACAGTAGGCATTGGGCGGGGAGGACAATTCCTTAGCGTATGGGCTTCGATGCACTTTCCCTTGTGACCCGGACTCTCCGCTGGAGATACGGGGTTGATGACCCATGATTACTGACGGCCACTGACGATTCTGCGGAACGTCATGCTCTTACTGATAGGGCCTCTGGTGCCCAAGGAGGGACTACGTCGATCCTATTTAGCCAGGGCCCATAGGTAGGAAGGATTGTTCTTAACTACATTTCACTTAGAACGGTAGGCTACCTTATTCGTTAGGTACGAGTACTTTTGGTTTGGGTACTTGTATCTGACCGTGGCTTGGAACAATAACTTGTCGCGTATTAGTTCGTCACATCTTGTCCTTGTTTGGTTGTAGGTGTGACTTACTACTTCGATGAGAAGGTATTGAACCTTGTTGGGGTCCGGATACCATATTGGATTCATAGCATGGAAAGATACGTCACCGTGAATTAGTTTACCATCTCCTGTCCTTGTTTGGTTGGGGGGATGGTACGCTCGTTCAGTAGGTGTGTATTGGACTTTGTTATAATCCAATTGACTTATTTATTTGAGCAATATTTATTCAGTTTATATGGCATAATATTATGTGTCTTGTTACGTCCCTCTGAGGACCTGGTTATCTCTCCAGGTGTGTGCTATTGTCTTTCACAGGTATTCTAGCTCTAGCCGTGATCATCGCTATTTCTTCAAGGATGATTGCATTTGGATCGTCTTCGCTTCGCTCGCCAAAATCTTTCTTTTGTTGTATATTTCTCTTCATAGTTGGTAGTGGATTTGTCTTCGCCCAACTACATGTATCAAATGACAATTTCATAGTTGATTATATGATATCTTCTATTCTTTTATTCTTGTGTGGATGAGATTAGTTATGGTTCTACTGCATTCTACAGCTTATGTATTCATATGAGGTTTCCATATATTGGAGTATACTTCGTATAAATACAGCTGGCATGTCTACGTTCCTAGTCCTACGTATTTTGGGACTGGGGCATTACATGTTTTTGTGGTAGCCCATGCAGGTCAAGATAAATTATTTGGTTACTTTACCGTACCAAGCAAGCTTGCGTATAGGATTAGAAGTCTGGGATCTCATGCACATACTTGACCTCTTCCTTGATTTTATCTACCGTTTGACTCATCAATTGCACCTTGCTTGCTTCCTTCCATCCCTATTCTTATCTTCCCTTCGTGCTTGCTAGAGATTGACCCTACTAGTTAGTTGTCCCAAAACACCATTAGTTTAATTCTTTAAGTTGGGTAGACTACCTTATGACCTAGCAACCCCTTTGACCTAGTGACCTATATTAGCAAGCTTATTTAGATCCTAGAATCTAGAGGACCTAACCCATCTAGCCAACCAAGGACTTGGACAAGAAGACTATAGGACAACTGTATGACTTAGAATCATTCTACCTTTTTTTAATCTAAATCTCTCGTACCTATGTTTTTACCACTTTGACTAATGTTGCAACTATAATCTAGTTTTGCAAACTCATCCAGTTATCGAGTTTGTTCATGACTTATGCTATTGAGCGGCCGCTCACTAACGTATTGTCTAATCAGAACCGGTGCATGATGGTCTGATCAACCGAGTGCACTTTGGTTCGCTTTTGTCTATTATTCTACATGGATGGGGACATAGCTAAACTTGTCCTTTAGAGTCCCATTCGCGACTACCTTGGCAATTCCTTTGAAATTTTCGATCGTCCTTGAATCACGTACTCGTATTCGATAACATCATCTTGAAACTCCTTATTGCGTCCGCCTTCACCTATTTTAGGAAGACGAAGGCGTAGTACTAGAACTTCCTTTAGCCATCCTATCGATTACGACCATATCGTATTATTTTCCTATGATCTAGATCGCGATTTCTTACGGCATGGTTTTGTTATTGAATGTTCATCATCGATACCCCTTGTGTCTTCTCACCCCCCCCATGAATTCTTAATTTCGAGGACGAAATTCTTTTAAGTTGGGTAGGATGTAAAACCCCTAAATTTCTACTATTTTTTTATTATTTAAATTTTGGTACTGATTTAAAATTTTGTATTGTACGTCGCGTAGTAGAATTTTACGTCGCGCACGGAATTTTATTTTTCGTTTTTGCTCGACGAGTGCGAATATGTGCGAGCGTACATATTTTTAGAAAAATATTTTTACTTTTTTCTATTTTTATAGTTCAAATAATATATATAATTATTTGTATTTGTATTTTGCTTAAAGTTGTGTATTGAGATGACCAAAATCTTATTACCTTTTTATTTATTTATTTATTAGTGATAATTTGGAAAACGATTTTCCTTGCATATGAGGTACATTAAATTAAATTTATATATTTTTATTATTTTCGAAATTATTAATATTAATATTTTTTTATTCGAAAAGATATTTAAAAATATTTATTATTTTCAAAATTATTATTATTGGTATTTTGAAAAATATATTTGGAAGTTATTGTGGCCATTTAAATCATGATTTAATTTTTGGATTATTTAATAGATTGAATTAATAACTATATTTGGAATTTGAATTATTTGAATTGATTTAAACTAGAGGGATATGATTTAAAATTGGATTTGTATTGGATTTGGATTTGATTTCATTGTTTTAAATTAAATTATGAATTATCTAAATTGGGTTTTAAATAAATCCTAATCCTATCTAATTGGGAATTCCCACATCCTATAAATAGGCAGGTACTCCTCCAATATTTTCTCCACAATACTCCTCCAAAATTTTACCCACATCATTGCGTGCATTGTGTCCGTGTTCCCCGTCCATATTCTTATTCTATTTTTTAAATTATAATAATTCCTGTGTCGGACACACCCCGACACGAATAATCGAAACCGCAATCCTAACCCTAAACCTGCCCCTAATCTTGGCCGCCTCTCGGCCCTCTCCTCTAGGCCACTGCCTACAGCCCTGCTCTCCTCCGTTCACCGACCCACGACAGCCTCGCCACCGTCCTGCCAGCCCAGACCCGCCACCGACCTCCCTACTCTAACCATCACCACCCACGTTCACCATCAGCAGAGGAACCCCCACCGTTACCTACACCTAGGCACCACCCAGGCCACCTCCGATCATCCGGCCTCTTCCCCGACACCACTCCAGCCAACAAACCCCGACCAACATTAGGATCGCCACCACTATCCCAAAGGAAGAGACAAAGAAAATAGCAAACCCATACCTGACCGCCCGACGCAATCCCACCGCCGACCGAAATGCCTGTCCGCCGGCATAAATACACAGTCCCCGCCATAGCCGCTGACTTCCGGCCACAGCCAGCTCGTCGCGGCTTCCATCTCCATCCCGCGCCCGAGCAGCTCCGGTGCTCAGATCTGCGCACCTGACCGTGCCGGCGACTCTCCACGTCGGCCGCGAACCCAGCCGGTGTCGCTGACCGTACGCCGAGCCAACACGGAGCAGCTCCGGCGTCGCCACGGATCTGCCGCGGTAAGCTTCTTCCGCAGACGCACCGGTGTGTCTCCACCCTGCCTCCTGTCGAACCATCGCGCGCCGACCATGGTGAGCCGCTCACCCTCTCCGCCTCACCGGCCACGGTGCCACCGTCGGTCGATCTCTCCGCCCTCCCCTTTCCTTCACCCTCCTCCGTCGATTCTGCCACCGCCGTCACAGACCAACACCCCCTCCGTGAATCCCTCTCCCGTACACTTCCCTCGCCTCCCCAGGACTGGCCAGCCGCTGTGCCACATCTGAGCCTCCACCGCCGCTCGTTTCCTCCGCCGCCCGCTCCCTCCTTCTTCCGAAACACTTCCGACCGACTTCCCCTCTTCCCTCCGCCGAGCGCCCTTCGCCGTCTCCGGCGATCGCCGTCCACCGAAACCCCTTTTTCTGAAACCCTCCGCGCACAGCCTCCGCTTCCCCGCATCCGCCTTCTCCTCCGCGCCTACAGTCTCCCGCACTCCCACTCTCTTCACCTCCGGCCTCTCTCTTTCCCACCGACCGCATCTCTCTCTCCCTCCGCTTCTCTCTCTCTCTCTCTGCTAACTCTCTTCCACTCTCTCTCTCTCACTCTTCTTTGATTTTTTAATTTTATTACTTGTTGTTCTCGAGGAACAGAACTCTTTGTTAACTTTTGATTGTTTTGTTTTATTTGTGTGTTTATTTTTGTTTTTTTTGTTTTTATTTATTATCTGATTTCTTCTTCACATCATCATTATTATTATTATTATTATTATTATTATTATTATTATTATTATTATTATTATTATTACTATTATTATTATTGTTATCAATAATAATTTATGTCATTAGTTATTTTTCTGTTATTATGAATATAAGGATTTGTGATTATTATTAAATATTAAGATTATTATTATTATAACAAAGATTGCTAATGTGTTATATTTTTAAAAATATACTTATATAAGTAGTTCCAATAATAGATGATGAATAAAATATATAATTATATTTACCTATTTTATAGGCCATATGTTGATAAATATTAACTTTTAAAATTATATATGCTCTAGTATAGATTTGTGTGTTTATGTAAATATTAGAATATATTTTATTAGTATTATTACTACTGTGGGCAATATTATCAATAATTATTTTTAACTAATAAAAAATATAGTTTTCTACCTATAATATTATTTTTGAGAAATTTAGGGTTTAGCTTAAAAACGATTTCTATTTTCAAGTATGTAATTATCTAAAGTTATTTTTACTATAAAATATAGCTTCAAGCATAATAACCATTTTACTTTCACTACCGATCTCGTTATTCCTATTCCTTCGCCAATTTTGAGACTACCTTATGTCCATCCTAACCAATTTGACCCTTCTGGACCCAATGGAACCGTCCGTGTCATCGCCCGAAATCACCTTGCATAGTGGTTGCACCAAAGTCGCAGTTCATGCCACCTTGATCATCGCAGCACACCAGGCGTTCTACCAGGCAAGACACCTTGCCATTCGCTTTTTAATTATTTTAGCTCATATTTCGTAAATTACTTATTTTCCTTATGTAAAATAAACTGTGATACATGGCATAACCTGTTAGAACTTAATGTTTAATTATATTTCCTGCTGTGTATTATTTTTCTTACAAATTAAACCTAGATTTAAGGGACCACCTTGTATGTTGCATTCATAGCCTTGACAAGTTGTACCACGAAGTTGTGTGTCGCATGTAGAACACGGAAGTGCATAATTGGCTGGCCACCAGTACGTACAAGCCGTGCGATAGGAATAACTGCTAATAGAGGTTGCATGCTAGTTTAACTTAGCGGTTATAGTGGTTTGTGTTGTGGATACAACACAGTAGGCATTGGGCGGGGAGGACAATTCCTTAGCGTATGGGCTTCGATGCAGTTTTTCTTGTGACCCGGACTCTCCGCTGGAGATACGGGGTTGATGACCCATGATTACTTACGGCCACTGACGATTTTGCGGAACATCATGCTCTTACTGATGGGGCCTCTGGTACCTAAGGTGGGACTATGCCGATCCTATTTAGCCAGGGCCCATGCGTAGGAAGGATTGTTCTTAACTACATTTCACTTAGAACGGTAGGCTACCTTATCCGTTAGGTACGAGTACTTTTGGTTTGGGTACTTGTATCTGACCGTGGCTTGGAACAATAACTTGTCACGGATTAGTTCGTCACATCTTGTCCTTGTTTGGTTGCAGGTGTGACTTACTACTTCGATGAGAAGGTATTGAACCTTGTTGGGGTCCGGATACCATATTGGATTCATAGCATGGAAAGATACGTCACCGTGAATTAGTTTACCATCTCCTATCCTTGTTTGGTTGGGGGGATGGTACGCTCGTTCAGTAGGTGTGTATTGGACTATGTTATAATCCAATTGACTTATTTATTTGAGCAATATTTATTCAGTTTATATGGCATGATAGTATGTGTCTTGTTACGTCCCTCTGAGAACCAGGTTATCTCTCCAGGTGTGTACTATTGTCTTTCGCAGGTATTCTAGCTCTAGCCGTGATCATCGCTATTTCTTCAAGGATGATTGTATTTGGATCGTCTTCGCTTCGCTCGCCAAAATCTTTCTTTTGTTGTATATTTCTCTTCATAGTTGGTAGTGGATTTGTCTCCGCCCAACTACATGTATCAAATGACAATTTTATAGTTGATTATATGATATCTTCTATTCTTTTATTCTTGTGTGGATGAGATTAGTTATGGTTCTACTGCATTCTACAGCTTATGTATTCATATGAGGTTTCCATATATTGGAGTATACTTCGTATGAATACAGCTGGCATGTCTACGTTCCTAGTCCTACGTATTTTGGGACTGGGGCGTTACAGAACCAGTCTTCTTTGACCTTCAGTATCTTCACCTCGGTAGAGATCAAGCGGTCACCAAACAGAAAGGCCAGTTTCAAGAAAGTCACATTCTCGAACTCAGCAGATTTCAGTTTGCCGCCTTCCATCATACTTTGGAGAAAAATAGGCGACTGATCCCGGATTTGCAACATCCTCTCGGGAGACTGATCCAGCATGATAGCATCCTTCGCTGGGTGGTCTATGCTGGTGTTGCTGCATCGGCGGCCCCTGCTGCCGAAACATCTGAGCCTGCGGCATTAACGGGCGCTGTGCCAACGGTCTCACTGCTACCGCTGGTCCTCGATACTGTCCTGCCCCTGGTGCTGGCAGAGCAGGAAACTGCTACACTGGTCCTCCTGACCTCGAATTCATGGGACATGTGGTAACCCGATGATCTAGATTTCCACATATCAAACACAGTCCGTTCAATGTCCGACACACACCTCTAGTGTGCCCCATCTTCCCACAATAAGTACAGCCCGCTGGGGGTTGCTGGTTCTTCCTTGATTGTTGTTGCTGCTGCCTGGGTGGTGGTACTGGCCCCCGTATTGCCACATCGTGGATACGAATGCCGGGAGATGGTGCTGTTGTTCGGGGCGCTGCTCCCCCTCCTCCTTCAATCTGACTGTGGGATCTCTTCTGACCTTCAGTCCTTGCCGCAAGCCTCTGAATGGTGATTTCATGCCTGCGGGTTGCCGTCAATACTTCATCAAAAGTTTGGTAATTGTGCCCCTCTATCAATTGCAAGAGCTCAAGATGAAACCCTTGCTGGAACCTCATCGCCCTCTGGCGCTCCGTTGCTACCATCTCTGGGGCAAACCTACTCAATCTGCAGAACTCCGCTGCATAAGCATCTACAGTCTTGCCAGCCTGTCTAAGGTTGATAAACTTCTGTTGTAGCTCAAACTGCGCCACAACTCCATAATACTTCGTCTTGAACCTTGCAGTAAAATCGTCCCATGCAACAGGACGTCTGATGCCTACTTCCTCTGCTTTCCACCAATCACGTGCGAGATCCTGAAGTAACAACTTCACTAGATCCACACGTTCTTCTGCCGGCACCTTAGCGGCTGTCAGAATAGCCTCGATATCCTTAAGCCATGCATCTGCTGAGATGGCATCCTCCGTGCCTTCGAAACGGTGGGGGTTGTACTTGCAAAACTGGGCTGACGCTCCTGAATCTGTCCTTGCCCCTCTTTCTAATGCCGTCTGTAATCCTTGGTTGAGTAGCACATTCTGCTCTTGTAGCTGAGTGTGCATGCGTTGCTGGGCCAACATCTGATGTTGCTGAGTGGCCATCATTCCTCTCATGATCTCCAAAAGGGCTGGTGTGTCCAATTCCACAGGGGTAGATGGAACTATGGGTAGGTTTGGAACATCCGGATACTGCGGTCCAACCGCTGGTTCTACTATCACCTCTTCTTGAATAGCCTCATGAAGTGGTTCTGACCCTTGTTGCTGACCAACCTGGTCAGGTTGCCCATGCTGCTGTCCATGTTGTTGCTGTCCAGCTCTGACAGGTGCAGACGAAGTGCCCCTAAGAAAAGGGACAAGAGAACAATCAAACGACCGGACATGAAGGATCAATGAAGTCAAGGGATACTGGAATGTCAAGCTGGAGTTGAGAATCAACAAATCATGAGATCAAGGGGGAATATATGTGATTGAGACATCCTATAAATCAAAACACCCCACAAGTCTGAAATCAGACCAGCATGGGCCACCACTAAAACCTTGTCACGCCCTAGAACCAGAATACTGGAGAGCGGGGGAATGACTCAGCCAGCTACGTATTACGGGTAGATGAATACCGTATAATACGATCAATGCTGTCTAACCAGACGAGGGGGTACATACTACATAAAGTCTTACTATGGTCATTACACATCTATTGTCTCAATCATTCGAACAAGAAGCAATAATAGAGAACATGTAAGATAAAGCAGTAAGGCGTCCCAAACGCTCTGTCAAAATGTTCTTGATATCTGGCTTTACAAAACATAGCCAGATTGATGTAGCAAAAGTATACACAATTGTTATCAGCTGCAGCCTGACTTTAGTTACAATTATGTAAAAAGTAAGTACAAGACAATCCGACTAACATGTCGGTGCCAAACGGCAAAGTATAAAGTATTTAACAAAATGAGCGAGGAAGTAAGAAAACCCACTCGAGTCCTCCTGCGATCATCCTTCTAGTGTTGACCATCTTGGAGGTAGAAGTAAGCTGGATCCTCGGGGACTGGCTCTAAATCTGGCCATGCAAAACCAGAGAGGTTAGACCTCTAATAGCAAGTACCACAAGGGAGGACGATATGAAGGACTAAACCAGTAAGTAAGAGAATATAATAATAGATCTCTGCTTGCTACTAGGACTCACATCACATCAAGACACTTCGAACCAACCTCCCAACCAAACAAGGACAGAAGTTGGCCCGTCATATCCTGACATTCTGATCATCCCAGTTAGGTAACAGAGTATAGTGCACAAACAAATCATCTTGAACGGCCAATCAACTCCTACGGCTTGCTATTATGAGTTCCAAGTTATCCTGGAATAATGCAATTAGGGATTCCTCAGTTCTTACTATGTGCAAGCAAGGCTAGTCTATCCAGTCAATCAATTGGCCCATGCATGAATTAGACGAGTCCTAGCAGGACGCTCGTCAATATACAATATACAATAATAATAAAAGCAGATACTGTTCCCTGTCCGTGTGGCAGATTTACAGTATCTGTGGGAACCAGCCGGCCCGTCGGGTACTACTCGTTCCAAGGGGGCTGCCATGTAAGAATTCGGGAATCCATTCTCTCCATGCAATCATTATTTTATTTAACTTAATAGTCCCTACGTTGAGTGAAATCCCATGCCGTGGATCATGGTCATTCAAATGAGTACTTTCGTACGGGTACGATATGCACAACTCTACAACGATACCAGTGCGGTTAAGTTGCAGGTCTTACATAGCGTAATACAACAATCAAATCTAACCACGGTAATCATGCCTTGACCATAAAGTACACATACTTCTTTCATAGAAAAATAACTAAATAATTAAATAAATAATTTGAAGCCTGCATGTGCCTGTATGTCAATATTCGAGATTAGCCAGTCGATTACAATAGTTCATTTCATGAACGTGTCTCATTCATTCAATTCAATAAGACGACTAGCCAGCCTCTTTAGTTCCAACTAGGAATGCATGATCAATTTTAGTCAAGCTAACAATTATTATCAATGGTGACAAGGCATGATCAATTATTAATCAAGATAACAATCAATGTTAATTACTGCCAAATTCGGGAAATAAAAATTCATTTCAATCGTGTCAATCAAATCGTAATTTACCAAGTTCAGGACAAAAGGCGTAAGGATATAAAATGGACGTAAAATATCTAATAAAATATCAATATTCAGGGCTATAGAATAGTCATGCGGCTAAGTCTAATGCGGCCAGGATGGATCTTATACGGCAAGGAAAGGAGTCGGGTTCATGCGGCTCAGGGGGTAGAGGCACATGTGGCTGAAGAGGTGGGAACCTATGTGGCTGGGGAGTGGGACTAGCTCCCATGCGGCAAGCGGAAGGGATGTTCCATGCGGCTAGGATGAATTGGGCTCATGCGGCCGAAAAAGACAAGACACATGCGGTCAGCGGAAAGGGTACTCATGCGGCTGGCGGTAAATGAGTCCATGCGGCTCAACCAAGTCGAACCCCATGCAGCCGGGTCAAGGAGATTGCTTATGCGGCTGGCGGGGGGGGAAGTTCATGCGGTTTATAAGGTTTAGGACCTCATACGGCCAGCGAGTGAGTCTGGTTCATGCGGCTGGGTTTAGGAGAGAAATCCATGCGATCAAGAAAGGGATTCAGTCCTATGCGGCTGAGAGTCCCATGCGGCTGAGTATCACTTGCCGCATGATTTATTCATGCGGTCAAGTCAAGCCCATGCGGCCAGGAGAAGGAGTACAAGTTCATGCGGTTAAGAAAGACGAGGGCGCATATGCGGTTAAGTGGGGAAAGTCCATGCGGCTGGGAATCACTTGCCGCATGATTTATTCATGCGGTCAAGTCAAGTACTGTTCTTCTTCTCCAAGTTTCAGAGAAGAAGAATACCATGAACCCAAGCTTCAAAGTTCCATAAAACCTTCATCCAGAGTCCAAATTCGAACTTCCTTAGGTCAAAATTAGGTAGAACGAAATTCTCTACAACATGGAGCCATCAAAACTTGAAGATAACAAAGTTTACTAGATCAAAACCTAAGAAACCCGAAAATGTAACAAACTTAGATCTACAACAAATTAGCCATGGAAATTAAAAATGCTAAGTACTAAAGAGACATAGAATCAAATAAGGAGGATGATGGAACAATAATAATGGGGATCCATCAAGAAGCAAGTTGGCACTTGCCTACGGTTTGGTAGGTGGAGAGAGTAATGAAGAAGAAGAAGAGGAGTAATGGTGAGAATGAGTAATGAGGAGAGAGAATGGTGAGGGTGGCTTTAAATATGGAAGGGGTGGTAGGTGGGAGTTGGGCCGGGTCCAATGGGTCCAATGGGTCGGGTTGCACGGGTCCAACAAGGCTAACCCGAAAGTAAGACTAAAGTAGGAAATAAAATACAGGTAATAAAATTACAGGAAGAAATATAGAAATAAAATTACAGAAAATAAATTAACATGAAAATTAAAGAGCAGCTAATTAATTAACATGAAAATTTAAAGAGCAGATAATAGAATTGCTGAAAAATAAAGTGCAAAAAATAAAATACAGATAATTAATTAACATGAAGTTATTAAGAATTTAAATACAGGATACTACATGATAATTGCTAAATAAATACATTCAGGCAATATACGTATTAAAATACGCATTCTGGGAACGGGGAGTGACACTAAGCCTATGCACGTTAGCAGTGAAGCTTCGGCGCATAATCAGGGCCTAAGCCCATGCGCGCCTGCAGCGAAGCCTCGACGCATAATCAGGGCCTAAACCCATGTGCGTCTGTGGAAGAGCCTAAGCGCATCATCAGGAAAGAAGTCCATGCACGTCGGCAACAAGGAGTTAGGGCATAGCAACAGGATCCAACTCATCCGTACGCCCCAAACTCGTCTAAAAAAAGAGTTGGCAACTACAAAATCGGAAGACACCCACCCGTCACCGCGGATCGAACGTCGGCGGGAGTCACAGTAATGACAGAAAAGTCCCTCCATCGTCTCCTTACCCCGGCCTTGTCCTCGGCCAGCACCACCGCGAGAAGTCTTAGGAGCCATTTCGTAAAAAGAAGTTAGGGTTTTGGGAAGAAGAACTCTAAAGAAGAAGAAAGCAAAGAGAGGAAAAACTCTCTCTCTCTCTCCACCAGACGCCTATTTATAGGCTTGGTTGCACGCGTGAACCGATGAAAGGTGACGTCAGCCGCCGCCTGGGGCTCTACAAACTGATAACTGCAAATAATCCAAAAAGATCATCATTAAATCTTTTTGTTTATTTCGAAGCGTTATCATTTGCATTTAAAACTGAAGAGGAGCATGCGCCTCATCACAGATGCGCAGAGCAAATCATGCGCCCCGAACAGTCATACGCCCTATTGAAGTCAAACACCATGCTTCTTATTCTTAGTATTCCAAAACTTGACGAAAAGTTTTAAAAAATTTGAAGGGGGTCTTGTAGATGTATAAAATTTCAGGCGCATCCACATGCCAGAATTCTTATGCGTCTAACATTACATGCGCCAGGGAGCTCAGATGAAATACTTGGCACAGCAGACAGTAAAAGTATAGACATCAAAAGAAGATTTTTATTTCATATAAAAGTCTATTACATGTCTAAAAAAGAGCTTTACAAAGGAGAATTTCTACAAAAAAAAAGATCCTAAGACTACAGCCAGGCGCAGCAAACTGCCATGTGCCTTCCGCCAGGCACATCATCAGTTAGGCGCATCACTTCAGCGTCTCAGTCGGACATGGCTATTCAGCATCTCAGTCAGGCGCATCACTTCAGCGTTTCAGTCAGGCGTATCTATTTCAGCGTCTCAGTTATGCGCATCATGAAGTCTCAGCATATGCGCTCTACTTCGACTCGATCAAGTACTTCGACTAATGAAGCATTTATTAAGCAGAACCAGAGTGGGCAACACCCCACTCTAGCTGGAGGAAAAGCTCTCCAAAGTCCAAGGAAGAGGAGAGCACCGCAATTCCGATCTGCGGCTAAAGTAGCAACTTTCAACACAACCAGAGTGGGCAACACCCCACTCTAGCAGGAAGAAGAGCTCTCCAAAGCCCACGAAAGATGGGAGCACCACAATTTTGATCTGCGGCACTTCTCGCATAACGGAGATAGGGCTCGAGCATCTCGATCTTTGGATGCAACAGGCATATTCGGTCTGCCTCAAAAGCCCTCAATTTCGACTTTTTGATGTAACAGTCACCTTCAAGTGCATGAATGAAGACAATTCGTCGCATCTTCACCCTCAGGAGCATCTTGTCAATAGAATGTGCTCGAACAAATCAGTTCATTCGGGAAGATGTGAGAGAACGAGAAGCAAACTCCCTACTGCTATTTATAGGTCGGGCAAATCAAATCCATACGCCAAGTGGTGGGCTCTCCGAATCTCGTGCAATAAATTTGCATTTATGGTGATAAACCTGATGCTTTGAATTCGGCCAAGTTAAAATGGCTATTTAAAGCACTCGAGAAACGCAACAGTCGGACCAATAAAGATGTGTCATACAAATGGATGCGCCGGTCAGACACCGCACATCGTACAGACGTGCCCGTCGGTACCAAACGCCCTGTATGGATGCGCCCAACAAAGTACAGATCTATGCGTCCTAATCAACATGGACCCATGCGCCTAGTGGAACGAAGATCAATACGCCCATTCAACAGCCCATCACCCGTCAAAGAACATTAAATGCTGAAGTCCTGATACGACAACAGCCATGCCTTGATGACAGAGCAGTAACAGCTTTTACAAAAAATAAAACACCGCTGACGTCAGCGTCATTATTACTCTCTTCCGGCGATTACAAGCCACGTGGCCGCCCAACCATTCGCATGCGCCTCCGCATCCATACGCCCAAACCAAAACATGTGCTTCAGACCTTCCTTTGATCCCTAAAGATGGAGGTCAAGTCACTACTGAAGCTTCGCTTGTGCCTCAAAAGCCGTGCACCCAGACTGGTTCATAACTTCTGAAGATTGCGAGCCAAAGTCTTCTCATGTGCTTAATCCCAGGCGCATCTTGTCAGATCACTCTCCACCAAATCCGAGATCTTTGAGCTACGGATATGCGCCACATGTCCTTTGACTCAATTCAGCCTATGAAGGGGTGCTAATCACCCAAGATCTCAGCAACTGAAAGATCCTCTCTCCTGTTACGTGCCAGTCCACAAAAGCAGCCTGAAGGATTCAACCCATAAATGATGGTGCATCATCCATGCGCCTCCCGCGGCTTCAACCATATGGCGTCCCCACGTACAGGCGCATCCTACATATGTGCGCATGAGCAGCCCAACCTGCTGCTTATAAATAGAGGAATCATTTTCTTCTTCTACATACACCTACAGACAGAGACCTACATACATACAGGGAGAGAGACAGAGACACTCAACGTCTTCTTCCTCTCCGCAAACTCCAGCACCCAGAGCAACTCAGACCTTCAGAGAACCGAGAATCGTCGTCAGATCGTCAACGGAGTCAACGTATTACCACTCGCTCCATCGACACAGGGACCTAGATAAACAAAAGTGTACTCCTAGGACTACATCTAAGTCCTACATTGTAATACTGTTCTGTTTGTAATTGAAATTGCAATCAAAACATTTTAATGGCAAACACATTCAATGCTACCTCACAGCCCCGTATTCACCATAGTAGAATAAAGTTATGGAGCGCCGTAACCGAACCATGTTGGCGACAACACGAACTCTGATGCATTTTCGAGGTATGCTCGCTTGGTTGTAGGATAAAGCTGTTCGACTTGCCATGTATTTACTGAACAGGTCTCCGACGAAAGCTCTAGACGGCATGACACCATACGAAGCATGGATAGAAAGGAAGCCAAATCTGCATCACCTGCGCACATTTGGCTGCTTGGCACATGTCAAGGAGCTTCGTGGTCACCAAGTAAGCTGGAGGACAGGAGCACGATAATAGTGTACCTTGGAGTTGAGCCTGACACCAAGGGACATTGTCTCTATGATCCCATGACCTAGTCTGTACGTGTCAGCCGTGACATTGTGTTTAGAGAAAATGACCAGTACGACTGGAGCACTGAAGTAAACCAACTTAGGGTCGTCCCTGTCACCTTCATCGTACAATACGATGAGGAGCATGTACCTTAACTCCAGCGATGATGCCAAGCTCTCCAAGAACACCACTGTAATGACCCGCTCCGCCCTAGTGGAACGCCGATTCAAAGGACAAGTGCAACGACTCAAACGAGCCGTCGACCCGAAGAGTTGGCATCGACCTGATGAAGAATCGATGCAAGGCTTACATTGGCCCGTCAAGATGAATCCAGACTTAGAGTTTCAAAGGCGCGCTCGGAGTATCGCTCGGCCAATGCGAACACCGCTAAGGTGGGTGGCTCCGATGAACCCGTCTTTGCTTAGCCTAGCCACATAACAATACGAACACTATCACGAGAATCACTAGGCGATAACCCCGTGCATGCTAATAAATGACTCAACGCACCTAGCTAAGGGAATAATCCCATCTTGTATGCTTATATAGAATATGGAAAAGAATATGGAAAATGTGAGAACTCTCGCACCGTGCTCCACGCTCGTGCTAAGGCACAAGCTTACGTACAAGTCCCTTATGCGTTCAACAATTAAACAATGAATGGTTTACAACAATGAAATGGGAAGACTATCAACATAGTCGTTCCGAGTAGAGTATAGCAACATTGAAAGACTATGGGACCGATGGGTCGCCAAGGCGACTCCCACACTGGGAGTTGCGTAATAAATGAATGAATGAATCAACGAATGAATGAGTGAATGAACACGTGAATGAATCAATGAATGAACGAACAAGTGAAAGAAAGAAGGAAAAGAAAGAACACATGAAAGATAATAAAGGAAAGAATGGTTAGCGACAGGTGTGACAGGCACGTGCAACGGGGCTCGCTACCCGCGTTGCACGGACGCTAACCTGGTCGATAACGCATTATGGCTAAGGGTTAGCCTACGGCTCGGAGATAGCCGTTAAGTTAAAATGACAAGACAATACGAAATGGTCGTGGACAAACGGCACGGGCAATGGGGGGAATACCGTGGCCGTCATGAGAAAGGATTCTGCGGCACGGGCGATAGGGGAAAAACCGTGGCCGGCCTAGGCGGAATCAAAACGGGGCTTACGGACTGCTTGGGTGCGGGCTTGGCTTCCCAAGAGACGTAAGTACAGGGTATTTCAAGAGACTTAACGGGGTGTGCCAGCCAACACCCTATGCTAAGTTGAGAAATACCAAGGAAGAATATGTCCAAATGGCTTGTGATGCCAACGACCGGTGCATATAGATTAAGTGGGCTTTACCGGAGGCTATCCACATGCAAGTCCTTGCATTGAAATCAAAGTAGTCTAAGTTAAATAAACAAGTGCCTCCTGAACATGCTCAAAATGTACCACCCTGAAACATGCTTGAAATATAACACTCTAAACATACTTGAAATGTAACACTCTGAACATGCTTGAAATGTAACACTCTGAACATGCTTGAAAGGTAACACACCAAGTGAATAAAGAGTAATTCATGCAAAATGAGTTAGAGAACGTGCCTACGACATGCTAGGACCAGAGGCGGGGATACGCCCATGATATTGAAAGTTAAATGAGACACGTTAAGTTATTCCTTATGAATTGTTGACTAACTTGGTTTACTTTGGACAGGGAAGGCCGGACGGTAAGTATGGGTAAGTCATGCATGTATTTTCATGCCGACACTTGAATTCGACAACACGAGATAGGTTACGATATATGCCATGAAACTGATCCTAAGGCAAGATTAGAAAGACAATGAACGATAGACGGTGCACAAAAGTAAATGCAACATGTTTGGTAATGATAGTATTGTGGGCGAGCTAGCCTCCCCACCAGTGCATAACAATATACTGATAACCCCACAGTCTACTTGCAGGATGCAGGAGACGTCATCGGGTACGGAGCTTCCCTCGAATGTGCTAAGGCGCGGAGCTATCTCTGGAGCCTTAGAGCGTTGCAAGGAGCTGGAGCACCATATACAGGACATAATGTATCAGAACATCGCCATGAATCATTCCATGTTTTAAGCCACTTGGCACGCCTTTTATGCTTCAGAGAGAGAGCTTGAGCGATTTGTAATATCGGCCTAGCACCGCTTGTAAACTTCTTGAATATCAATAAAGAGTTTGAATTCGCTTTAACTTGTGTTCATTTACTTTCCGCTGCAAACGGGGACACTCTGTGCGACTCTGTGGCCTAGCTCAAATCGGCCGTTTCTGGACTTGGCCTTGTACGGGCGCAACCTAGGCCCGTGCGGCATCACGCCTTAGCGAGGACGATCGCTCCTACGGGAGCGGGGCGCGACATATTGGTATCAGAGCACGGCTTTACGTCCTTGGACTTTATTTCGATTTTCTCAGTTTTGAAAGCTCGTTGAAACAAAAGAAGTGTACGCTCTCTCTCGTTGTGCCTTGGGATGTTCCATACAATAAGTCTAATATTTTTAAAAGCTCGTACGAGTACTCAGTTGAACGGGATCGATAGGCGAAGGCCTGTGTGCCGAACCACGACGTACTTGAGTTGGAAGGAACCGATGCTAAGAGTTAGCAAAATGCAAGACGTGCTTGAACAACCTTACGCTGACAATAGCGAACGAGTACACGAGACCGAAGTATAGTTCGAACAGGGTGATTATGCAAGCAGCCTTTTGGCTAAGTTGTGTGGAGTATCGCGCACCTAGACCTTCCGGTACAAACGAGATGCGAGCGAGATCGGTTATCGCTCGAACGAGAATAAGTGAGCGTGCAAACTCGAATATAGTCCGCACGGGATAGCTATGCACACGGCCTTCTGGCTAAGTTGTGGCGCGTGTCGTGCACCTCGACTTTTGGGTGCAATCGGGTTGCGAGCGATATCAAGTATCGCTCGATCGAGAACGGAGATACACTTTGAGTGTCTATCGATAGGAACGCTATCGAGTTAACGCTTAGGCGTACCCGAAAGATTGGCTTGGATTTTGAGGAGTAGTATGAACGACTTAGTACGTCGAGGCGACGTGAGCGATTACGCTAGAGATTCGTCGAACAAATCTGAAGGATGTCTTAGCGCATGACGCGAACGTGATTGAGGACTAGATCGTATGGTTTGAATCTGAGTGGTGTATGTGATAGGTTCGGAGAAGAATAAGAATGAGTGTCGATGACTAGTCGAGTGGCTCGAACCCTGAGTGGTGTATGGACGTCATAGAAATTGTTCGAGCGAGACTAAAGGATTTACGGATCGTACGAGTATGTCGGCAAGCGATGCAATCGCGCATAGCCTTAGAACGTGTCACGCTTAGTTGGTCGTGACTTCAAAAGTCCCAAACGAGATGTCGCTGGACAACTTGTCAATGGGCAACGCGAGTTAGAAAATAGTTTGGAACGATAAATGAAAATAAATGGTCTAGATCGAGGAAACATAGAGGATCGCACGTACGATTTCGGATTGATTCAAACGAATTGTGACTTGAGTTTGAACAACGATCTTGAAACTAGCTTGAGGAATAGCAGTTGAACTTGATCTTAAATATTAAATAAAATTATAGAATATCCAACTCGGACAACAGCATCAACGCACGACTCGAAATCGGTTGTAAAGGAAGATCGTCAGGTTACGCATATCGTCGATGGTATTGAGGCGTATCAAAGATAGATTTGGCTCAAGAATTTTCTAGTTAAATGCATGACGGTCAGACTGTCGAATTGATTTGGCTTGGATGAAAATGAGAATGCTTGGATTTGCTTCGTTGACAACCACAACGTTAACGTTCTTGTCTTATGCGAGCGCAACTCCAGCCTCGTACATGCGTCGCGCCGGATTAGGACGATCACTCCGCGTGAGCGCTGATATGGTGATTCATACAGCGGGAGTGATTGAACTTGGATGGCGTGGCAATTTGATTGCTTCGACTTATGGTTTGACGCAAAAGTAAACTCGAGAATGAATCAGTATGTTGATGATTGAACTTTAGGATTGAGTAGGTCCAATCCGCGTATCGAGAATGAGTTAGTCTAAACTCAAACAAGAGTTATGCCCCGATGAGAATGATTATTCCGCAGGAGCATTGTATGGTGATTCATGAACCACCGTGGATGATCGGACTCGCGTGAGATTAGGACGCAATGTATTATCGAGCTGGATGACCTCGTGATTGAATATATGAATTGGTTAGAATGGATATGTGAAGTATGTCGATTGGGTGATTTGAATGGATTCGAATATGCGCAACGAATACATTGGTGCGAATAGGTGAATGTGCTCGATGTTTAGAAATCTGAGTGACGCGAGCTTGGGTAGAAAACCCCTCGTACTACCGACTTTGGTTTGACCCTAGGATTGGGGTCAGTGTTGGCATTATTGTTGGGGAACTATGATTCCAATCCTGACATTGACTTAGTCTCGAAAAGAAATAGCCTAGCGGTTAGGCGAGACGCCATGTTTCAATTGTTAGCAATCGAAAGATTGATCTTAAGGATTAGCATGGATAGATAGCATGAATCACGAATATAGGATACCCTGCTTACGAGACTCGGCTGACATACATATATTTTAGGGACGCCGGAGTATGTGCACGATGCGACTCGAGTGAGAATGATGAATTCTCTATCACGCGGTTTGGTGAATGCATGTATTTTGGGGACGCCTGGAATGCGTACACGATCTAACCAAGTGACATTGAATTCCAAACGAGACTTGAGGAATGGAAGAGTGTCAAGAACTTGGAATCGTGTTAAAAGAAAAGAATGATACTAGTACGAGCGTGGCTCGGAATCGAAGAAACGTGTGAGCGGAGTGTGCGTGAACGACACCAAGATTTGCCCTAAACAAGCGAATGATATGGAATCGATATCGTGAAAGTAAAAGTTGGTATAACGAATTGAACCATTGATAGGAAGATATGCTCAACGATAGTGCAATACTTAGTCTTGAATTGGACAAAAATTACTTAGACTTGGTCGACCCCGCTAAGAAGAAAGCATACTGATTTCGTGGACAAGAACGCTTGAGAAGCGAATCGGGTCATCTCAATGACCGAGATAAATGGAAGTGAGTTTGCCTCAGCCTACGACCCTCGCATTTAACGAATTACAAAGTGCCTCGTACGACCATGTCAGTCCCATGACACGTCGAAATAGCAATCAAGTTGAAGAAACATCAACTCTAAAATGAATAAAACGTTATTCAATAAAAATCGACCAAAACGTATACAGACACGGGACTTGGAAAGGTATCGAGTATAGTTCGGTGCCATCGAGCGGTAAAGCCATTCGATAGGGATTGTCTAAGAAACACGACGACACGAGTTAAGGAATGGTAGGATGACCTGCACTCAGGAAGTCTCGAGGACGAGACTTATTTTGAGTGGTGTATTATGTAATGACCCGCTCCGCCCTAGCGGAATGCCGATTCAAACGGCAAGTGCAACGACTCAAACGAGCCATCGATCCGAAGAGTTGGCATCGACCTGATGAAGAATCGATGCAAGGCTTACATTGGCCTGTCAAGATGAATCCAGACTTAGAATTTCAAAGGCACGCTCGGAGTATCGCTCGGCCGATGCGAACACCGCTAAGGTGGGTGGCTCCGATGAACCCGTCTTTGCTTAGCCTAGACACATAACAATACGAACACTATCACGAGAATCGCTAGGCGATAATTCCGCGCATGCTAATAAATGACTCAACGCACCTAGCTAAGGGAATAATCCCATCTTGTATGCTTGTATAGAATATAGAAAAGAACATAAAAAATGTGAGAACTCTCGCACCGCGCTCCACGCTCGTGCTAAGGCACAAGCTTACGTACAAGTCCCTTATGCGTTCAACAATAAAACAATGAATGGTTTACAACAATGAAATGGGAAGACTATCAACATAGTCGTTCCGAGTAGAGCATAGCAACATTGAAAGCCTATGGGACCGATGGGTCGCCAAGGCGACTCCCGCACTGGAAGTTGCGTAACGAATGAATGAATGAATCAACGAATGAATGAATGAATGAATGAATAAACGCGTGAATGAATCAATGAACGAACGAACAAGAGAAAGAAAGAAGGAAAAGAAAGAACACATGAAAGATAAGAAAGAAAAGAATGGTTAGCGACAGGTGTGACGGGCACGTGCAACGGGGCTCGCTACCCGCGCTGCACGGACGCCAACCTAGTCGATAACGCATTATGGCTAAGGGTTAGCCTACGGCTCAGAGATAGCCGTTAAGTTAAAATGACAAGACAATACGAAATGGTCGTGGATAAACGGCACGGGCGATGGAGGGGAATACCGTGGCCGTCATGAGGAAGGATTCTGCGGCACGGGCGATGGGGGGGAAAACCGTGGCCGACCTAGGCGGAATCCAAACGGGGCTTACAGACTGCTTGGGTGCGGGCTTTGGCTTCCCAAGAGACGTAAGTGCAGGGTATTTCAAGAGACTTAACGGGGTGTGCCAGCCAACACCCTATGCTAAGTTGAGAAATACCAAGGGAGAATATGTCCAAATGGCTTGTGATACCAGCGAACGGTGCATATAGATTAAGTGGGCTTTGCTGGTGGCTATCCACATGCAAGTCCTTGCATTGAAATTAAAGTATTCTAAGTTAAATAAACAAGTGCCTCTTGAACATGCTCGAAATGTACCACCCTGAAACATGCTTGAAATATAACACTCTAAACATGCTTGAAATGTAACACTCTGAACATGCTTGAAATGTAACACTCTGAACATGCTTGAAAGGTAACACACCAAGTGAATAAAGAGTAATTCATGCAAAATAAGTTAGAGAACGTACCTACGACATGCTAGGACCCGAGGCGGGGATACGCCCTTGATATTGAAAGTTTACATGAGACACGTTAAGTTATTCCTTATGAATTGTTGACTAACTTGGTTTACTTTGGACAGGGAAGGCCGGACGGTAAGTATGGGTAAGTCGTGCATGTATTTTTATGCAGATACTTGAATTCGGCAACACGAGATAGGTTACGATATATGCCATGAAACTGATCCTAAGGCAAGATTAGAAAGACAATGAACGATAGACGGTGCACAAAAGTAAATGCAACGTGTTTGGTAATGATAGCATTGTGGGCGAGCTAGCCTCCCCACCAGTGCATAATAATGTACTGATAACCCCACAGTCTGCTTGCAGGATGCAGGAGACGTCATCGGGTGCGGAGCTTCCCTTGAACGTGCTAAGGCGCGGAGCTATCTCTGGAGCCTTAGAGCATTGCAAGGAGCTGGAGCACCTTATATAGGACATAATGTATCAGAACATCGCCATGAATCATTCTATGTTGTAAGCCACTTGGCACGCCTTTTATGTTTCAAAGAGAGAGCTTGAGCGATTTGTAATATCGGCCTAGCGCCGCTTGTAAACTTCTTGAATATCAATAAAGAGTTTGAATTCGCTTCAACTTGTATTCATTTACTTTCTACTGCAAATGGGGACACTCTGTGCGACTCTGTGGCCTAGCTCAAATCGGTTGTTTCTGGACTTGGCCTTGCACGGGCGCAACCTAGGCCCGTGCGGCATCACGCCTTAGCGAGGACGATCGCTCCTACGGGAGCGGGGCATGACAACCACACACGCCACTAGATAGAGATGGTACAACAACATCTGAACCTGAGACCTCATGGTTTAATGTGCATGCAGTGAGACAGGCATTTGGAGCAATAAATGTAACACCGCCAACCGGAGAAGCTTCAGATCCTAACATCGACGGGAGTGGACCATGTAGATACTATGACTTGTCTGATATCTATGACAACACAAGTGACTTCTATATGTGTAAACTGCTCAACGATGAGCCCCAAAGCTATGATGCAGCTGCATTTGACCTCAGCTAAAAGCGGGCTATAGAGGTTGAGCTTGAAGCCATCCAGAAGAACAAGACGTGGAGTTTTGTAAAGCTGCCAGAGGGCGTGTGAGCCATAGGGCTGAAATGGGTGTACAAGCTTAAGAAGGATCCAAATGGCAACGTCATCAAGTACAAGGCTCGACTAGTCGCCAAGGGCTATATCCAATACCAGGGCATCGACTTCGATGAGGTGTTTGTACTGGTGGCTAGGCTGGAAACCATCAGGATCATTCTCGTACTAGTATGTCAGCGAGGTTGGCGTGTGCATCATATGGACGTCAAATCCACTTTTCTGAATGGCAAGCTCAAGGAGGATGTCTATATTGCACAACCAACTGGGTTCGTCGTGAAGGCCACGAGGACAAAGTATATAAGCTTCAAAAAGCCTTGTACGGTCTACGTCAGGTGCCACGAGCATGGAACTCAAGGCTTGATGCATACTTGCTGTCACTTGGCTTTAACAGATGCCCGCAAGAACATGCCATGTACATGCGCCGTCAGGAGAACGAGGTACTACTTGTTGGAGTCTATGTTGACGACCTTATTATCATCGGTCCAAATGTTAGACATGTGGAGGAGTTCATGCAGCAGATAAAAGGTGAGTTTGAGATGAGTGATCTCGGCGACCTCAGCTACTATCTTGGTATAGAAGTGCAGCAAGGTGCCAATGAAGTCAAGTTGAAGCAAACGGCCTACGCCAAGAAGATCCTCGAGCAGACCGGGTTGTTGGAGTGCAATACAAGCAAAACACCCATGGAAATAAAAATAAAACTCACCAAGTCTGATACAAGCCCAAAGGTGGATGCAACATGTAGTGCCCTATCCCTACATCGTGTCCTATTTTTGTCTACGGGGTGCACGAAAAAGGAACACTGTCGCTACAGATTGAGTCGGGACCGATAGATCGGAATCGACTGAATCAGTCGAACGAAAATAATTGAATTAAGATCTTTTCTCGTTATGGAAAGGCTTCTTCGGAATCAAGTCCCATATTCAGCGGGTAGCGCCTCAAGGATTGGCTCTGCGGTTGAGTCGGGAGAGACCTCCCATTGCTCTGGTTTTTCATGCCGCACTTGCTTTGACTTTGGCTTTGATTTTCGTGAATACGATTTCGTGAATGTTTTCGATGGTTTTTATGACTTACGTTTTTGAAGTCGCATTCGTATCAAATTTCTTGAATAATACAGTGTTCTAATAAGTTGCTTATGCGATTTCAGGTGATCGCGTATGCGACGTTAGCGGAGCCAACCAGTCCCTTACCTGAAGCAAAGACTAAGGTGAGTGGTTGACCTTCTTCACCTCGACCCTCTGTTTCAAAACCAATATAAAACACAAAAGAAATGCTTGTCGCCATAGTATAGAATCAGTGAAATCATGGCACGATTCTTCATGTTACACTTGCTATCGAACTGCTTTGCCTGAAAACTGATGCTTGCTTTCTCATGCCTTATTTACTTAGCCTATGCAAACAAAAGGATGAATCGATTAACGTTTATTGCAACGATACGGCTAAAGTGTATAAATGACTAAGATCAAAGAAAAGGGCAGTTTCACACCTAAAACAGAAACTTAAAGGTTATAGTAAAAAGATAGAATATTTTATGAATCTGCAAAAACGGCCATTGGACAACTTATGCATAAGGTGTAGTTTTCTCGAATGGTTGCCTAGGCCAAGGAACCGATTCGGCCCGGAAGGAACGAGTTATAGCAAGCGCTAGCCTTGAATCGGCGTGGGTGATTCGGGAACTTTCGTATAGGGCTCGCTACCTGCCGCAAAAGGGTCATCGTCTAACCCAGCTATAGTCCATGATGGCTTGACATTGCCGGTGACCTTCACACCCTTTTACGACTTGAATCAATGCACGTGACACAGGATAAATGTGGATAATTTCTTGCCTCAAAATATGTTAAAATACAAATCGATCAGGATGGTTAAAAAGATCACAAAATAGCTAGCTAACATGTTTTATAAAATTGCTTGAACCAAATACAGAGCTTGGGTTTAAATAGCCACTTGCCAGTACATGTGATCATTTTGACCCTCGCTCTTTGCAGGTGACAGGAACCTGGAGGAACGCGCCAGCTAGCTAGGCGATGTTTCGTGCTTTTAAAGGTTCGACCGTACGTCAAAGACCTTGCTGCTGAATTTTGAAGACTCTCTACAAGTCCAAGAAATATGTCTCGGCATCCCCCAACCTAGGTGGCTGGAATACTTTTGTTGTAAATGAGGGATGTATGTATGGAACGGCTATCTCATCTGCACTCCCTTGTTAATCGAGTCATGTTGTAAATCCTGCGCAGCACGATTGTAATGTAGTCTGTAAATGATGTTTATTATCAATAAAAAAAAGTTTTTCTGTCTCAATGTGCTATTGAATTTGTCTGTGCTCACTCTCTTAGATGTGTTTCGGTTTACCTTATGACTATGCCTTATGTGATCACAAATTAGGTTCGCACGGCATCACTCCGGGGGACGACTATCAATTCTACGGAATCGGGGTGTGACAAACACACTATCGGAGGATTGTCAGACATTTTTGATACTTGACGCACACCCGGCCCGACATCTCATACTTCGTTGGCGTGGTGAGTCACTTCATGGAGGCACCGACGTAGACTCATTACGCTGCCATCAGAAAGATACTATGATATGTGAAGGGCACACTTTATTATGGCCTTGAGTTTGTCAGAGGACAAGCAAAGGAGCAGCTTTGAGGCTATTGTGATAGCGACTTGGCCGAAGATTTGGACGACCGCAAGAGTACCACTGGAATCATCTTCTACTTCTGTAAATGTCCAATCACTTGGACTTCACAGAAACAGAAGACAGTGGCATTGTCTTCATGTGAGGCGGAGTATATGGCGGCATCAGCAGTAGCTTGCCAAGGTATTTAGCTGAATCGCTGGATGGAGATGATGACAGGAAGTGTAAATTATTCAGCAAAGCTACTGGTGGACAACAAATCTGCAATTACATTGATGAAGAATCATGTTTTTCATGATAGGAGCATGCATATAGATGCACGCTATCACTTTATCTGGGATTGTGTCGAGAAAGGGCAGATTAATGTGGAGTACGTGAGCAGCAAAGAATAAGTTGCGGACATCCTGACAAAGGCTCTGAACCGATCTATGTTTGAAGAGCATTGTAGGAACATTGGAGTCAAGGATCTCTCAGAGCGAAGTCCAGATTAGGGGGGACTATGTGAGCAATAATCAGGACAAGACTTAGTCCTTAGCCATTCCTTTTTGCATAGTAGTGGCACCCTTGAGAATAGGTCCACATGCACGCATGTCTACAAGCATGCAAGCTACAGATCCTATATTTTAGCTCCATAAGCATGTGTAGGCATGTTAGTTATTTGGTTTTTCATGTATATAAGTAGCAGTCTAGTTGTAGCTCTACCATTGAGTTGAATGCAAGCTTTATTTCTCCTTTGTCTTAGAAGAGTGTTTGTTGTCTCTTCTGAGTATCACAAACACACACTTGTTTGTGCGATCCCTTTGAGTCAACATAGGCAATGTGGGACTATATTTCTAATGTTCAAGGCCAAAACACCAACAATATATATATGTTGGGTACCACAAAATTAGCCACAATTAAAAAGAGAGTCAGTATAGTTTTATTCCCAACACTCTTAAGAGAAAATAGGGTTACATATATATGGTGCATACAGAAAGCTGTAATATTTGATATCGCTACCTTACTATTAATTATTCCTGTAATTAATGGACTGTGTAATCTTCCTCGATCAGTACTCTTCCTCCAGTTGCACCCAAAATGTGATTCTTGTTTACGCACAGTATTGGACTTGTGCTCTCTCCATCATGATCATCTTCGCAGATGCGGCATGGCTTACACCTCACATCGTCTGCAGTCATAATCTCCGACGACCCATTGGCTCCATTTTTTACTTGCGAAAGTCGACTAGAAGTGGCTTTTCCGTCATAATTGCAGACCTGAACACCTCTAGCCTTGATCTGTGGACGGTTAATTCTCGTTCCTGAAGTGTGCTTCTGCCGCGGTGGAGAAGACGATTTGAATGCTCCATCAGTACTCTTGTAAGAGCTGCCATCGTGGATTGCTCGTCGTCGACATCGTTGAGGCGATAAATCATGGCTTATTAGGCAGCAAAACTCTTTAAGTCACATAATTTTATTGCAACTGTTGAGTCCCTCTTACTCCTTGAGTTCAGGAAAACAAATCCAAACTATTTCCAGTTTTATAGTGCATGGGAAAGGAGCTAGGACTGTCAGTGTTTATTCTTCTCCGCTCTGTCCACACAGAACAGCTAGGTGAACTGTCTGAGGGAGGGACCCATGGGATCCATCAAGGTTTGGGCACAACTAGAGCTGTCAAGTGGGCCGGGCCGGGATTCTCGGGCCCATGTATTTTAGCAAGCCGGGCCGGGCCGGGCCTAAAGGTGAAAATCTAAGCCCTGCCCGACACGTGGCCCATGACCCGATGGATTTCGGGTCAGGCCGGGGCCGCAGATCGAAGAAGCTTCCCTCCATCCATCGACAGTATAATGCATAATGGATGCTTCACTTTAGCAGTATAATGCATAATGCATAGAGCAGTATAACACTACAAAAATTTGTCAGATTAGCGACGTTTATAAACGTCGCTAATCTAGGCCAAAACGTCGCTAACTTAAGTTAGCGACGTTTTGGAAACGACAAAAAAAAGCGTATCGCTAATCGAGAAAACGTCACAAAACGTCGCTATGGCGACATAAGTTAGCGACGGTCATAACGTCACTAAATAGCGATGTTATTTGCGACGTTTCCTTGTGGTCGCCGATTAGCGACACATTAGCGACTTTTTTGCAATAATGTGGTGGCATCAGATTGTTTGCCACGTCAACAATTTAGCAATATTTTCAGCGACGTATAAAAACGTCGCTAACTGTTATTGACGAATATAAACGTCGCTAATTTGAAAAAAAAGAATCCAGAATACAAATGTACAATCCAAAATACAGAATCCAATCCAATCGAAAATACAGAATCCAATCCCTGGGTTCGCCGACCCCTTCGGTGGAACACTCAACACTGGCACGCACAATACAATCCAGACTAGATAAAAAATAATTGGTCGTCTCCTCAAGCCTCTCGGAACATCACAATATGCATCACACATTACACAAACCAATATACATCACAATATGCATCACACATCACACAAACCAATATACATCACACACCAAAAAACAAATATCCATCACAATATCCAAAGGAGATATATCCATCAAAACAAATATCCATCACAATATCCAGAGGAGATATATCTATCAAAACAAATATCCATCAAATATCGGTTGTCAGAAATAAGTCTTCTGGAAACAAATCCAGTCAATATATGTATCTACTGCCGTCTATGCTGGGGCAGATAGAACTCCCTCAGCCAGCGCACATAAGTAGGATCCACGGCAGCCAGATCAATATCCATAGGAGATGGATGACTGGAACTCCTGGTGGAACTGCCCTCTGGTGCCACCTCCTCTTTCACAGCTCTCTCGGCTTTAGGAATCACTTCTGGAGTAGCGCTCTCTGTGGAACTGCTCTCTGGAGCAGCCATCTGTGCCTCCCTCAAGCGAGATCCTCGGGTCTTAGGTGTTATCTGGTAAGACCATTAAATATCAATGAGAGCACGTATATACAAAATTCAACTGAGCTTCGTTTGACGATTTAATTTTGCACAGACTCGAGTATTGAATTATCCATAAAAACACACTTTAGAAACAGTTCAGATTCGAAAAAACAAGAAGAATCTTAATCCAGTCCATAAATACGAAATTTGTACCTATCACGTACAAACCTACTTCCAATCTTAAGACGAACTAAACCGAATTAGTTTATAATCATGTACTCACCAGTAACCGGATGTAACTGAGTCCGGGGGTACTCCGAGGTCCACCGTGCAGTAACTGGTGGATCCACTGGTATAGGCCGGATGTACTTAGTATCGACCGATGGATTAGTATCGGTCTATCGGTTTGGCATAGGCCGTATCGGATTGGTATCGGCCTTAGCGAATTGGTATCGTCCTTAGTGAATTGGTATCGGCCTTAGCAAATTAGAAGGTTTAGTAACAACTATACTTGGATTTCTCGCTTCTCGAGCTAGAATACCATTGCAAGAGAGTCACGAGAGAGTAAAAATCTCCTAAATATTGATGTTTACGAGAGTGATCGGCCAATCACTCCACTAAATATTACTATTTAGGAGATTTTTTTACTCTCTTGTGACTCTCTTGCAATGGTATTCTAGTTCGAGAAGAGAGAAATCCAAGTACAGTTGTTACTAAACTTTCTATCATACTAATCCGATATGCCGATACGTTTCCGATACGGCCGATACCTATCAGATATGGCCTATACCAATTCGCTAAGGCCAATACCAATCCGATATACGGCCGATACATTTTTGATACGGCCGATACCTATCGGATATGGCATATACCAATTCGCTAAGGCCAATACAAATCCGATACGGCCTACACCAAACCGATAGACCGATACTAATCCATCGATCAATACTAAGTACATACGGTCGAGGAGGTGGATGTTGTATCTCATAAATAATTGTGCCAACCAAATCAAAAGAGCCAGACTGTAATTCAATAGACATGTAAGAACTTTAGAGTGTAATTAAATAACAACTAATAACAACAGTAATAGTCCGCGATTCCGATACCGCTACTCTGAACTAGTTCTATACAGTAATAGTCCGCGATACCGATACCGTTACTATGAACTAGTTCTATATAGTAATAGTCCGCGATACCGAAACCACTACTCTAAACTAGTTCTGTACCGCAATACCGATACCGTACATGACGTCGCTAAGAACGTCGCTAATAACGTAGCTAAATTTAAAAAAATCCAGAATCCAGAATGCAAATAGAGCTGGAGCTGGAGATACAATCCAGAGATTGACACAGTACTAATTCATATATGTAGTCCAATACAAATAGGTACTAATAGCTAATGACAACCACGCAGCTCATGCAAACGCTCAGAGATACGATCATGCAACCACTTCGAATAAGTGGGATCGACGGCGCCAGGAGAGATACAGTCCACTGCAGGTGCAGGATGAATAGAACTCCCGATCTCACTAGCTACCGGTGCCACTTCCTTCTTAACAGTAGAAGGAGCCACCTCAGCATTCAGTATTTCCCTCAAACGACGTGCCGCTGCTCGGGTCATGGGTACCATCTGGTAAGATCGATATTCATAAAGAATATAATTGTAACATAAGCAAGCTAACTAAAGGAACCATCATCTCGTTTGAGTATAAAAACAAAGATTGACACACAGTACTAATTCATATATATTTTAAGTGTGAGAACGGATGGCTCAGAACACAACCCAAAATTCATTTTAGCATACATTAGTGTGAATCATCTATGTTCTGTACATATAGTGTAGTATACGTTCTTATCGAATCTAGTATCTGAAGGATATAACAGAATCAAGATGAACCCACATAATATAATACAAAGACATCAACTACTACTAAAAGATATAGTGATAGGTTGTCGTAACATTATTGCCGAGGGATGAGGGTCGGAGGACAGTCAACTTTATCTGCGGCTACATAGTTTCTGCGTTGCCAGTCGAATGGCTGCAGGGACTATGTCCTGATCACCATGTCGTACCGTAGATTAATGCAAATGGAGCTGGAGCTGGAGCCGAAATATAGAATCCAATCCCTGGGTTTGCCGAAAATACAAAAATAAAGATTGACACACAATACTAATTCATATCTATTTTAAGTGTGAAAACGGATGGCCCAGAACACAACCCAAAATTTATTCTAGCATACATTAGTGTGAATCATCTATGTTCTCTACATATGGTGTAGTATATGTTCTTATCGAATCTAGTATCTGAAGGATATAACAAAATCAAGATGAACCCACATAATGTAATACTAAGACATCATCTACTACTAAAAGATATAGTGATAGGTTATCGTATCATCATTGCCGAAGGATGAGGGTCGGAGGACAGTCAACTTTATCTGCGGCTATATAGTTTCTGCCTCGTCAGTCGAATGGCTGCATGGACTATGTCCTGATCACCATGTCGTACCGTAGATTAATACGAGCAGGAGCGAAAATACAGAATCTAAAATACAAAATATAGAATCTAATCCCTGGGTTCGTCGAAAATACAAAAATAAAGATTGACACACAGTACTAATTCATATCTGTTTTAAGTGTGAGAACGGATGGCTCAGAACACAACCCAAAATTCATTCTAGCATACATTAGTGTGAATCATCTATGTTCTGTACATATGGTATAGTATATGGTCTTATCGAATCTAGTATCTGAAAGATATAACAGAATCAAGATGAACCCACATAATGTAATACTAAGACATCATCTACTAATAAAAGATATAGTAATAGGTTGTCGTATCATCATTACCGAGGGATGAGGGTCGGAGGACAGTCAACTTCATCTACGGCTACATAGTTTCTGCCTCGCCAGTCGAATGACTGCAGGGACTATGTCATGATCACCATGTTATCAAATAACCAACCAACAAAACTACTTGTTACAAATATCGACACTATCGGTTCTTTCGAATCGGAGTATCACATTTTTCGATGTTGGAAAATAAATAATTATTACTAAATTATCAAAAAAATTGGCACTATCGGTGCCCCTCCCCCCCTCCCGTACCCCTCCCTCCTACACCACCCCTAACCCTAACCCGAAGCCTATCCCTAACCCCTCCCCCACCAGCCCCCCTCCCCTCCCCTCCCCAGCCCCCCTCACCCCCCCTGCTCCCCTCCTCCACCAACCACCCTTAACCCTAACCCGAACCCTAACCCTAACTCTCCCCTCCCCCCAATCACCCTCCTCACCCCCACCCCTAACCAGAACCCTAACCCTCCCCTCCCCAAACCCAGCCCCCCCATCCCCCTGCTCCCCTCCCCCACCAACCATCCCTAACCCTAACCCTAACCTTCCCCTCTCCCCAGCTCCCCTCCTCACCTCCAGCCGCATGAAGCATTGCCCTAAGAGAATATTGTTATTATATGTTAACTTACTTTCTAGAGGTTGCATGCAATCTTGGTAATTCAGACCTTCTCAAGTGGACTGAATTTGAAATTGAAAATATAAGAAATTAAACCTTGTTTAAGTTGTAAGTGGCAATTCCTCCTTTTTCTATTTAAGCACTTTGTTGTATTATTTTGTTAGACCGGGTATCACCCATTCACCACTTCTATCATTTTTTTTCTTTGTTACTATAGTAGGAATATAGTCTAGTTGTAAAACACAAAACGTGCATTACTAAATGCATAGTAGAATGCAAAGCTTATTACAGCCAAGTTTGTTGTTGTTGTTGCTGCTCATGTGACTCTCATAAGATTGGGTTTGACTTTGCTCATTAAAATATGTACATGTATGAATTTAAATTGTCGATAAATAATAAGTTGGTCATTCCTCACATTGTATTATGAGGTTGTTGCAAGAGTATCTTTGTTGATGGTTGTTGTGCTTCTAAGTAGGAAAAATACAAATTGAAAACAACTATGCCTTTGCTTCACATAGGGACAAAGGTATTGGAACACTTCTGTTTGTATTGGGTTTTTAATTTTATAAGTAATAATAGCTATCATATGGAAGACTAAAAATATTAAATATGGCCTCTTAGCAGCAGATAGCTTAGTCTCTGGTTAGTCGCCAGATAGTCGCTGGTTTGTCGCTGGTGGGTCGCCAGTTAGCCGCCTTCCTTTTTGTCCCTAGTTTATAGTCGTTGTTTTGTCACCAGTTAGTCGCTATGGAGTGATGAATTGCTTTTTTCCCCTATTTGTAAGAGTAATGCTATACACATCCTTTAAGAGTAATATAAACAAGTCAACAGCACACAAAATACAGTAAAATCAACTTTTCACACCACAATCATTACCAATGATGTAAACAAAATTAATAGCATACACAAAATACACAAACAAAAAGCTTAGATATCATATATAGTCATGTCCATTCATATCCAACATTCGACCATACATCATCCATACAAAAAACGATAAACTATACAAGCACAAAAGAGTATGACACGGCAGTGATACAAAAGCACAAAAGTCAAGTTGACGGTGGTTGCATGCTTCCCATAAATTGTGTCATGAATGTAACTAATGCTTGTTGCTGGCTCGTCATAAAAACAGGAGCTGGAACAGAAGTGGTAGTAGGAGCAACCGATGGAGATGTAGCTGGAGGAGCAATAGATAGAGACGTAGCCAGAGTAGCAACGGATGGTATAATAGCCGGAGTAAAGGAAGGAAGAGCAGGAGGAGGAGGAACAATCGGAGTACTGGAAGGAGCAGTGGTACCATCACGAGCACTAGTAGAAGACACCATCTCCATAACATGTTTCAGTTGTCTCTAAAAATCGAACATCATGGTAGTCATCTGCTCCATATTAAGAAAGCTTGTAGAAGGAGCCGCAGGATCGGCAGTAGACTGTGCAGGTGGAAGAGCTCTCGAGTATAACGATGGTTGCAATGCTAACGACCCGGTACCAAACACGTTACCGCCCTTTCCTCTCCCAACAGCCTGTATCCACAAGTCATTCCTCTTGGAGGGCATATGTGGCCTACTAGTACCAGCCGCCCCCCCTTCCTGATCAACAGCCTCATGAGACTCCAATTTCTCGTAGGCCTCCTGTACATATAAAGGTATCATGAATATATTACAACTGAACTACACATGAGCAATTACAATCCATATACTTAATTGATAAGTAAAGAAGCTCTATAAGGGTATGGCACTTATTTGCCAATCAATGTATGCAACTATATATAACCCATTAATAACGTAAATTAAATGAAAACGTCAATTTAAATCACATTTTAAAAAATTATAGGAATGTTTGAACCCAACATCACACAAACATGGTTCGGAGTTAAAATCTCAATAGCACAACTCAAAATTACATTTTGGCTAAAATTTTAAATAATAATAAGGATAGAATGTGTACTGAAGAAATTTGGTGAAACTAAAATGTTCCCAATATTCAAGAACCTAAATTCAGACTAATAATGCATATTCAGAATATAATATTCAGACTAATAATGCATATTCAACATTTTGGCTAAAATTTCAAACTTCTAAACTGGAGGTTGTGAATTGTGCAAGAACTAATAATGCATATTCAGAATACAATATTCAAGAACCTAAATTCAGTCTTGAAGTTATAATTTCAAGCTAACAATAGTAAAGATTGACGGAAGAAATTCTATCGTAGGTAATCCAATTGGCAAATATGACTACTATTTCATTCAATTCTAAAATTAGTAAGAAATAAGACGGAACATACTTAAAATTATGTCTAAAAGTATAAAATAGTTTTCCTAAATGTTTAGTAACTTGTTTTTCGATGCCATAGAATTTGATATCTCTAACCTGATACTGTCTGTACCGATACTCATAGAAAGGATCCAATATCGATACTGCGAACCTGGCTATAAAGCTGACATGTCACTTGTACCCCTGGAAATCTTATGATCATTACCAGTTGTCTTTGCATTCCACATATAGTGTAACTTGTTGTCCATGCCAGGCCCCTACACTTGTGTGTGCTCTATTCTATTACATGTAAAATTGGGAATCTTGGGGGGGGGAGAAACAATGCCCAGTTAGAATTCACATCAACTTAAACCAAATATTCAAGAATTTAGCACAATACAAACTGGTTTCCATCTTAAAGTTCAAATTTTGAAGCTGTAATTATATGAAATCTCAAAAACTTTAAATACTCTACTTGTTTCTTGTATCAGGCAATATCCATCCATTAAGGTATTGTATGCATGTTACTACATTGGGCTCCAAACCTCTTTGAATCATCATATCTAATAATTTATAAACTTTTCTGACCATTCCTTCTTTACACCAAGTTATATCATTATATAGTGTATGTTACAACATCTGTCATTTGCAAGAATAGAGTTAAAGAGATCACAGTCATTTGCAAGAATAGAGTTAAAGAGATCCTTTGCTGCATTAACCTTACCAACTTGAAATATTCCTTCAATTAAAATATTGAAGGTCCTAGCTTCCAGTTTTTCCTTGTAACATGATATGGTTTTGAACAAGTTTTTCCTTCTGACATAATATGGTGTTGAATAGATTCGTGGCCTCGTCAACGTGGTGATTTTTACAAAGTCCACATAATATTATATGAAAATTGGAAAGTTATAGGGAAGTTCCAGAAGCAATCATTTTATCTCTGTATTTCTTTTGCATTAGCAACTCTTCCAGCTTGGTATGATCCATCTAACATAATATTGTGTACAGCAAGTGTTTGTTACAATCCCTTACAAGGCATCTCATCAAAAAGGTGTCGTGTCGTAGGTTACTGTATTTGGTTTATGACCTCGTGAGAGCATCGGCTCAAAAACTTTAAATACTTTGCTTGTTTTTTGTATCAGGCCAATCGTGGAAACATGGACCAAAAAATATGGGAGAAAGGTCATGCTATCAGCTAACTTAATATGCCATCTACCCATTTTTCTAATATCCTTCTAGTTTTTACATCGAATGTAATTTGCTCAGCCCCAAGGTTACAAATGATAGGAAATTCATAAGTGCTATTAGACTAAACTTTTGATAAAATGTTCAAAGACAAGTAAATACTTAAAAATGCTTTGGAAGCCCGTTCGTCCACTAACTTCCCATCCTTCCTTCTCTTATGGGTATGTTCGAATATCTTAGGAAAGTCGACTGTACTCATATCTAAGCCTGCCTTAGCAGCCTCCTCGCACTGTAAAAATTAATTCTATGAGATATACATAAATAATGAAAAATTATAATTTTATTAATGATTTTATATACCATCCGTCGAAAATGTTCGGAGGTCGGAATCGATCCACCAGTATGGAGACCAGCCTTAGCACGAGCTGCCTTTGCCCTGTCCGACCTGATCTTGTACTCAGGTTTGGCCATATCCTCTTTCATCTTCTTCCAATATTCCTCTTTCAGCCAATCCTTGTGCTTGTTTTCATCATGGGCCGCAAAAGCCTTCTGGTCACTTACCATATCCCTTAGCCTTTTTCGGCAACCGACTTATAACATTTTTTTATCTCTACCTCTCTTTGGTCCGGCCACCAGTAGCTCTTCTGCAAATTAAAATAGAAAATCACAAATTATTACAGATTAAAATTTAGAATAACAATAATATAAACTATTCTCTTGTAAATATAAGCAAGAAGACCCATAAATTTTTAGAATTAATTAGGACATACCCTCAACATATCAAGCCAAATGTATTTCTTCGGCTCCGGTATAGACCTAAAATTTAATTAAGGCCCATGAAAATTTCCTCGTATGAGCTCTCCAAGCTCAATTCCAGCTCTAAGGGGGAAGAACCTAAGAATAAACAAATAAATTACAATTAGAAATAAATAATAACAAGGCAATACATGAATATACAATAATTTATTATTATTTTACTTATGCTTTTCCATCGGGCCATAGCTCTATGCGTGTTTCATTAGCAGGCCTCTCTGGTGGACTGGGGGGAGGGTCCAGACAACCTGGACGTCGGTAATATGCTCCATTTGGCAAAAACATAAGACCGGGATACATATTCGCTTCAGTAGTCATAGATGCAGAGGGAAGAGAAGATGACGTGCCTCCAGAGGGACGAGAAGTTGGCGTGCCTCCAGAGGGTAGAGAAGATGGCGTGCCTCCCACCGATGATGGAGTAGGCTGTGGGGACAACCCGTCATCTGCCATAATGACGTCGTCCTCTGATGCTCCTCTAATTTGTTGCTCTGGAGTGGATGGGGTAGGTCGAGAGGAACCTCCGCGGAGGCGGCGACGACCTCGGTTTGTCATATAGGTAAGATCTGTACATTTATAAAAAATAATAGTATAAGTAACAAAAATGTCTAAAATGGTCCCATTGTAGCCATGTGATAAAAAAGTTGGATGAATAGTAACTGTCAAACAATATAATTATATAACCATAATTACTCACCACAACTGGTGTAGTTTAGGTCAAGTGGCAGAGATATTAAAAATAAGAGATATTAAAAATGACATGAGAAGGATTTGAGATGGAAGGAGACAACTAGAGCTGAATTCATCAAATCCTTCCACAATGATGTGGTGATGACACATGTAAGTTAATGATAAATTGTTTAGTTACTTTTCTAGTCAATAAAATTTCTGGATTTTTGGGGGCTTCTTTTTTCTAGAACAAAGAAGGTTCTAAAATGCATATGAAATAGCTTAAATTAAGATATAAGTACAAAAATAATGTCTATGTAGTTCACTTTTTACACCATTTGCTAAGACGCTTAATATTCATATTTCAACTCCAGAAATGTGTTTAGTGCTCTAATGTGTTCAGGTATGTGCTATAGGTGATGCATAATAGTAAACTGTAGGTGACTGCAATACTGCAACAGTATGAGTGTTTAGGATAGAAGCATGTGAGTGTGCAGTATTGTGTATCAGTGGATTCACTGATACATAGTCATTGCAGCCATGAATTGCCTTTCTTCCATCTACACCTTTTAGAAAGCACAATGATACTTGGCATTACATGCTAATCATTAATGCTAAAATTACTACAAGTTATTGGTTATACAGGTTTATTTGTGATAAAGATTACCAATCAAGAATGTTGTCTCATTATATTCTACAGCATCTATTATCATGTTATTTTATATTCCAACTTGGCCTTTATTTTGTTCTCTGAAGATTGCTGGAGGGATATTTCACTGTCAAACTTTTGCCATTAACAAGTAACACTAGATCCACGAATGACATGTTGTCGGTTTTAAAAAATAAATATTCTCTAACAAGTTGAATAAAGAATCTCCTTTGATGTTGATGCCATAAAATATTTACTGTTTCTACTATACAATCAATTCCAAAGTCTAAAAAAAATGCTATTAACCTGTAATATGCTTTTATTCATCCAGAATATTGTCTCTATGAGCATGAAATAGTTATACAAAAAATCGACCAAGAAATTAAACAAAAGTATGTATTCTTTATTTCATTTGTCTTGCCTTGGAAACAAAAAGCCCTGAAACTCGTAGGCTCTATTTTATATTATACATAAATCAAAGTAGAAGGAAACAAAAGCATTACTTGTTTGCTATCTTCAAAACTTCTTCTTCATATATATCATAAATTAGAGCTTGAAACATACAACTGCATATCTAATGATGTTCGTGAGTTAACGCAGCAAGGTTCATGATTTAAATTGCTCTGTTACATGCAAAACTTTTTTGAAGGAGAGAGAGAGACATACAGAAATGACAACTAAGAATACTGAAGAAATAAATCAATATAAGCTCAAAACTAGAAAGCTTGTTTGATGCCAATGATTCATTTTAGTAATTCAATTCAAGTGTAAACTTTTAGTTTTCTATAGAGACAAGAAGCTTGTCTAGCTGATTCAGACTTTATGTTGTAAAATTTTCTGCATGGTGAAGGAGTATTTTTTGTTTCTTCATGGTTGTCCAGTAACAGGAAAGGAAGTTTGTCACAATGATTTCCAACAAACTGCTAAATTCATTGAATAATGTTAAGATTGAGTATCGGTTTATACTGAGTATCGATAAAATATGTAAATATAAACCGATACTTGAAATCCAGATTGAAAATAAAATTTATCACAATGTTTACCTGTACTTGAAAATCACTTTATGAAAAGAAGATGCTGAAAGAAGCAGCTCAATAGGTTTCACCCTCGTCCTCTTCTTCTTCTTTGTCTCCCGAATCATCTCCATCTCCTGAATCATCATCATCGTCATCTATTTCTTCATCTTCTTCTTCATTTTCATCTTCCAAATCTTCTTCCCCGTCCGATACCTCCATAGCATCAACTCTCTATATAACAACCTCTTTATCAACTCTAAAATTGTCATCAGTAACTTCAACTTGCATATCATCAACGACGGCCGAATTCATATATGAAACTGGAGGAATGACTACTTCATCCTCCTGGTATGCCAGCTCTCTGACATTATAAATGTTTCTAGCTTTAGTTTTGCATACAGCCCACCAATCTCGGGTATTACACCGTTGACTAGGATAATTTGTGAAGTATACTTGAACTGTTTGACTTGCCAACACAAAAGGTTCGAATCCTCCATATCTTTTACCATGCCTTATATCTACAAATACAAATTATTTGTCAATTTTCCATCCTTGCTTAGGTGTTGTATCAAACCAATCACATTTAAACAACACAATGTTCATATCAAAAGAAACCAATCGTGGGTATTCGAGCTCTACAATATCTCTTAGTACACCATAATAATCATGTTCTGGATCCGCATCGTAGACTGAGCCCCTCACACATACTCCAGAACTCTTAGTAAAATTGCCATCTTTATCAACAAATGAGTGATTGATAGGCTTATCAGTTGTTCTAAACTTGAAGCCATTAATTGTGTATCCATCCCAACATTTTACCTTCTTACTTGGTCCAATGGCTAATGCTCGAATCCCCTCATTCTGTAAGTTGATGCCAGAACGGAAAACCTAAAACATCACATATTGTTTGTCTATTATATCCATATTTTTAACAAAAAATTAACAATGACCGTGTTTAAATATTCTTACATAATCATGGAACCACGACGGAAATTTTCTATCAACCTCTCTAGCAAGTTCATCATCATCAATATTAGGCCTTTCCATTTGTACTTCGGCTCTAAAAGTACTGTGATAAGAAGAATGAAAGTTAGAACACTTCTTTCTAACTATATATGTAAAGTAAATACGCTAGTAAAGTTGTGTCGCTTACTTCTCAATATCTTTTATTTCTTCTATGTCGCTGTTTAACAATACATATCGATGAGCAGCTTCAAGTTCATCGTCTTCCAACCACCAAATTTTTGTAGCACTTGTAGGCTTGTCCCTCACATTAAAGATAGATAGGATATCACTAATCGGCGCATCAATCCCACCTTCGTCATTCCTTAGGGCTCTATTTTGATTTGTTCTGACATGAGTATCAAAGTAGATGGAACAGAAGTTTGAAACCTTATCAATGATATATGCTTCGCATATCAAAGCCTCTACATGAGCCTTATTACCCACCTTCTTCTTTAGGTGATGTAGATATCTAGTAAAAAAACTCAAACTCGATTAGAAAAATTAGAATATAAAATTATTGGTTCAAGATAATTAAGTCATACCTTTCAAATGGGTACATCCATCGATAATGGACGGGAGCACCTACACGTGCTTCATATAGAAGATGAATTGGCAAATGTTCCATACTATCAAAAAAGCCGGGAGGAAACACCTTCTCTAACTTGTATATTGTCAATACAATTTTATCCTCAAGTTCAATCATATGTTGCGCCGTTAGCTTACTTGAACACAAATCTCTAAAGAATATAGATAGCTCGGCCAGCGGAGTCCATACATGAGGTGGCAACATCTCTCTGAAAGCAATTGGTAGTAACCTTTCCATGAACACATGACAATCATGACTCTTCATTACTGTCAGTTTGCGTTCATTAAGATTGACACATCTCGCCAGATTGGACACATAGCCGTCAAGAAATCTCAACTTCGTTATCCAATTGCATATTATTAATTTATCTTCCCTACCCAATGCGAATGGCGCTGGAGGCTTGACCAATGTATTATTGCTACTTCGTCTTAGGCTCAACTCTGGACGCTTGCAAATATTTTCCAAGTCCTTTCTTGCTTTAGGATTGTCTTTTGTTTTTCCCTTAATATCCATAACCGTATTGAAGATGTTATCGAATACATTTTTCTCAATATGCATGACATCAAGATTATGTCTTATGAGATTATCCTTCCAATAAGGTAAGTCCCAGAAGATACTCCGGTTCGTCCAATTGTAGCTATGTCCAAAACCATCAAAATGATACTCTGATCTTGGATCTTCCATCACAGTCGGCATATCCTCTACTTCTTCCCAAACCTCATCCCCTGTCAATCTCAATGGGGGAGGAGATAGTTCTTGTTTACCAACTCTGAAGGCATCTTTGTTCCTCCTCTACGGATGCGACAAAGGAAGGAACTGATGGTGACAGTCAAAAAAATATGCTTTTTCTCCATGTTGAAGACGAAATGCCTTACTCTTTCCCATGCATACCGGACAAGACTTAGTGCCATGAGTACTCCAACCAGATAACATTCTATATGCTAGAAAATCGTTGATATTCCACATAAGTATCGCCCTCATCTGGAAGTTTTGCTTCTTCGATATATCGTATGTATGGACACCGAATTCCCACAATTGTTTCAACTCATCCACCAATGGCTGCAAGTAGATATCGATGTTCTTCTTTGGATTTTTAGGACCTGGTATAATAAGTGTCAAAAACATATAAGGAGTCTTCATACACATCCACGGTGGTAGATTATAAGGAGTTATAATTACTGGCCAGCAAGAGTACTGAGATCCCGACTGTCCGAAAGGAGCTGAATCCATCAGAACATAGCGCCAACCGGACATTTCTAGGCTCCGCAGCAAATTCTGGAGGACACTGATCAAAATATTTCCATGCCTCTCCATCAGAAGGGTGAGATGATTCTCCTTCATCCATGTGTCGTTCCTTGCTATGCCATGTCATGTATTGTGTTGTATTTGCAGACAAATACATCCTCTGCAGTCTCTTTGTGAGAGGATAAGAAATGCATGTACCTGTAGGGACGTAACTTTCCTTGTACAATTGGCTTTCCTTTGTCCCGAACTGGCTTGTACCGGTCCGCATGACAAAAAGTACATTTATCTTTATACTTGTTCTCTTTATAATATAGCATGCAGCCAGTTTCGACAACAATCTATCTTTTCGTAACCTAATCCAAGTTTTCGTATCATCATCTTCGACTTATAAAAATTTTAGGCAAATTCTTTGATCCTTTTGGCAACAACTCTCTGACCAACTGGATGATCCGATCATAGCATTCTTGCGGCAAGTTGAAATCAGACTTGATAGTTCAACATCCGTATCACCACAGACAGGACTGAATGAGTATCACATCCCAGGTATATCGGTGTTTCGGCATCCTTGAACATATCATAGAATTCCTTTGCATCAGAATTCGGATCCTCTGGATCAAAACTAGGCCCGGCCGCAGCAAATATCATCTCCCGTGCTAGGTTTCGATGCCGATATTCGAAGTCATCTCCGGGTGTAGACTCTCTGACCTCCGTATCAAAGGAGGACTGATATTGCAAGAACAAAGGCTCTCCTTGAGCCGTCCATTCCTTGTAGTTTTGTACGAAACCCTTCTTGTAAAGATGCTCCCTCACAAGATCTACCTCTCTGAATGGTCTATTACGACATTTAACACAAGGACACTTGATGAGTTTACCATCCATAAAATTAGGTTGGCTACGGGCGTATTTGAGAAATTCCTCAACGCCCGCTTTGAAATCATCATTCAGGCCAATCCTGCTATCATGTCGTCGATTGTACATCCACGTGCGGTCAACTAAGTATCGACTCATTCTTTTTCCCGTGCAAATTATTCTGCAGCCATATATATTCAAAAAGAAATGATTGGATATCAAATATGATTTGTAGATCATAAAGAAATATGGTTATTCTTTGGTGCATACAATAATTTTGTTGTTGTTTTGGCACATAGAAGTTAGTTTTGTATAACAGATTGTGAGCAAATCAATCATCGGCTTGTTGCTATGCTTTAAGTAAGCACCTAGAAGTTAGGGTTTAGGGCCTTAGGCTTCACAAGCACCCTGTACTTCAAATGCATCCCACAAAGGATTCTAAAATCTCAACCATTCATCACTATCAACAGATGTCTTATTACAACTCTACAAAGTTTTAGACTAAAACAAGTAGACTCAATTAGGTACAAACTCGACTAGAAGTAAATAAACTGACCAAACCAAAACTCTGAAACTAATCAAAACTCTGCAATGAAACTGTACCAAACTAAAGTCATGTCACTTTCTTTGGATTTTTCTGGTATCTCTGTCACTTTCTTTTGATAGTAATAAAAAGCAGTTATTAGATTATCATTGATATTTGTTTGAAATATCTATGGTTTTCATTCTCTTGCTATCCCTAACAAATTATCTATTGATTCATCCTTTCTTTTTAAACATCTAGACACGGACATTTGATGGCATACCATTGACACATCAAATTATTAACCCACCAAGCTCATTGCAACATATAGAGTCTTGTAGGTAGAGTTTCGAATATAGTCGTACAGAAATTGATGCTATAAACATTGGCATTAATTATTGTGCAAAAAAAAGATACATTTGCTAATCTGGAGGTCAGGACATAAATACATTCATTATCCAGAGCAAATTAATGCAAATCGTTGGGCATTTTCCGATTCGTTCTGATTTGGTCCTAAAATTAATTAAAGAGGACCTACAAATCATAGGTAAATACCCACAAATTCTACATCAAAACCAATGGCTAAAAGAAACAAAATAACTTTAAAGAACACATTTTTTGTTTCCTGCATTTATTTATTTTTAAAATTTGTTACACTAAACCCTAAATTTTCTTGAACAACACACTAAACCCTAAATTTTCTTGAACAATGACATTAAGAACCAATGACAAGCCCAGATCAAGCCCTAAATTTATGCATTTAGAGGAAAATTTAGGAAACTTAAAACTACAAAAAAAACTTACATAAATTTTTATTTTTACCTAACACCGGTGAAAGGATTCGGGGCCTCGACGTTGTAGCGGTGGAGGGAGAGGCGTCGACGTTGCAACTGCGGAGGGAGAGGCGACGATGGTAGAGGCCACAGAGGAGAGGCGATCGAGAGGAGTGGCGGCGGAGGAGAGAGGCGGCGGAGGAGAGGTGCCGGGGGATAGGCGCCGGAGGAGGAAGGAAGGGAGGGGGTGTAGAGGGGTCGAGGCTCTCAGGAATCGAAAGTTTTTGGGGGGGAACGAAAATAATAGGAGGGAGAGGAAAAGTGTGAGAGTTAAAGGGTTTCTCACCGACTGAATATTCAGTCGCTCTATAGGAGTCGGCAAAAAAAATAAAAAAGTATTGTAAATACCGACTGACTTTTCAGTCGCTATAAAAATACTCGGAAGTCACCGACGTACTAGCGACTGACCAGCGACTAAAAATATATTGAGTTTTGATTCCATAGCAGTTTAGTCGATATTTAGTCGCTGAAATACCAACTAACTTCGGTTAGTCGCTATTGCAGTCGCTATTTTACCATATTTTTGTAGTGATTGAATGAGCACTCAGTCAGTTTATGTTTATTTCAACTACTTATAAACTATTTAAATTTGATGTCATGTTCTATTTTTGGTTTCAATCATGGAATGTCTAGGCCATGAGAGTTTTGTTTTATTAAAAAAATATATTATAAATTTGGAGTTATATTTCTATAATATGATTTTATCATTTGAAATGCTTAATTTTTCTTATTATACTTATCTTAGCTAGAATATATAAGTTCATAATATTTTTATTTTGCTTCATGGAGAAGTAATGCTTGTCGTAAATATGACAAAGATAGACATTGATTTAAGCAATGTCGAGCTACTCAACAAGAGATTAAGAGATTCAAAGAATCCAAGAAAAATGACTTAGATATGTGTTTGGTAGATAATGCTACAACACATATGATTTTGAAGAATCAAAAGTCTTTGCCAAAGTTGGTATTTGACATGCATAAAGTGCCAACAATAGCTGGACCAGCCCATATAATTAAGGATTTTGAAAGAGCACACATCATGTTACCCAATTGTACTCAAATCTATTTGCATAATGTGTTATATTCAAGTAGTTCCGTAAAGGAATTTGTTAAGTTTCAAGGATATACAAAAAATGGGTACCATATTGAAACTCAAAATGATAAGAACAAAGAGTCATTATGTAGCACATCTAATGTTGGGAGCAAAAGGCTCACATTAGAAGAGTTATCTTATTTTTCGGTAGGTTTGTATTTCACCACCATTGACATAATTGAATCTAATATGTATGTGGCAAAATATAAAGCCAATGATCATGTCTTATATAACATTTGGCATGACCCTTTGGGTCATCCGGGACAAATTATGTTCAATCAGATCATTAATAATCTTTGTGGATATTTATTGAAAAATTACGATATTGACTTATCGAAGAATCAACTATATGTTCCTTGTTTACAAGAAAAGATTATAACTAGACCATCTTTTCTAAAGTTAAGAATGAATCTTCTATTTTTTTGTAAAGAATATAAGGAGACATTTGTGGTTATATTCATCATGCTAGTGGTCCTTTTTAGATATTTTGTGGTACCATAGATGCATCTACTAGATGGTCATATGTTTGTCTATTGTCTACTAGAAATCTTATATTTTCTTGTCTTTTGGCACAAATTATTTAACTTAGATTTCAGTTTCCTGATAACTTGATTAAGTCAAGTTTTATTATTATTATTGTACATTATTAGGGATTGGGTTAGCTGAGTCATGTATTAAATATCTCAAACTTATAGTTGGACCTTACTAATGCAATCGGGTTTGCAAATTGAGGCTTTGGGACATGATATTCACTATGTTGCATCTCTAGTTAAATTTAGACCCATTGCCTACTATATTATTTTATATATACAACTTGTTAGTGGTAAACAACCAAACATTTCATATTTGAGAAAGTTTGGATATACAGTATATGTCCCAGTTCTATCTTCCAAAAGAACTAAGATGGGTCCCCAATGATGTTTGAAAAATATACATTAGTTTTGAGTTTTCTTCCATAATAAGGTATTTAAAATCAATGATTGGTGATGTCTTTACTACAAGATTTGATGATAGCCAATTTGATGATAGAGTCTTCCCGCCGTTAGGGGAGGTATAAGCAACAAATTGTTCATATAGAACAAACTATTGCTATTTAACGGCGTAAATTGACATGGTATATGCCTACTCTAGCGATCTCATTAAGTTCCAAGAACTCCAAATGTGATTATGAGATAAGAAAATGATACATTTGCAAGAAATTGCAAATCAATTACCTGATGCATTTAATGATGCCGTAAAGGTAACTATATCATATGTGTCAGCCATAATCATTATTCCAATTGGACAAAATTCAAACAAGGCGGCAAATGAATCCACTACTACACTTAAAAGCGTGGTAGGCCTATAGGTTCCAAGGATAATGCTCCTAGAAAGAGGAGAGCTAATGAAACATCTTGTCCTGATAAAAGCCCAATAGTGGCTGGAGCTCGAAAACAAATACTGAATATGTGCATGTTTCCAAATTCACTGAAATGCCTCTGGATGCCTCTAGAGAGGCACATGTACCTAAAATGAAGAGATCTCGATATTCCATGCATGTTCAGGTGAATTATGGAATAGAAAAGCACTTGTCATCGATGACATATTTAACTATGCATTAGCTACTGAAATATCAAAGGACAATAATGATTGTGAAAATGAACCACGTAGTATAAATAAATATCGACAAATAAAAGATTGGCCAATCTGGAAAGATGCTATTCAAGCAGAATTAAATCTTTAGAAAAACGTGGTATATTTGGACCTATAATGGAAACACCAATGGACATAAACCATGTTGGTTTTAAATAGGTGTTTCATGAGAAAATGAAATGAAAGAAACGAAGTTGAAAGATACAAACCCAACTTGTAGCACAGGGTTTCTCTCAAAGACCTGGAATTGACTACGTTGAGACATGTTCTCCAGTTACGGATGTCATTTTTAGATATCTAATTAGTCTCGCAGTTTCTAAAAATCTTGATATAAGATTTATGGATGTTATAACTGCATATTTATACGGAGACTTAGATACTAACATCTATATAAAAATTCCAGAAGGATTTACAATGCCAAAGACTAAGTCTAAGGGCACGTGTTCAAATTAGACAAGTATTATATGAATTAAAATAATCCGGAAGAATATGGTATAATCATCTTATTATATATTTGACTAAGGAATGATACAAAAATAGTCCAATTTACCCATGTGTCTTCATTAAGAAATTCAAAATAAATTCTCGATAGTAGCAGTATATATGGATGATGTAAAACCTGATCAGGTCTCCGATAGAATTGGAGAAAACTGCAAACTATATATTTGAAGAATGAATTTGAAATGAAAGACATGGGAAAGACAAAGGTTGGTCTTGATTTGTATACGCCTATGGTTGAACGCAATTTGGATCTGGATAAAGATTCATTCCGACCAAAAGAGAAGATAAAAAAGTTCTTGGTCCAGAAATGTCGTATTTAAGTGCTATTGGAGTACTACTATATCTAGCCAATGCACAAGACCATATATTGTATTTTCTGTTAATTTATTATCTAGATATAGTTTTGCACCTCCACTTACATATTGAATATAGTTAAACACATATTGAGATATTTTTGTGGAACAACTAGCATAAGATTATTTTATTTATATGATTCCACTAACGATTCTTGTCTAGTTGGTTGTGCAGCCTCAAACATATTTATAACCTTCATAAGGGTTGCTCCAAATGGGTTATGTGTTTATTAATAATCATGCAGCTATATCTTGGCGATCAACAAAACAAGGTTCAGTAGAAATTTTCTCTAACCAAGCAGAATTCATTGCAATACAAGAAGCAAAAAGAGAAAGTGTGTGGTTGCGATCGATCATTCATCATATACGAGTAATTAATTGTCAACTACTCATAGTTACAGATGAGCCTACAATAAAGACAATGCGACTTGCATTACGCTTGCTCGAGAAGGATTCATCAAAGGAGATCGAATAAACACCTTCCTCCAAAAGTGTTTTATACATATGCTCAAAAGGACAAAAGTGATTGAAGTCAAGCAAATCCATTATATCGAGGGGGAGTATGATTCATGAAGAATATTTTTGAGTTTTGCGCATTGTACTCTTTTTCTTTGACTAAGATTTTTTCCCACTGGGTTTTTCTTAGTAAGGTTTTAACGAGGCAACAAATGTGCATATACCACCAACTAATTAATGTTGAATATCCAAGGGGGAGTGTTATAAATATGGATAATTCACATAATTAGTTGGCCTACATAACCTATGTCTCTTGGTTGTCCATAACCTATGACTTATGGATATCCATAACCTATGCCTTTTGCCATTTTTCTTTTAATTATCATCATGATATTAATCTCCATTGTAAGCCTATATAAATGGCTCTTCTCAAGTTGATTGGAAGACAAGTGAATGAAGAAACAATTTTCTCCATTTTTCTATCTCCATTTCTTTGCTTTACAATAATTAGAACATAGTATGGTATATTTCAATGCTTCCATCGTCTCTTTTGTATGTTGTTCATTGTCTACACATCCTCCTATAAGTGTGTTCCACATACCACACACAGTAGGCATAGCTCCAAATACACACTTCCTCTCTGTCATAGCATTGCATTTGTCATACATGGTGATCAAAGCATCTACAAACAAGAAGTTACCAAGTAGCTCATGGTGAATGATAAGGGTCATGATTTTTCCATGCCATCCAATAGAGCTTTTGAGTTATAAAACACACCCAATGCGCTACCAAATATATCATAACTTAGTTTCTTGATCAATCTGAGCAACCAAGCAACGTGTCTCAAGGCAGTGGTGTGATATCCGCTTTGAATGTTCAAAGACAGCAACGTATTACATGATATCATATCCCTTTCAGGCATCTCATGAAACAAGAAATAATAATCTTGCATATTATCTCTCTGACCTGCTTAGTTATTTATTTTGACAAATAATAATAAATAAATAAAAATATTCAAGTTTAATAATTAAATATTTTATTATTGGGTTTATATTTTTTTTACGAAACCACTAGAAGTTCGGATGTTTGGAAATTTGACATCTTTCACAGGCTTGTAGATAAATTAAAATTAGAATTTGTTTATAAATATCTCTTATGGAATTACATGCTAATATATTTTTAAAAGCATACTTTTATGCACAATGGGAGCACTCTTTTTATTATCAATTGTTCATTACATTTTCATTCTAGTACTTGGTCCTATGTTGACAAATGGTACTTAAATTTTTTGACATGCACTATTCTGATAATTTGTCATGATCCAATCCATTGTAGCAAATTAGCTTGGTAATTAAAATTTTGCATACTTATAAATAGAATACTCTATTTGCTGGAAGTTAAATTGATCTCATTGATAAATAATTTTTTGGAAATTGCTAGTCCAAAAACTCCATGGATCCTTTCAGGTATATAACGAATTCGAAATCAATTTTTAAGCTTCATATATGCCTTTGTTTTCTTGGACATGTAGCCAGGTTCTAGTGATACTTTATATCAATTTTTTCCTTCATAATTTTCATTTTGTCCCTCCTAAAATTTTGTTTTCCTAAACTTGAGACGTGACTGAATAGATGTATATAATAAATAAATAAATAAATAATAGTTAAGTTTTTTAGTTAACAGTATAAAATTTTCTTTTGTAAGTAATATATTTTGTTAACATTCTTCCTTATAAACTTCTATAAAATATTATGTTTAATATATAATATTCATCTCTACCTGTGCCTAATTGGTTCTAACATTGTGATTTGGCCTCACAAGGTCAGTAAAGATAGTCTTACATTCAAGTTTTGTATTAGCACTTTTAGTACGATCCAATATAATAGATCATGTTCCAGCAAGGTGGTGTACATTAGTCAATGGTTTTCCTTTTGAATCATTTGGATTCTTCAAATGGATCAATCATTCACCAATTGAATGCTCTTAATTCTCCACATGTTTGAGCTTTTCAATGGTTCAATTTAATAACCATATTATCTTTATGTCATAATACCAAGCATGCCATTGATTTTTAAATAGAGAAATAACTGAAGGGATTATAGTGCATTAAAATAAATATTCTACCCTTGGTAGATATTTGGTTGGATCGACTTTACTGTTAAGCATAACTCTTAGTACAAACAGGAAAAGACTTCCTTTCTTAATCCACTTGTTTAACTCAATCCATCGTTGAAATTTTGTCAAATGCAAAATATATGCTGCTTCAAATCCTGTATGATTGAACCATTTTCAATTTCCAATGTGATGATAAATTTTTTACTTGTAGAAAAACAAGTGGTAAATATGGTACTTAATCAGCAGTCAATGCTGATAAAGAGAACTTTAGATCTAAGGATTTTTTTGAATTATTTTACTGTGAAAATTCATAGCAAAATTATATTGTTGTGCAAAATTGCATTGTTGTGCCAGAATGAACAAAGGTTGTGCATCATTTCAGTTATATTTCTTGTCAATATATATACATATTACTTATATTTTCTTGAAGACAGAATCATTAGAGATTGTGACTAATTATGAAAGGCTCAAACATGCCAAGAATAAAGCAAGAATAATGGAACTATCCAAAAATGATGTACATAATGACATATCCTCTGAGTGCAATTGATAAGCCAATATCAAAGAGGTACAAAATTGCTTCGATCATATGGAAAGGTATTTTTTATATTTACAACCTACATTTTCTAGTCATTTTGTTTCAATTCCTAAATTTAATTGAAAAAATATATTGTTGAAGTCTATGAGACAATTATCTTGGTTCACATATATGATTCTGTATATTATTGTAAATATTCTTCGCATGTTATTTTTGCATGAACCTTAGTTGGTCATTATAATTTCTTCTCAGACAAAGAAATCATAATATTATTTTGTCACAATACTTATATTATGTTAGCCAAGCATTGGTTTGCATATAAACCATGACATTATAATTTCATTTGACACGTTCAAACAAATTAGTCAAAAGGATAATAGTTTAGTGATATTGCAAATTCTAATAAATCTAAAGTTTTAAAAGTTAAGATTATTTTGGGTACAAGCCGAAAGGGCCCTTCTGTCAGCCGGACGTAAATAGCTCTAAGCGACACGGTATTTAATCGTCCCCCTGTGGACCTCCGTTAGGTGGGAACCGGCCACTACAGCTAACCTAAGTTGATCAAAACTTGATAAACTAAAGATTTGATAAGGTCAATTAGCAAAATTTATTTAAACTATTATTCTAGTACTTTAGACTGTCATTTTGTAAAAATGGCTTGTAAAGATAAATCTTTAGAGTAAAAGCCGGAAGTTATTGTATCTTACTTTAAGAGATGATAGAGTCAGATGAATTTTTGCTCACTATCTTAATGTTTATATCAACAATTAGAGAAATCACCTACTTCTTAAATAATTGTGATGTCACCAAATCTGATTTACGAAATAACTAAATCAGTCAAACCATTTTTCAAAAAATTTTGTGTGGATATTATAGACTATAAAATTGTACTATATTAGATACTCTTATGTCATACATAGTCATTTTAATACAAACTGGGTAACTGAGTCATATGACATCTAATATATATATATATATATATATATATATATATATATATATATATATATATATATATATATATATATATATATATATATATATATATTTTAATATATATATATATATATTAATATATATATATATATATATATATATATATATATATATATATATATATATATATATTACTCTATGAGGAGTTGTCATCTCTTGAGTTTATGTAAGGATCATAGCTAAGATTATTATATACTCAGAAATGTTATCTTCGGTCATATCTTGTACTAAATCTGTATGGCTCGGACATTTTATAATTTACATGATCAACATATTTTTGTACCTGCCATTTATTTTAAAATTATGCTAAAAGCATGATCTTGTGAATTCTAAGATTAACAGGTACCTGCAGCTGCATTTTAAGACATCAAAAGAGCCTAAAAAGCAAAAACGTAGTTCTTGACTATAAAGTCATAAAAAAAAACTTTACAGATCTCTTGATGAAGAGTCTGTTTACTCTTGATGAAGAGTTTGTCTAGGAAATTAATACTAGTATCATCGAGGGGGATAGGGTTAAGCCCATAAGTAAGTCACCAGCAGTGGCAACCCAACCGAGTCTGACTGGAGATCCCAAGAAGCCGGTTTAATGGGTAGAAACAAGCTGGACTTAGGTGACTTTATGGAACACTGACCCGAGATTAAAATCTTATTAAAATAATGTCCAAGTGGCTGTACATGTGTATAATGATTCCCCATCCCTATGGTGACAGTGTTCCGGTGTGATTTGGTTCGGGTGAGTTTTAAAACTCTTAATAGGTCCAAGCATGATTATGTAGGGTTGACTCCAATCACTAACCCTTGGAGAACTTACCTATGTGAGAGGTCGTGAAGGCCGCGACTATGAGATTGGACGATCTTAGACAACTCTCATGAATAAAGAAAAAGTACGCATTGCCAATCAAAAGTGTCACCCCGATAGATCTAAGAACCTCTAGCATACCATGTGTACTATTTTCTGAATCTGGTTCAAGAAGTCTGATTCAAGGCGTAGTCCATCAAGCACTTCTTCAGATAAAGATAATAGTCACTAAGTGAGATTCAAGGTTGTAGTCCATCTCATCTATACATAGTATATAATTGTCCAGAAATTCTCTACTTCTATTTTTTTGTATATTGTTCTCTCTTTTTTGAAACTTGATTTTTGGGGGGAAATGTTGTATGTGTTTGAAAAATTCAAGTTCCGTTTCCTTTTGATTCTTAACATCCAAATTCATTAGCCTATTAATTTCATTAACCCATCATATTAATTCACCACACTCACCATTTCCTCCAATATTTACAACTTATCAAATCCTTTCTCACAGGTTTCATTTCCATTCATTTCAAATGAATAACCTTTATTGCCTTCATAAAGCAAATAATCAATATATATTTATTCTATTAGTATTGATTATATGTATATATATTTTTTTTTTTTTTTTTTGAAGCAATGGATACTTGTGGCGAACTCGCCTCCACTGAGGCTCGAACTCCCGACCACTTGGGCCGCATGCATCACTCTTAACCACTAGGCTAGAGGTCATTTGCATTATATGTATATATATATATATATATATATATATATATATATATATATATATATATATATATATATATATATATATAAAGACAACCCTAGTAGTCTTGGAGATATAGTTTTGTTTTCTTTTGGTGATTCTCATCCAACCAAAAGTATTGAGAGATGTCTTCATCTAAAGAGAAAAGACAACCATCTCTTCTTTTTCCTTCTACTCTTTTTTGAATTATTCCTCCTATAAATTTCTGGGCAAATCTAAGTACGGGTCGTTCTTCCGAAACTGTGTGCGGTGACGGAAAACCGGTAGCAAAGGGTTTTTACCACTAGGAGGATTCGAGACAAAGTCTGCACATAGACCTCGAATATTCTCTTAGGACAATGTTTCGTGCATGATTTTTCCTTAGACCGGTATTTCTAACATTTTATTATTATTTTGCTATTCTATTTTTCAGGATGATAAAGGTATATTTTCCAATGCATAACAATATAAATTTATCTGTCTGCACTTTAGCAGTACAATCATAATGCATAGAGCAGTATATTATAGTCGGGATGGGCCGATCTGGGCCTCGAAATCAGGATAGGCTGGGTCAGTCCTCGGTTCGGGTCGGGCTTGGGCCTCGGACCGGGCCGAGCCGGTCTTATGGGCCGAGATACGAGACCCAACACGTCCTGATATACTAGGTCGAACTAGTCTGGGCCCAAGATTATTCGGGCCGAGCTGACACACGGGCCATTTTTTTGGATCGGACTTGTGCCGTGCTTGGCCAACCCGGCCCAATTGACAGCTCTAGGCACAACACAATGTACCTACACTACGCCAAAATGGACGATTTGCGACAAATAGAGTTTTCCAAAAACAACGTATTAGAACTGTTGTCATATTTACGACGGATTAAAATAGTTGTTTAATAACATAACATATTTTACCAAAATATTATATTTGGATGCAATTGCTTAAATCTGTTGTTTATTATCAAAACTCCGTCGAAAATTTTGCCTCCCAAATCTTAGAAGCCAAAATACTTGGTAAACCCGCGCCTGTCCCCGCAAAATTTTTCGTCTCCTCAAAACCCCTTTGTCCCTTATATACCCGCGCATGATCTCTCTCCCAAAAGTTCTCCTCCCAAACTCCTAATCCTCCCAAACCCCCGTCTCCTCAAATCAAGGCTAACTCACGACACCACTGGAACTCGCTGGCCCTTTTCTTAATCCACCATCAGGTAATCATCTTCTCTTTAAAATTTCTCTTTAAAAACCCATGACACCGCTGGAACTCGCGCGATCGCTGGAACCCGCCCCGCTGCTGGAACCACCCTCGCGCCCTTCTAGAGGATGATTCCGACGGGCGGACGATGGGCGAACGACGGAAAGGGTGATCCACGACGGGAAGGCAATCCAGAGTTTAATATTAGGATTTTTTAAAATCTTTTCTAGGGTTTAATATTAGGGTTTTTTCCTATTAAATCTTTTCTAGGGTTTAATATTAGGGTTTATTTCTAGGGTTTTACCTTTTTGTATTTTCTCAATCCTCCGTTCTTTCTGAAAGTATTCACAATTTTCTGGTTCTCTCTAGGTCGGCGGTGGAAGAAGGGACTTCTAAATCTCAGCAAGAATTTCGAGGTATAATTCTAACTACTAAGTTTATAACTAAATATATGTTATAATCATCAAATTTTCTTAATGTGTTCTGATTTTTAATATTTTTGATTTTTTAGTATTTTCGTATTCTGATTTTGTTAATGTGTGACCAACTTAGAGTTTCGTATTTCTATGATATAATCATCGGATTAATTGGCTCATCGTTGCTTTCCTTTTTCCCAGTCTAACTAGTTCAATAAACAATCAATAAGAGGATTTGTAATTTCTTTGTTTGACAAAACCATTGTTATACAAGTGGATCCACGCATTTGATTCTATGTTGATATGCGATAACTTCTTTTGAAGACAACCATTGTATATTTTTTTTGTCTTTATGTGAATTTTACCTTCGAAGATTCTCGCCTTTATCTTGAGTTATCACCCCAACATGACGTACTCTAACCTTTTTACTGTAAGTATGTGAATCTATGATGAGTCATCAGTACAAGGTTGCAGCAGGTGGAGGTGTTCCTACCAAATGGATTTCTTTCCTCTTCATCTGTTGCTTCTGTTTTGGTGTTTTCATTGTTAACAAGTACTGCTCTCTTTTATGCTATTTCATGAATTTCTTTTGTGTTGATTTTGATGACCTTGTGATCATTTAATCGGTCTCTCACTCCAAGTCTTTCGACCATATTTTATACATGGGAATCAAATCCAACTTGCTCATACACCTATGAATAAACGATCCTTAGTTATACAGTTATATGAGAATCTATGAGGTTAGCATACCTTGTGAATACGCATTGCATTTTAGTTGATGATAGGAACCATCTAGGTACACTTAATTTAGTTTTTTTTCCTCTTCAAACTTCAACCATAAAGACAAGGAGAGGCTTGGAGTAGAATGAACCAAGGTTCATATTCAGTATCGGATCCTTTCTATGAGTATCGGTATCAGCAATATCGGCAGGCAAGGTTTGATATATTATTGAGAAATCAAATTGTTTCCCACTTTATCATGATCTAAGTCTTCCTTTAAAACCAAAAAAAAACCAAACTAAAGCTTGAACAAATTTTACACTTAAATATCTAGTAAATTAAGGACTGGCTAACAATCTAGCAATGCGTTCTTCATAATAAAAGGCTGACCTTCATATTACCAACAAATGAAACTAAGATTCTAAGTTGATTGAACTATTTCCTTACTTACATCCATTATCTACTGGAACATATTTGTAACTTAATATATGTAAAGTAGTAATCTAGCTATATTTTATGGTATTATGGGAGAATGATATCTTGAACATTCTTTCCTGCCAGGGTTCTATTTTCTTAACTTTGGCCTTTTGTATTTCCTAATTGGTTCCTAGGAGTATATTTCTAACTATAAGCTATTCACTTAATTTTTATGGGCATCCATGTAAGTCACCTTATATTATATATGGATCTTTCTTGCAATTTATGGATATCATTTTTGGATGAATGCTCGCTTACTGTGCAAGCTTACTGTGCACTTTTGAGTTTTCTTGAAGAGTATATTGCATTCTTGTTATCAATGCATTTTCGTAACAAATATAAAACACAATGATTCGTGTAGAACATATTGTTCTCTCATGTGTACTATTGTTATCAATGCATTTTGGTTGCCATGTAAGTCACCTTATATTATGGCTATGATGATCTGGCAAGGCTATCATGATCTGGCATGGCTCTAATTTGAGTATAATCTGATACAAATTCGAAGGTTGTTCTGAAATGAGGTTCTTTGACTCTTAGTTGCATTTGGCTCTGATACTCCTATAGTAATTTGATACATGAGCAATCCTTTGCATTATGAATCTGCTATTGCATTAAGAACACTGAACCTCTGAGTTTGTATTTATCTAATACTCTGGGATGCTATGATGCTTCGGAATGCCATGTCGCTGATCTGAGCTAGCCAGTTGGACTCCCTCTGATACTACAACTGAGCCAATGGTACACTCTGACATTGTTCTCTCATGTGATTGATCATTAAGCATTTTATAGTGAGCCAATGTAAGTATCTGATGATAAATTAATTTTGGCATGCAACATAGGCCTACAGATTATTATAAGGGGTTTGAGGGATGACAAATTTTTTGGTATCTGTAGGCAAGGTTTGATATATTGTTGAGAAATCAAATTGTTTCCTACACTACAACAAAAAACACTTTTAATAATGCTTGATAAGTGGATTTCATGACGGCTGATAAAGAAGCATCATCAAAGTTCGAAATACCTTTTTTCTATGACGGTTTAGGCTAATTCTGGGCTTTTTATAATGTTTATAAAACAAAGCGTTATTAATAATTTAGAGCGGTGGCAAACTTGTAATATTTTTTAAGTTTAATTGTTGGCAAAATCTTTGCTATAGCCCGCCTCTCCCCCAAAACATTCTGGTCTTCTCCTTCTCCTCCTTTCTTCTCCCTCCTCTCCCCCAACTCCAAAACCCTAACTCTAGATCCAAAATCTTCGAGGAGGGCATCACGCTCCTCGTCGCCCTCCAGGACAAGCTCGAGGCCGTCGCACACGCGATCGACAAGAACGCGAAGGAGGAGCGTTAGGGTTCTGCTCGTCCTCTTCTCCGCGCTCTCCCTCTCCTTCCTCCGGCGTCGTCGATGTCGTTGGTCCGCAACCTCCGCCGCTTCATCGGTTCCGGCGCTGGCCTCGGATCCGAAGCCCTCATGGGTCAGTTCCTCTTCCTTACACCCTCCTTTCATCTTCTTCTCCTTCCTTTCTTCCAACTCCAAAACCCTAACCCTAATTTTGAAGAAATTAAAAGCGTAGGAGGTCTTGTCGGTGTCGACGGCCCGGGCGAGGCCGAAGTCGCCCAGTCTGGCGTTGAAGTTTGAGTCGAGGAGCACGTTGGAGGACTTGATGTCCCTGTGGACCACCATCTGGTCGTACTCGTTGTGGAGGTAGTGGAGGGCCGAGGCAACTCCGGCGAGGATGTTGTATCGGTAGGCCCACGTCAGGAGGGGGGCCGCTCGGGCCCACCGCCGAACAAGTGCTGCTCCAGGCAAACTTGGCAAAAATGTGTCCCCTATTTTCTGCTGTCTGCAGGAAAACAGAGTTCCTTGAAAGCTGCGTTGATCTATATTTTTCATGTGTCAGGTTTGTGGCAAGATGTATCGTTTCTTAAGTTAATTTGTTTCCTTTCCCTCCAAGTTCAATTAAGCTAACTTCTAAACACGAGTTGTGCATGCGTTCTTTTAGTAAAAATAAGAGCTCGATGGATATATTTCTTTCTAAAATGTATTCTCTATTAATTAAGAATATCAGCAAGTTGACTATTATACTTCTTTATCTAGTGGTTTCATTAGAGGACCCGTACGCTACCCCCTCCCCCCTTCTCTCCTCTCCTTATTTTGAACAAAGGACCTCCCCTTTCCCTACTGATGGCCTCAGCCATTATGTTATCCAACTTTAGGTAATTGAAATTACTTTTTATCTGCAAAAAATTTCATAATCAAAATATTTAGGTGCAATGTTGAAAAGTTCGTTCTTCGTGCATGTGGCAGTGGATTGGGAAATTTCCTTAGAAATTGTATTCAAATCTTTCACTAACCTGGATGAACCCAAAATATATGTGATTTATGCATATCCAACTACATTTATACTGCGGTTAAGGAATTGGTTTCTTTTATACAGGGCTGATTTTGGATTAAAAAGGACAAAATTCCTAAGATGTGAAGCTACAGAGAACAAGAACATCAATGATACTGATGATAATAAGTGCTGTCAAAATACACCTTCTAAATGTAAGAAAGAAGGTTGAATCGATTGTAGCACTTCTAAATGACAAGGAAAAAATACAGGCAGTCAGGAATAAAGCGGCTGCTAACCGTGATAAGTGAGTTCGTCATAACTTATTTTTTTCATGTTATATTATCTATAGTAGAATGGATAAGCTAACCATGTAAATGCTACTGCATCTAGGTATATTGGACTGTCCTCAAGTAGGATAACATACAAGTATTTGTGCATGAGTATAGAATCAAAGCAAAAACTCTTAGTTGACTATGACTTCTTTTGAGCTGAATTTTGTATCCTTTTGAGTGCAGCTCAAGTATTTGTGCATGGGGAACTTGGAGTCCTGATAGAAAGAAAGGAATCATTACTGGAGCTCAGACACCATAGACCAAGGGTTCATGAGGTAAGCATTAAAATTAAGAGTTTTTTCTTCTAATTCTCTCATTTTGGACATAGATATATTTACATTACGGAGTAAAAGAAGAAATTGCATATTATATTATAATTGGTGAAGACTGGGACTTTTATGTGGTATCAATAGATAAAGCTTTTTCTGATATGATACAAGTGTTAGCAAGCATTTTGGCTTCTTCCAGATTGGTAAATAGTTTCTGTCATAGTATCAAATAGTTTCTTGAATATGAATCATTTCACTCTTCGGCAATGAGTACATTGAAGAAGATGGCTCTACCGGTAAGTATTTTACTTCTCACTAAGTATGTGTAGCTTGACTTCTGGAACAGTTAGTAAGTTTTCTCCTAAGCTAACATCTTTTCTGGAAAGAATTTAGCTGTAGTGATTATTAATTCTTTTGTGGTCAAGTATCCAATAAATTTGATTGTTCAAACTTAAGAAAAAAAATTAGTAGTTCTAATTCTA